>JAUCMX010000013.1:2880942-3000942 GCA_033459395.1 Hemibagrus guttatus | reverse complement strand
TTTATTTCATTTCATTTCAATTCATTTCATTTGATTTTTATTTCATTTCACTTCATTTATTTTGATTTTTATTTCATTTAAATTCATTTCATTTGATTTTTATTTCATTTCATTTAAATTAATTTCATTTAATTTTTATTTCATTTCATTTCAATTCATTTTATTTTATTTCATTTCAATTCATTTCATTTGATTTCATTTCAATTCATTTCATTTCAAATTCATTTCATTAGATTTTTATTTCATTTCATTTAAATTAATTTCATTTAATTTTTATTTCATTTCATTTCAATTCATTTCATTTGATTTCATTTCAATTCATTTCATTTCATTAGATTTTTATTTCATTTCAATGCATTTCATTTGATTATTTCATTTCAATTCAATTCATTTTATTTTTTCATTTCAATTCATTTCATTTGATTTCATTTCAATTAATTTCATTTTATTTCATTTCACCTCATTTCATTTGATTTTTATTTCATTTCATTTAAATTCAATTCATTTCATTTTTATTTCATTTCAATTCATTTCATTTTATTTGATTTCATTCCATTTCATTTGAAAGCTTTACTGATTCCTTATTCAGTAAAGATAATAAAAGTAAAGCGAGCAGCAGGCTGGTGGAAATGCTGGCTGTGTCTCTGAGCACGGACTCAGCATCATCCTCAAGCTAGTTTAAAGACTTTTCCGTAGGAAATGGCGGCCTGTGCAACAGATCATTAGGCCTATATGCTGATGAGCCAACATTTCGTACAGTAGAGGACAAGTGACCCGAGGCTTGAGCTTCTCGGCCAGATGGGTGGTAGGCGGAGGGCGCAGGCTGCTCTTTTCTCCAGCCTGAGAGAAATGCAGAGAGCTTGCAGAGACACACAAAGACACGGAGAGACACGCAGCACAACTCCACAGCACTGCTTCATGCACTGTATCACTCAGATCTCTCCGTTTCCAAACACATGCAGCCTGAATGTGAAGCTTAACATCATCTATCAGCTGCTCTTCCAGACATCTCATCACAAGCCATTTATTACAATCAAATATAACATACATGTAAAATATATCTGAAACGATTATATGCACACGGTCTATCTATTTTTCACATTTTAATCTACACCCATTGGATAAACATCCCTTATTATAACCATCTTCATTTGTTTGCTTTCTGAGCTCATGTTTTTTTTTATTCTTTATTTATTTTTGCCAGACTCCTTCATAAGGACCTGAAGAGAGATGTTAACTATACACATTAATCCATTTTGTTCAATTTATGATCATTTTGTATAGTCCAGGAAGAGAAGGTAGTTCCAGTAGAATCTGGAGTTCATTCTCAATCTACGGTGAATGATTACACTTTATTAAAAAAATAAACACACATTTGATTGAAAACTTCTTCTTTTCCTCTTATTTTAATAGTCATTTAAAATCACGGGATTTTTGTGGCTTTTTCTTGTTTGTGTCACATTTCCTTGGTTTTGGAATAAAAGGACTTACCAGGTTGGACGTCGTGTTGAAAATAGTCTCGAATAAATGACACCTGATATTAACATTAAAAACACTTTTAATTCTAACATTTCAAACACACCTGTACAAACTCAGGTGCACAAAATACAATAGAAATATGTATATATACATATATATCTCACTCACACACACACGCACTTACCCCTTACAATTCGGTGACAAAACAGAACTAGGTAACAACATACAGAAACATACACAACTAACACAACTCTTTGTTAATCCTATCGAAGAACTGAAGTTCATAATAATGTCACCAATTATATTTATCGTACAACACTAGCATTTTATTCTAGTTTCAGTTTTCTGCTTGTGCAATGTTCATGCCACAGTGTAAAGCGCATCAGAACTTGTGGTCCCAGTTGTATGAAAGATAAGATCCACAGACAAATCGGGTTTTTTTTTTTTTTTTCTATAGTTGTTCAGGATTTTACCTACATCACCAGCAGCACCTCTAGTGTTCACAGTCGAAGCCAACTTTGTTGGACATTAATTTACAGAACCATGGAACATCAAATAAAATATAATATAAAGCTACAGACTGATGTCAGCCATCAGCAGGTGGTTAACGAACTACATTGCACAAGCACGCAGTAAATAACAGTATAGTTATGCTTGGACAGAGGTGCTGTAGCATGGACAGAAATAGCTCTAAATTGACATCTCTCGGTGAAGTGTTTTATTTAAACATCTAACAAGATCCAAAGCGATGAATCTGATGATGAAGGACTGAAATTAACCCTCTTCTTCATCACTGTCTCTCATGCTGATGCCCTGCAATCCGTCTCCCGCAGACACGGCGGCCGTGGCCTCCTCTATAGTGAGCCGGTTATAGACGGTCTCGTAGTTCTTGTTGTTCAAGGTGCTGTCTAGGACGCCCTGCAGCCTGAAGTCACGGTAGGACTTCTGCAAAAATAAACACAAAAGCCTCTAAAAAAAAAAAAAAAGACGATTGTTTTGCTTGCAAGTGTTCCTTGCAAATTCCTGAAGCAAAAAAAAAAAAAAAAAAAAAAAAAAGGAGTTGGTATTACCTTGACTATCTTGATGAGGGTTTTGAGCTGATAGACATGGAGCTGCAGGTCCAGTCTGTCCGTCAGCCAAACACACACTGCCTTCATGGAAGTGCTGTACCATTGCTATGAATATGAGGGGGGAAAAAACCAAACAAACAGAAAAGCAGAACCTTGACTTAGTGTTTGAGAAAACATCAATGCTCTGACTGGTCATCATCTCCTCTGATAAAGTGAAGCAGTGGCTTATTAGATAAATGCCATGAGATGAAAATCATCCTTTAGTTAGGTGTCCATTAGATTGTCCAATAGATTGTTAGGTGTTTTCCTTTTTTCATATTAACTCACTTTCAAAAGACCTTCATATCATAAACAATGTTCATACTGTAAAACATATTCCATAGATATTTTGCCATATGTGATAAGTCATAATTTAGCGATTCATTATCGTTGGTTAAACACTTTATATTACATTCTAACTTATGTAAATTTGTTAAAGCTTTCTACAACAGAATATTTTTAAAACCCACATTATATTCTAAGAAACGATTTAAACTGTTCAGAAATGCACAAGATTTCTTATTTCTTTCACAAGATTTATTATTTTATTATTATTATTTTATATATTATTATTTGTAAATACTACTACTACTTCTACTACTAATAATGCTAACATTATTATTAGTAAATACTACTATTAGTAAATACTATAATAACTATTATTATTATTATTATTATAATTAATAATAATAATAATTATAACAATAATACTAACCATTTTTATTATTATTATTCAATTACAAAAACACCTATCTGTTATAAAAACAAGAGAAAGTGAAAAACAAGTGCATCCATTGAAAATTAAGCTCAAGTTATCACACTTAAGTAAGCACACACGCACGCACACAGCATTTGACAAAGTAAACTCTTTATCTCTGTGTGGAATAAATGTGATGCAACACTTGTGTCCAGTTCTCTCAAATACGTCGGCCAGTTATGCTGCTGAGGTGCGGTTTGTGCATTTCCAGGTTAGTGGCGAAGTTCTTATACAGCCAACGCTCTAAAAGCGGAAGAATGTACTGGGTTTCATTATGAGCAACAGGATTATTGCAGGTTATTCTAGGTACTGAACAGTAGCTAGTAGTGTTTTATTGGTTCGAGTCGTCAGAAAATGAATTCTTATTGTCTTGTTAGTTGACGCAATGCCTCTCTGGAGTTTCACTACAACATCAGCATATGAGACTCTGACATGTTAAACTGACTTAATCAAACGATCATCTTATAAAGAATAGGGTTCTTTTACATCGCATGGATCTATAGCTATAAAGAGTTATATTAAGAAACTCATTAAATCATAGATATATTAAATCATAAAAGAGGTAGTAAAAGTTATAGGTCACATTACAGTCATTAGGATATGCGCCAACATAGACAATGCCAGCTAATCCTCATACTCTTAGCCGTCTCTGTGCCCATGTTCCGCATTTGCTGTGTATTTTTCTTTAACCAAAAGAAATCACTCAGTTTAATCTTAATTAGGAACGCTTGTATTCAAGCTCATTCATGCTATTATCAGCTGACCGTGTGGCTGGGGTGCACAAACCATACAGATACAGGTCAAGAGCTGCAGTTAATGTTCACATCAAACATCAGCATAAGTAAAAAGTGACTCTGACTACGGCATGCTTGTTGGTGCAGCCAGGCTGTACAGAGCTTTTCTTCTTCTTTTTTCTCACCATTCTAAACTCTAGAGACTGTTCTGTGTGAAAATCCCCAGTGATCAGTGGTCTGATACTTAGACCAGCCCATCTGGGGCCAGCAACCATGCCACAGTTAATAAGTCATCTATCCATCCATCCATCTGTCCGTCCATCCATCCATCAATCCATCCATCTATCTGTCCATCCGTCCGTCCGTCCATCCATCCATCCATCTGTCCATCCGTCCGTCCGTCCGTCCATCCATCTATCTGTCCATCCGTCCGTCCATCCATCTATCTGTCCATCCGTCCGTCCATCCATTTGTCCGTCCGTCCGTCCGTCCGTCCGTCCGTCCGTCTATCTATCTATCTATCTATCTATCTATCTATCTATCTATCTATCTATCCATCTGTCCGTCCATCCATCCATCTATCTGTCCATCCGTCCGTCCGTCCATCCATCCATCCATCCATCCATCCATCCATCCATCCATCCATCCATCTATCTATCTCTGTATCTATCTATCTATCTATCTATCTCTGTATCTATCTATCTATCTATCTATCTATCTATCTATCTATCTATCTATCCATACATACATCTATCTATCTCTGTCCGTCCGTCCGTCCATCCGTCCGTCCGTCCATCCATCCATCCATCTATCTATCTATCTATCTATCTATCTATCTATCTATCTATCTATCTATCTATCTATCTATCTATCTATCTATCCATCCATCTGTCCATCTATCTATCTGTCCATCCATCCATCTATCTATCTGTCTGTCCATCCATCTATTCATCTCTGTCCATCTATCCATCCATCCATCCATCCATCCATCTATCTATCTATCTATCGCACAGAACTACAGGTGTTCCTGTTAAAGTGGCCAGTGAGTGTATGTTTTATTTGGTACTTCGAAATAAATATGCATTAAACATTAAAATATTCAATGTTCATTTTTTTTATGTACTGCGTGATCTGTGAAAAACTAATAATGTAATTATTGCACTGAAATATAATCCCATCCAATCCAGTCACTAACTGGTCCAATACTGGTCCAATACTGGTCCAATACATACACAGCAATATGCACATGTTCATATGATGGTATAATTAGAAAACCATGGGACTATTTCTGACAGTCTGACAATGCCTGATTAGGGGAATTATATAATACAATTTAATGACCTTAAAAGACACACATTTTTGTTTTTTCTTCATTAAAGAAAATCAGGAGAATTGTAGTGATGTGCCCAACTGTCCAAATGTAACAAAACCTTCATTTTTTGCTTTTCGCGTGCAAAGCAGTAGGTCTGGTGTGCATGATTATGAGCACCAGTCACATTCATCTTTGAAGTAATCAACAGTACCCGCCTCCTACACTTAATTGAATGTAGGAAAAATAGAAAGTGAGGCTCTCCCTAATTGAAGCGCTTAGCTAGGAGACAGAAACACGGGAGCAAGGTGACAAGACACTAATTTGTGCAGGTGAGGGAGCGCAAGCCGCATTTCTCCATATTACTAGCAGTCAGACACGAACACATTACCGGGAACATTTCCTTCCTGCGGCAGTAATCACACACTTAAGTATCCTCTTGTCTTTATCATTAAGGAGGCAGTGAAGGGCATATGTGGCACCCGTGACCAAGCGGAAGACTCTGGCCCCTTGCCATGCAGACCTCATCACACTCTTAATAATGCTTATTTGCTGCTGCCTGCAAGGGCATGCACAGCATGATTTCCACAAAGTATCTTGTCTTAGACAAACACAATGGTTTTAATATCCATATATCTTCCCACATACGGTCCAATGCGGCGATGCAGCCAAAAGCAGAACTCATGTGCGGAATACCAATCTATCCATACTAGCAAAAATAGACAAGATCACATAATGAAACAAGAATACAGGCATGTGCACCGCTTCAGCAGCGCTCTTGCTCTCGCGGCCTGTTTGATAAGGAAGGGTCTTCGGTGACACAGCAAGACCCTGCTGTCGGCTTCCTCTCCATGTGCATGACTGGGTGTGTGTGAGGCGCATTAGGGAGCGCGGGGAGTGTGTGTGAAGCACATTAAACGTTCTGTGTGCCTGTCTCCTCACCGCCGCTCTCCGACCCCAGCAGAGGCCCAGCAAATAAACAGGAGAGCCCCAAACACAGCATCTCTCCAATCTTGCCCTGGACACAAAGTTTTCAAACACAATCTACACATACACTGCTGAGACCTGCCTGTTGTGTGTGTGTGTGTGTGTGGGGTTTATAACTGTCAATATAAACTAACTGGGTGTATCTCCCTATTGTTTGACAACCTGTGGATATATAGTACTGAAAGAGCGAACAATGTACAAAATTGATGGTGACACACACACACCCCATCAGCATAAACAGGTCAACAAGAGTGTGAATTCTCAGACACTGGAAATGGTCACAATAGAGTGATGAGTGCTATTAGCGAGGCCTCATTGCCTCTCCCACTAAAAACTTTCCACACCTCCTTACACCTCTCCCTCACTGTTATTCAATACAGAACATAGAGGAAAAGAGGCCTGAAGCTGGGGGCTCAGAGGAGGGACAGACAGACACTGTAAGAGACCGTGAGTGCTGTTGACAGACTAATGTGAACTAATAAGCTGTGCTTAGATAAGTAAAGATCCCAAAGTTGCTATAAAGTTTGCAGAATGTGACTTACACCTTACTCATCGTCAAGGAACAAGCCACAAAACGTCTTAAACGACACGCTGAATTTAGTCTCAAAGCCTCATAATCCACCCTTTGCTTAAGTGCTTAAGGGCTCGACAACTCACAATCCACCCTTCTTTTGCTGAGGCGTGTAAAGAGATTCTGTTGGAAGGAAATACAGCCAGGTGTGTTAAAATCAAAATCAGTCTCTACAAGGCTCCTGCACACCAGAAGTGTTTCGGTTTATGAAAGATGGCTTAACATGCTTATAACGGCGTGGCAGAGATGCCAATCAGATGCAGGGTGAGGTCTTTCATCGCAAATCACAGAAAACCACTTTGCAAATTGATCTGAATGACTTTTCCGCATAGATTCCTATACCAGATTTAGGCACAGCACAAATTCTACACTCGTACAGAAAATTCTATTTTTTTATTATAACAACTTTATTCTATTTTTATTTTATTCTTATGACTTTGTATGTCAGAAAGGCTCCTTATGGCTTTGAGGATCATCTTTATATGAACTGTTTTTTTTTAATGATAAAAAAAATAAATAAATAAATAAAAATATTACACTTACAATTACACTTGCACATGAAAATGTTCATGTTATTTGAACAGCTTGTGTACAACAAATTTACTATATTATCTCTAGGTCTATTGTCTAAGTTTTATAAAGCTGCCTGAATAAAAAAAATAAATTAAAGAGGAAGTAATCCCTTCACTAAGAATATTTATCCCTCACCAGCCCTCAGGTCAATATTCTTCTTTTGAGTAGCTGTTAAGGAAAATTATGGGGCAGATTGAAATTCAATAAATGAATCGAAAACAAAAAAAAATCGATGTGTAGCAACTGTAAGCAGCACTGGGAATAAAACAAAACAATACTGTAAATACGCATGGCTATAATACTCTGGAAAAGACATAATATAAGAGAGTGTTAAGTAAATGATGCTGTACTTAACCTTGCTTTCGCCCACTACTGATAGCGCTGCGTGTGTATGTGTCTGCTGAGCCACTTACGTCAAAGATTTTCTCTGTGTACATCTCATCATTCACACGGTCTCTGAGGATGTCCTGGTTTTGCCTCACAAATGTAATGTAGGTGTCTGCTAGATCCGTGCCAGGTTTCTGAGAGAGAGAGAGAGAGAGAGAGAGAGAGAGAGAGAGAGAGAGAGAGAGAGAGAGAGAGGGAGGGAGAGAGAGAGAGAGAGAGAGAGAGGAGGGAGGATGATGCATGTGAGATCGATTTGACAGAAACTAGTGAAACAAAACATTTACTATTTCTAAGGTAAAAATATCAAGCATCTTTGCATGCAGGAATACATCTGCAAATGCCTCGACCTATGCCATGTTTACAGCAGGTCACTGTTGGTCAGTCGTGTTCAATGAGTTTATGTTAGAGCCTGGAGGCACATATTGTAAAAGTGAAGGCACATTAATTACAGTTAAAGTGTGATTAAATTCATTACAGCGCTCTTTATGTGTCCGGGTGGAAAACAATAACAGACTAATATGCCCCTAAATTGCTTCCAAGCTGTCAAGACGATCTTCTCAGTTTACCTGAGTAACAAACAGAGAAAAAAAACCACACACTGCTATTCACACTGGGAGCACAAGTGGAGGAAATGCTCTAATACTACTGTAATTGCTTTGACACCTTTCACACCCATTTCTCAGGGGCTGACAACCTGCGGGCAGAGCACGGCTCCTTATCACGCTATGCTTCCTCCGTCTCCTCCTACGCCATGGTGGAGGACACAGGAACGCTACACCACAGCAAGGTGGAAATTCCCTTTCGGCTCTTTACGGGGAAACGGTAGAATAACTAGACACAAGATATCTGATGGACACTCCACTTCTCGGGTTACTGACGGCTCAGATATGTGACAGCTGCTGTGTTCGTGGCAGCAAAGCAGCATGACATTAAGAGCTTACCGTGCACAGATTTGTCCGAAATGCCGAGCGCACATTACGCATCACGCTTCCGACTTAACTCCGGTGTCAATCAATCAAGCAAAACGTTCTGGTTCTGATGTGTGTGTGAATACGCAGACACACAAATGATAAGTGCTACATAGGGAGCACATATTAGGCACAAAGTATAGTGACGGAGACGAGCAAATCCATCAGACGATGACATTAAGATTTTTCGTTACTTTAATAATGCTATATTTGAATGCATTCAAATATTAAGACTGATGTACAGTCCTTAACGATTTAACGGTATCATTTTACTTGTACTTAAGCCTTTCAACTCTTTCCAGGGACCTTTAACTTGTTTTCACACAGGAATATAAATGCTTTCGGCTGCTCCCTGTTCGGGGTCGCCACAGCGGACCGACTGGACCGCACAACAACTTGGCAAATGTTTTACGCCGGATGCCCTTCCTGACGCAACCCTCCCATTTTTCCGGGCTTGTGACCGGCACTGCATCCAGTGGCTGGGAATCGAACCCGGGCCTTCCGCATGATAGGCGAGAAACCTACCACTGAGCCACCAATGCCCCCACACAGGAATATAAATACACATGTTTATTTATTAAGCTAGTGGTAGGAAGTAGGTATGCATGTATATATAACTATAGCAGACAGCAGCTTCCTATTCACGATATGCTCTCTACATGGTGTAGAAAACAATGGATTTGTTTCTCATCAGCCTGCAAAAGATCATTTGGCCAAAATTTGTACATTGCCAGCTTTAGGTTTAGCGACTACAACTACAGCGTAGGCTCTTAAACGATGAACATGTTTTGTGGCTTTCAAACAGGAAATATTAGGAGCATTTAAAAGTGCATTAGGGAAGGTTAATAGTAAAGTAACATTAATGGGTTTGATGTTTGTATATTGTTTTCCCCTTGAGCCTCATTCGCACCCGTGTTCACAAAGCTCCACCTCCAGTAGACTGTCTATAAAATAACTGAAAGGAGGTCCACACACAAACAACCAGTCCGGACCAGGAGCAACGAATTGTCTCATTCAGTTAATACTCTTGTGCTGAGCCTGTGGCTTAATATTATTTATTTATTTATTTTTTTTTAAAATCGTGTTCTACTTAGTTTCCAGGTTAGGTGTACAAGTAAGAAATCAAGTCATAAAACATGTCCACCAGTCCTGGTGTGTGTCTGTGTTTATGTGTGCACTGTCACCTCAATCATCCAGTTGAGCCACAAGGCAGAACTTAAACAGGAAGCCTCATAACCCCATTTTTTCTGACAGTGCAACATAGTAATCACACACACACACACACACAAAATCAATGCATGCACAGGCTTAAACACAAGTACACACAACCTGTCAGCGAACCCACTTGGCCATCATTTGCACAGAATCACAAACAGCCCACGATGAGAGGACGCAGGAGCATTTGAGCCACAGCAGGAGAACAATACCAGATCAGCTAGGAATGGGCAGGGGCGCGGGGAGGCTGGGGCGTGTGTGACTGAATCAATGCAGAGGTGTGGGATGGTGTGATTAAGGCCAGGTTAATGACTGGTTAAGCTGAGGGGATAAGCGGCGGGGATGGGAAACAGACGAGAAAAAGAAGGAGAGACAAAATAGATGGTAATTACACAGAGTGGCTGTTCTGGCTTCCTGCCACTGCCTCATTCACTGCCCAGGTGCAGGTGTATAAATGCGTGCGAGAGTGTGATTGTGTGTGTGTGTGTGTGTGTGTGTGTTTGAAAGAGAGAAACACAGAGAGAGAGAGAGAGAGAGAGAGAGAGAGAGAGAGAGAGATGAAGTATGTGTGAACTGTTTGTATGGCTTGTATGAGAATCTACAAGTAAGTTTGTGGTAAATAGTTTCAAGGTGGAGTGTGTATGTGAGAGCGTTAGCTTTTAATCAAAGCATGTGTTTTGGAGGGTGTGAATGTCTGACTCAGTGTGTTTGGCTGAGCTACCAGCAGGGCTTGCCTTGCCAGAATACCCCAGTGCTTGAATGGCAGTCTTCACAAAAGAGCAGGAGAGCTTAAAATTTCGTGACAAGGGCCCAGAAATGTTCAGTGGCAAAGGCCAGACCAGAGCCGGGCTCTCTGGCTCCCTCTCTCCTCCTGCACGGCTGTGAAATGGGCTTCCAAGGTGCCGGGTTGCCTCCACACAAAAGCGCAAGGTGGACGTTATATTCTCATTTAACGTGTAAGAGGCGGATTGCCTACTGCGCACCGCGGGCTTCTGCGTGCCAAGAGCCGAAAGGTTTAATTGATCAGTGGAGCATGACAACAACATTGCAGCGGTGTTTAATTTTGCAGTTCAGGACAATTTTTTAGGACTAATGCAAAGACAACATATCTTGTCTTATAAATTTACAAAAAATAAAAAAAAAGATACAGCTAAAAGTTGCTCATGTAACAGCAAAGCACAATTTCTACGTGCCATTTCTTTACAGAAATTAAACCAGTGTTGATTTCCTTGCCTGTTTGTTGCCTCCTTGCCACCTCTCAGAACACAGTCCCCTCGCCGCTTGTTGTGAAACCCGCCGTCGACAACTTTCTGGATTGTGAACCAAATCCAAGCCAAATGGGTTACCAATTAGCGTTACTTAGCCAGCTCTCAGATGCAGCCTGGCACTACAATAGCTCATTGCAAAATTCTGCAACATTTAGCACTGCCGTTTGATGAATAAATAGGAAATATTTCTCACATGATGGCAAGAGATACGGAAACAGCACTTGATATTTGTCCGTTGGTTTTCTTACTGAGAGAGGGCATGCCAGAAGGCTAGGCTGCAACACTCGGCGAAGTTGGATACCACATCTTACATGAGATTACAAAACTGGCGAACGCACAAATCACCGCATGTGCTAAATAAAATACTTTGTACACAGTCACACAGCAGACAGCAAAGCTTCATGCAGACAGTAAGCACTCAGAGTTCTGAGCTGAGTAACACTTACTGGGACATCCACGTACTTGGCTGCCGCTTTTACCTTTAAAAGAGGGCATGCGTAAACTGTACTGACTTTTAATGCACGTCTTTAAAATGTAACTATTTCAGGTTTTTGGCACTCAAATGAAAGGAGGAAGAGAGAAATAAAAAAAAAAACCCCACTTACAGTAAAAGAAAGGATCGAAGAAAAAAATGTTCCTTCATCATATCGTGAAAGCTTGGACAGCACACCATCCAAAACAGCAGCAAACTGCGAGCGGAGAAAAAAAGTGGAATTTAACACAAGACGAGACATTAAAGAAACGTTTAAGCGGCGCACATGCCACATAACGAGTCATCTTTATGAGAATGTGATAAGTAAGAAACTGGGTAATAGCAACTTGGGATGAAAAATACCATCTCTGATATTGAGCTGTTAGCTTTCTCAGTGAGAGGCTTCAGAAAAATCTAAAACTATCATTCACAGACCTTCTTATATTCATTCAGTGTAAATGGAAAGGCTCGGAGGCATTCGCCAGCACATGCGAGGGCCAGCAGAAGAGCTAGCAAAAGCCAACCATCAGGAAACGAATAGTACCTTTGAAACCAGGCAGGAGATCATTTCTTTAAATGCCTCATCGATCAGGACATCAATTTTAGAATGGTACTGTTGCTGTGGAGATGTGCACATAATACATGACTTGTTAATAGAACGTGATGGCTTACAGCACAGATATAAATAGGGTTACAATAAAAACCAAAAAAATAAAAAATAAGAAAAGTGAAAGCAGAACTGACTGCTGATGAACAGGCTAAAAACGTGGACCAAAAATAAAAAAAGTATTAATTGAACTGAATTCATTGAATTCTGTATAAACCTTCGGTCTGGGCAACTATTAGTTCCTGTCCTCGTGTCCCAAAATCAATTGAGAGCAAGCGCAAATCTAACCTCACAGCAAATGAACAAACAGCATAATCACAAAAAAAACATATACTGTGGAGTAGTAAAACCTTCCTATGTAACACGGCTGAGTTAAGCAGCTAATAGGCCCTATTATACCACTGAATGGAATTCCTTTCCTCGTTTCAGGCAAAGGAATTTGAAGGATACTTTTTTTTTTTTTTTTTTTTAACGCAGGCCACAACAAGGACAGCGTGGTGTTTCTCGAAAAAGTCTCATCTACCTGCGGGGTCCGAAAGCTCGATCCGGCTTCAATTAATCTCGCATTAGTAATCTGTTTATATTGATTCGTTTATTTCGGCCTCAAAAAAAGACGACGCTGAAAAATATGGGAAGAAGGATAGGGAACGACTCTAAGGAAGAGCAAACGAGAGATAGAGGAACAGAGAAAGAGGAGGGAGGGAGGGAGAGAGATTGTGTGTGTGTGTGTGTGTGTGTGTGAAAGGGAAAGAGAGCCTCCATTCGGCTCCATTGAATAGATGCCTTTGCTGCATGCAAGGCAAGCGGGAGTTCATCTCTGCCAACAATGCCCTTTCACAGCACATCTAAAGAACACCCAAATTAAAAATTTCAATCAATAAAGAGCGTAGATCGGTGACAAATTGAGGGTGCTGAGAGGTCACCATTGGCAGCCCTAATTTTCTTTTCACTATCTTTCACTACATGAAATGGCAATTTTTCCATAAACGGAATTATGGGTAAATCTTAAGGACTTTTTACCTCAATTAACACTTCCATGTTTGCTTTTTATATAACAGTGGGGGCCAAATTGCAAGGGCTCTTTTTGCATTAGAGGGGAATAAATTGTGGGGTCTTTGCTGTGTGTGAAAACCAAAAGAACAATAATTTCTTTTGAAAACATTTATCTGGGAGCGATCCAGTAAGAGGCACTTCAGGGAGAAAGCGGTTTCTAAAGAGTAACCTTGCATTCTGAAACGCGGCAACCCCTTTCAATGGAAGCGCCAACAGGCAAAGGTATATGGCAGAAAAATTATTATCTACATATTACAAACACACGTGACACACATGCATGGCATGAGCTGGGAAAAAATTCAACTTTTGTACGCAGATCCAGCTGAATGTCGAGCGATTTTCAGAGTCTAAATTACAGAAGTAAGAAACATGAAACCGTCTGTACGAAATGCTCTTTTTAATCGCGGAAACATGCTGCAAGAAATGCTAAATATTTTGGCATAGAATGATAATTCTAAGCATAAGCATTTCTAAATTCATTACTGAACAGAAGCGGTTTTAAAATCGTTGGATGAAATCTTTGCGAGTCACTGAAGTGTCGATAATAGAAAATAAAAGGGAAGTGAAATGAGCACTAGACAAATGAATTACAATAAAATCGGAACTGAGAGGTGATCATGGAATAGAACCGATGGCCTAGAAATGTTGTCCAACAGCTATTTGTTAAGCATGAATGCTTGTGTGATGCTTGTATGCACGGTCTTACAAGCCAGAGGAAGGATGCTCGACTCACCCACTGTTGATCCATCTTGGATTCATGCAATGATGAGCGGCACACATGAAAAGATACAAAAAAAATAAATAAATAAAAAATCCAGAGTGAAATAGACACATAACAGAAAATCTGATACAAATAAATAAATAAATTAAAAAAAACCTGAAAATATGGCATGCAATAACAAGGATGAATGAATCAATGATCTGAATCCATAACAAGCAAAGAGGAAGTAAGTGACAGTCACTGGTTGAAAGCTTGGCCTTAATAAACACATTAAGCTGTTGGATCTGAGGCCTGTGCTTTTTGTGTGCACTCTTTTATCTTTAGACGTCTTTTTTTCTTCACACTGTATCTCAGTTTGAAAGCCGCTTTATATATTTTACCTATTTTTATCTATTTTGATACACACACTCGCATCTTTACATTTAGGTTAAGTCGAGGTGTTCCTGGCTAAAACGACGATCCACTTGTCTTTTTGAATCGTTTTTAAAAAGACGCTGACCGATCGTACGGAAGCAAAAGCAAGAAATAAAAGGTTATACCTAGATGATGTTTCTTTCTACGGCTGGATGGATATCCTTCAGAGGAATACACGGGACGTACGCCGTACTTAACCATCACATAGGTGCTACAGTTAACATACACTGCACACACTCTAATGACCTTGACTAAGTCATCACTGTTTTGTGCTGTTTTATACGGATAAAAAAATGTCCTAAAATCATTATATAAATATATATATATATTTTTTACGCCCAAAATGACAGAATATACTTAATACACAAAGATGTATTTTTACATTCTGTGAAAAAGGCATACTCGTTTAGAAAACCGACACTTTTTGTTGACGCTACTAATACAAGAGGTTTTTTTTTTTTTTTTACATTCTTTATACTGTACACTCTTGACATTGTACATTTTCTTTTATATGTGTACTGTACATTTAAATATAAGATGAACCAAATACGGATACGGTTTTACCTCTTGGCCTTGGTCGAGCATACAAAGCTTAGAGTACTGCTTCTTAGCATCCATCAGAATGTTGAACATGGTGCAGACGGACAAAGACACCCTGAAGTCAGTGGATTTACTTGACTTCTGCATCTTAATATCGAAAGCCGCTTTGGTCCTGCGTTTAAAAGAGGCACAGCTACAAATGATTGGCATTGTGTGTGTATTTCACTTAACATCCAAATACCATAAACCTTCGATAAGGCTAGCACAAAAGCAGAAGTATCTATACTTGCACAGGATAATTAATATTCTTATATTCAATTAAAAAAAAAGCAGGGGTGTTCTTAATAGATAAAAGTAGATGCAATTGTTTTAATATGAGCCTTGACCTTTTGACACAGGCCTCCATCATATCACTAGCCATGAGCTTCAGCCTCTGCTCCAGATGTCTGGCAAACTCCGGCTCCGGCCAGTGCAGGTCCATTACAAACATCTGGAGAGCGTCCAGCTTCCAGAACAGGTCCTCTGATGTTGCTGAGCCATTACTGTCAAGCATAAAGCATAGAATAGCACCAGCATTCTCCTGCCTTTATATCTGATGTAATAGACATCATATATTCATATTTTCAGTGCTGCAATTTTAAGGAATCTAAATTTTCAAGTCGTACACATTTTTTTAAAACCTAAAAACCGATAAAAATCCAGATTAAAAAAAAAAAAAATCAGCTTTTCACGTAACGTCTTTAGTGTTCATCAATATTTTGAATAGAATTGGTTTTTAGTCTGTATATTTGTCTAAGCTAATTTTAGCAGCAGGTACCTTTAGACAGAACGTGGTAACTTAGCAACTAATTCAAAAGAAGGCTCGAGTTAAATCATTCAGAATGGCACTTATGTGAAATGCTTCAATCCAGGTTTATTGGTTTATCTATATTGTTAACTCTTGTGATATTTGGCATCATCATCATCATCATTGAAATCCTCATGCTAAAAGAAATAATGTTTTTTTAATAAAACAGTTTAGTCATGTTATGTGAGTCAACAGAGGAAAGAAAAAAAAAGAAAAGAAAGAAAAGCTATAAGCTTTGCCTATACAGCTCATAGCTGCTGGAAAATGCTTCTGGGTTTCCAGAGGCTTAAGACAGCCTCAGCAAGACAGACAGATGGACTGACACCACCGTGTCAACCACAGTTAACACGACAACACACCGAGAGGCTGACACAAGCAGCATTCAAGTGTACAGCGCAAAACGCTCAGCAGTAAGGAAAAAAAAAGGGCACTCACTCCTCTCGCTGTTAAAAGACTGTTACCTTCACAAGTGGCAGTCCTGGAAAATAGTTTGGCAAAGTCCACAGTGCAATTAAAAAGGATGAGCATGAGTTCCCACTCGATTAATTAGCGGCAGTACAGTGTGTGAGGGCTCCCTCGGGGGCCTGCGCCGCCCCCTCAAGCCTGCGAGAGCGGGGGAAGAGGCAGCATGAACAAATGGACGAGCTTCTCGCCAGGAGCGGCACTCCTATGGGGGAACACGGCATTCTGACTGCCTCTAACAACCAGCTAACCACAGAGTCCCCTTGGACACACACCCACAGGACTACTCCCACTACAGACACTGTTTCAGGCCTAAAACCTGGTGTGCATTTGCAGTCCAGCCTGTTTACAATGAACATGATCTACACATTAGATTTTTTTTTTTCTCTTTTCTTCCATATTAACAATAACATCTCTGTCACCATGACGGTCAAGGCCACTCGGAGAGACTCACGGATGACTTGAATAGTTTTGCAGTCAACAAATTCCACTGTAACAAATTTACAAGACGAGCACGGAAAAACAGAAACGGCAAAATACAAGAAGGAAAACATTGGCCCTTTTTATTTTCGTTCTAAAATCTTGTTGGTGAAAAACAGAGAGAAAGTGAGAATTGATGGCTTAATGGCTGTCAGATCAAAATCAGATGGTTGATGAATGCCAAAAATTCGGTTTGATGATCACTAAATATCTGGCAGATTAATACTTTAGAAGCAGGTAATTCTAAAGAAGAGCTCAGAAAAACTTGAACCTAAAAAAAAAAAGGAAATCCAAAAAATGTCTAATACGAATACTCTTACATCACCGCTCAATACATAACAAATCTGGGTCATCTAGATCGATAGATCACAACGGCAAGCTCAAAGCACAACATCGGACAAAAAAAAAAAGGAGTCGACCTGCAGGTTCATGTGCTCAGATGCTCGGCCAGACGCCAGGCATCGTACATCACAGTACATCAGCAAACACTTATCTAAACACACTATGTGTATATATATACATATATATTGACTTGGCTTGTTTTTGGGTGGTTCTAAAGGTCTAATTTAAAAAATAAAACGCTATAATAAACGACTATAATAAGCAACGGCATGGCCATTAAATATGGATGGTGCCCAGCTGGCCCATACACACGTGTTATCACATAGTGGTCCAATCCAGGAGGGGGTGGAGAAGCTGGGCATCTGAGGAAGATTGAGGGGCAGGTTGGGAACTTTAGGCAAAGGCACACTTGGCAGATTGTTGGTAATAGTCCTGCCAGAGATTGAAAAGAAGAAAAAAAAAATACAGAGAAGGAAAAAAAGACAGAAGAGTAAAAAAAAAAAAAAAAGAAGGAATGACAGACACAAAGAATGAAGCACTGCAGAGTTTTACTTTGATAGAAATACAAAAGATAGAAAAGCTAAGGAGTGATTTAGTGTTTTTTAATAGAAGTGTTTAGGTATCAAATCGGGTAGGGGGGCAAAATAAGAGAGAAGTCTTAGAGTTAAAAAGATATACATGGTCCAGTTGTAAAAAAAACATGCAGCAAGCCATCATATCTGTTGTACACATGAAAGCCCTCAAACCTAAAGGTCTTACTTGACGGACTGCCAGGTCTCTTGCTCAAAGCCACGATGGACAGACTGGGCAATGGAGGACTCCATCAGATCAATATAGCGTACCACCAGAGGCATGTAGAGCTCCTGCAGGTGCTTGTGGAATGTTCTGTTGCACAAGTGAGCTAGAGCAGGGAAAAAATATTCAGATAGTTAGACGGATTTAAAAATGTAGTAAACACATAACACTCTCTTACGAAGAGTCTCAAATACAGTTTTGGCATAAATCCAAGGCCAAAACCAGACCGCTTTGCATAAGTAATAGATGAAATTCTCTGAGAGACCACATTAAATTTGCAATGAATAGAAATCCCTAGAAATGAAAATTTTCTCTATTTTTTTTCCAATATAAAGTAACAACAAAAAAAAATTGTTGGAGAAGCTATCTAGTAGTGCGTGGGATAGAAGAAGCAGACGAGTAAAGGTGGCGCACATTCCCACAAATTCCTGTGGGATTTCATATGAGAGAGAGAGAGAGAGAGAGAGAGAGAGAGAGAGAGAGAGAGAGAGAGAGAGAGAGAGAGACAGACAGACAGACAGACAAACAGACAGAGAGAGGTGTCTCATTGGGCATCATTAGTTATAATTCCCTCTCACTCTGTTCCTTCATCATTAACACTAGCCTTTTTACTCTCGTGGGTGTGTGAGCACGTTTCACAACCATTTAACATCTTGAGACGATGATAAAACTCATGTGTGCATTTAGTGGCAGTAACAGGATGCAGTCTTCATGGCCAAGAGCTTGATATTTTATAAGCTTAATCACAAGGGAATAAATGATTAGCAAGTACACAGACACACACGTTTCATATATAGATTGCTAGATCACAACTGCATAGCTCAAAGCACAACATCAGACATAAAAACAGAGTGAGACTGCAGGTTCATGTGCTCAGATGCTCGACCTGACATAGTACATCACGGTACATCAGAAACACACACACACACACACACACACACACACACACACACACACACACACACACACACAAATATATATATATATAGAGTGCATCTAGAAGCATGTCTTTGGACTGTGGGAGGAAACCCATCAAGCAAGGGGAGAACATGCACACTCCACACACACAGTGAGCGGGAGCGAGACTCCAACCCGGGACGCGTGAGGCGAACGTGCTAACCACTAAGCCACCGTGCCGCCTTCTTGTGACATTACGGTGAAAAAAACCGTAAACCATTTTCTCCAAAGAAACAGGACAGTCCAAAGTGTCTTATTAATGAATGACCCGCCGCTGTTTATAGTTAACATTGCAGACATTTAATCACCAGCCTCTCTCTTCTTCTCTTTTAAAGTTCACAAGATAAGTTCTCCAGCGTGTCCTGGGCCTTCCCCGGGGCCTCTTCCCGGTGGGGCATGCCCGGAACACCTCCCCAGGGAGACTGTCTCTCGGCTGGCCTGGGAACGCCTCGGGGTCCCTCCGGAAGAGCTGGAGGAAGTGTCTGGGGAGAGGGCGGTCTGGGCATCCCTGCTTAGACTGCTGCCCCCGTGACCTGGCTCCGGATAAGTGGAAGACAATGAATGAATAATGAAAGATAAGTTCTGGCACCGAGGTGGTGGAACGAACTTCCCCTAGATGTCCGTACAGCCGAATCACTGACCGTCTTCAAACGGCAACTGAAGACCTACCTCTTCCTGAGGTACTTAAATGAGCTCTTATTTTTCCTGTTTATGTATTATGTTGTATCTATATTAAAAAAAACCCAAAATAAAAAAAATTAAAAAATCCCCAACTCACTTTTTAGGCTAATGGTATCCCAAGTCCTTTTGTACCAGTGTTAATGTATCCATTGATAGAGATTTAAAGCACTTTTGTACATCGCTCTGGATAAGAGTGTCCGCCAAATGCCAGAAATGTAAATGTAGGATAAAAAAACCCACGTGTCATGTTACTGAAACACCAGACCCAAACTCTATTGCCAAAGATTACTAAAAACTCCAGCACACACTCCTCTCTCCTGAATACTTTCCCATATGTGGAAACGTACAGACTGTTACGAGGCGCTGACGCCTGAAACTCCTTCTCATTAATGCTACACAAATGCTTACTAACACAAAACATCCATCACGTCAACGATTATAGGCTTTTGTTTGTTAAACAACAACATTTAATTCTTTTATTATAAAGGGTTAGATCGTGTGGCGCGTTCATTACATGAGTCCCTGGGAATGAGCCGTTACTATAGAAACAATAACATAAGAACTAGCACATTAATAGGAAACTATTATTTATGTTACTGGAAATACTGCCAGACTCCTACATTTTCCCAAACAAATTTAATGAAACCGTTTCTATTTAGAACTTAGGAGATACAGCCAACAAGTACTAAGCCTGTTTGGGAATTTTAGGAAAAGTCTCCTGGATGAAGCTCTGCCGTGAATCTGGTTGAGAAAATGCCAAGAGTGTGCAAAGCTTTGTCAGGAACACTGTTAGGAATTTTAAATATAAGGATTTAATTTGGTTAACATGCTTTACAGCCACTGTATGATTCCATATGATTTGTAATATTTGACAATGTTAGCACCATAGACATTTAAAAGGGTACACCGGACATATCCGCTGCTCCCATTGGCTGGTGCGGTGACATTATACACTATGTTGCCAAAAATTTTGGGACACCCCACCAAAATCATTGAATTCAGGTGTTGTCTTTCAGGGGTTGGGCTCGGCCCCTTAGTTCCAGTGAAAGGAACTCTTAATGCTTCAGCATACCATGACATGTCTGTTCCAACATGACTGTGCACCAGTGCACAAAGCAAGATCATGGATGAGTGAGTTTGGTGTGGAGGAACTTGACTGGCCAGCACAGAGTCCTGACCTCAACCCCATAGAACACCTTTGGGATGCATTTGAGCGGAGACTTCTTGTCCAACATCAGTGCCTGACCTCACAAATGCGTTTCTAGAGAAATGGTCAAACATTCCCATAAACACACTCCTAAACCTCGTGGAAAGTTTTCGATCTCTTTTATTGATATAAATGACTGTATTGTTTGGAATCCATAGTTCAGCCACTCATGGAAACACGAGAAGAAAACAATGGAGAAGCTCTGGCTCTTAATGTTTTGCGATTAACTGTAACAATTACAGAAATGTACCTGCTCGATTGGAAGGTTTCATAGGTACCGTACATAGAATATATTTTCTCAGAGAGAGTGTTGTAATATGTGAAAAATTACTCTCTATATTACTTCTAACATATTACTTGACAAAAAAAGAAATATAATACTCAAAAAAGCATTATGTACTGAGATGTGTGGATGCTGTCGCCTTACCACCCTCGCAAGTCGCTCAGGTTTGCTGAATGTGAAGTGGTTTATTTCCCAGGAAGCCTTCATGTCTGTCAACTTCTGGCTCTCCCTTTTAGTTATGCTGTCATAGCTAGTCTTGCAGGAGTCCCTGCCTGCACTTAAACATAATCTACATTTTCTTAAAATATCACAAGATCACAAGCATACCTAATATCTCTCTCTCTCTCTCTCTCTCTCTCTCTCTCTCTCTCAAGCTATACGACAGAAATCCGGACCTGCCTGATCCATGCAGACGCTCTACCCCTGGTCGGAGTCTCGTCGCATGGTGGTGCTCACTGCTGCTGTAGATGGGTCTGTGTGGACATCCTGTGACCAGGAGACAGTCGTGGACAGAACCACTCGGAGACTATAACACCGTCACAGATCTGTCGTTACATCTGTCAGCAAGGAATTAGTGTCTATGATGAACTCGGAAACTACACTGGCCTAAAAGTTCCTCATGAGCCCTTGGCTGCTGTTGTAGAAAGGACTTTATTTACATTTACATTACTTACTGTCCAGTGTCACTCAAATGAGGATGAAGTTCCCTTCTGAGCCTGGTTCCTCTCAAGGTTTCTTCCTCATATCATCTCAGGGAGTTTTTCCTTGCCATGGTTGCCACAGACTTGCTCATTAGGGATAAAACAGTAACTTAACTTTATACTGTATACTTCTTTAAAGCTGCTTTGAGACAATGTCCATCGTTAAAAACGCTATACAAATAAATCGAATTGAATATTGTAACATCTCACCATGTTCCAGTCCCATCTGTAATCACAGAAACAAACTTGAGTGTTAAAATAAAGACCACCAGGAGGCTAGACATCGTCTGCATAAATATTAGACGTGGTAAATGTTAGAAATCCACTTCTTCATACAACGTTCAAAGGGTTCAAATGGTCCAAGAATACTCTTTAAACAAGATATTTACTCTGAATATATGTGATTCTTCTCTAATTATCTGTCAAGAAATATGTGCCCAGATTCTTCAGTTGTTCGGCATGACATTTTCTATATTTCTCTTCATCCTTCAAGAACTAGTAGGAAAAGTCATGTTATACATTTGGGTGCTTGCTCAGTAGCAACAACTCGTGCGACACCGGAAGTAGCGGGTAACTTGGTTATTATTCTAAAACGGGTTAAAAAAAAAAATAAAAAATTTTCCCAGAAGTCAGCTGTAGCTGTTCAGTCCTCAATACACACATTCAGTTTGTTAGTTTGTGTGTTCTGGTAGCTGAGCCTTTTTCGAGGCTAACCTAATCGCAAGATCTCACTTTCATTAAGCGTGAAAATGAGCAGCCTCATGCTTTGCTTGTCAGATATTATAGTGCTATTTAAAACAACATGACAGTTTGCAGTACTGTCGGTTTGGTTTGCGGTGCTCTCTCTATATATACGAGCAACAGATTAACAAATGCTGCTGTCAAACGTAATCAGAAATGAGCATTTCAATGCTGCTTTTCCAAAGTTTTCATCCCAGGGGAGAATCAACTAGCAGTGATTGTGTGGCCCCTCCCCCAGTCCGTTTGCCAAATTACTCCTACTCCCTTGCTAATAACCAAAACAATTCTTCCCTCATTACTGCACAACTTTCAAGGATTTCTCATTATATTTCACTCTGTATGAAAAGAAGTGTTGTGACAGATTAAAAGACTGAAGTGAAAAGTAATCAGAAAACGAGAAAACAATGTGATTCCACTCCCGTCTCTCGTTCGCTCAAAAACGACTGAATCGGATACTACAAAAGGTGTGCCTTTAGTTTCCTCTGCTGAATATGGATATAAAAAGTGCATCCGACTATTTGCTGAAGACCTACGTGAAAATTCACATTACAAATGTCACTTTTGATTAATAGACTAAGAGCTAGATGTACTGTACATACGTGAGGGGCATAACTTTATATGTTTGTCTTTACTGTTCAGTATCTTATGACGTATAGCTTATTACTCAATTGCCTTGGTAGGCAACGTCAGTCCTGGAGAGCCGCCATACTGCAGGTCTTAGCTCCGACCCTGAAAAAAAACCCTCACCTGCCTGTAGCCTTAGTCATCTTGACAACACCGATTAGCTTGTTCTGGTGTACTCTGTTAAACTCTGCGGGGCAGCGGCTTTCCAGGACCGACAATGCCTACCCCTGGCTTAGGGGACTGCCCACTGAACACTCTGCATGCGGTGCAAATTGTGGTTTACCTCGAACCCTGCAATACAGGGAAATACTGAGCTGTAGATTCTATATAGAACCGTTTTAGGGTCTAATTGTGCCAGGAAAATAAGCACATGGGAATAAGCAGCTTAGTACATCAGCCTCTTCGTGCTCTGAACCACTATTCATTTTGCTTTGTGTCTAAATGCTTTTGAAACACAAAGCTAAACCTGTTTATTTATGGCCAGATATACACCGGTCAGCCATAACATTGTGAGCAGTGAGAGGTGAAGTGAATAACACTGATGATCTCCTCATCATGGCACCGGTTAGTGGGTGGGATATATTAGGCAGCAAGTGAACATTTTGTCTTGAACTTCCCCTATATGTCCGCACAGCCGAGTCGCTGACCGTCTTCAAATGCTGGATGAAGACCTACCTCTTCCTGAAACACTTAAACTAGCTCTTATTTTTCCCTGTTGGTTTGATGTATTGTTGTATGTTGATTTAAAAAAAAAAAAAAAAAAAAAAGGCTGATGGTATCCTAAGCCTGTGACCTATTGAACCAGTGTTAATGTATTCACTGATCGCCGCTTTGGATAAGATCGTCTGCCAAATGCCAGAAATGTAAATGTAAACGTAAATGTAAAAATGAAATGAACCTGGAAGCATGGTCATAACTAAAATTCCTACAACGGAAAGAGTTAAAAATGTTTAAAAATAAAAAATAAAAAAAATAAATAAAAGTAGGAAAAAAAATACCTCTCCAAGAGAAAATGTGGTGTGTAATACTGCTTCAAAGGTGTGAACTAATTTAGTACAACACATTGGAGTAAACTGGATAAAGAAAGTAACTTGTTGGCAAAGGAACAATTGGTGGCAATAGAAGAGAGAAAAAGATCGAAATTTAATTGCATCTATAGAGTCACCCATGTAATCACATATATTTTGGTCACACCTCCAGGGTTGGGGGTTCAATTCCCGCCTCCGCCGTGTGTGTGTGTGGAGTTTGCATGTTCTCCCCGTGCCTCAGGGTTTTCCTCCGGGTACTCCGGTTTCCTCCCCCGGTCCAAAGACATGCATTGTAGCTTGATTGGCATCTCTAAATTGTCCGTAGTGTGTGAATGAGAGTGTGTGTGTGCCCTACGATGGGTTGGCACTCCGTCCAGGGTGTATCCTGCCTTGATGCCCAATGACGCCTGAGATAGGCACAGGCTCCCCGTGACCCGAGAATAGATCGTATAAGCGGTAGACAATGAATGAATGAATGAAAATGGAGAGAAAGGAAGAAAAAAAAAAGTAATATTACTGAGATTAAGTTCACTTACGATCAGTACGCAAAAAGTTGTTGAGCAACTGAAAGAGAGGAAAGCTGTCCCAGGAATCCTGTGGCTGCACAACCAGAGCTGCATCCATGTCTACTGTGTAGAGAGACAAGAACATCTCTGCATGCTCTGCCATTGCCTCAGGCCACCAGATGAAAGCCTATGGTGCGCGCACACACACACACACACACACACACACACACACACACACACACACACACACACACACACACAGAAGAATCATGGGCATTATAGAGGTATATCCACAAATTCATATACTTTTAGAAAATCTAGCCGCCTAAAAGGTTCTTGAGTTTTTGGGTAACTTTTAAAGACTAAAGACATTAAATTGTCCTCTAATATATCCTTGTACCTCACTCTATATGTCATTCCTTCGATGCCCTGTAATGCCCCAAACCGTTTACAAAGAAGCAGCCTCATATCACGATGTACTTACCAACGTACCTCAGAGTTTTGACCTAAAGTATTGCCAAAGATTTACTATTTTTGTCTAGACTTTTTTCCCCAACAAAATACATTATATTGCCAAAAGTTTTGGGACATCTACCTTTTCATGCACATCAACTTTAATCACATCCCATTCTAAAGCCGTAGAGTTCAATATGGAGTTGACCCGCCCCTTACAGCTATACAGCTTCAACTCTTTGACCATGATTTCACTTTAGCATGAAATTGTCCAAAATGCCTTGGTATTCTGAAGCATTAAGAATTCCTTTCACTTTGTTTTTCAACCCCTGAAAAACAACCCCACACCATAATCCCCCCTCCACCAAACTTTACACTTGGCACAATGCAGTCAGGCAAGTTCTCCTGGCAAACACCAAACACAGACTCATCCATCCGAATGTCCGAGAAGCGTGATCGGTCACTCCAGAGAACAGGTCCCCACTGCTCTAGAGTCCAGTGGTGGCATGCTTTTCACCACTGCATCCGACGCTTTGCATTGCACTTGGTGATGTAAGACTCAGATGCAGCTGCTCGGCCATGAAAACCCGTTCCATGAAGCTCTCTGTGCACTGTTCTTGAGCTAATCTGAAGGCACATGAAGTTTGGAGGTCTGTAGCTATTGACTCTGCAGAAAGTTGGGAACTTCTGCGCACTGTGCTCCTCAGCATGCGCTGACCCCACGCTGTGAATTTACCTGGCCTACCACTTCATGGCTGAGTTTCTGTTGTTCCCAATTGCTTCCACTTTGTTATAATACCACTAACAATTGGAATATTTAGTAATGAGGAAATTTCACGAATGGACTTATTGCACAGTTGGAAACCTATCACGGTACCACGCTTGAATTCACTGAGCTCCTGAGAGCGAGCCATTCTTTCACAAATGTTTGTAGAAGCAGTCTGCATGCCTAGGTGCTGGATTTTATACACCTGTGGCCATGGAAGGGATTGGAACACCTGGATTCAATGATCTGGAGGGGTGTCCCAAAACCTTTGGCTATATAGTGTAGTTCCGAAACAGATCTCTGTGATCTTCATGTAGTGGAGTGTAGTGAGGCATGGAGAAGACTACAGTGCAGTTCATTGTTTATTGGTCTTTGTGTAACTGTAGTTTCTGCTGCTTTCAGGTCGTCCTGCAACTGCTTTTGAGTGACTACTGGCTACTATCTTTACCATTAGTCTGAGAGCATGTTGTGAAATCTTGCATGGAGCACCTATCCATGAAATTTCCACATGCATTTAAATGCTGGTGGTGTTTTTATTATTATTAGGAACCAATTGTACTGACAGGGATGTTTAAGGTCTTTGCTTTGGCTCTGTAACTTTTTCCTTTTGTGTCTTGTGTCACCTAAAATTTTCACTACCAATCGCCCTGTTGTAGTTATTATCTAATGCAATATGGCTTTATGTTGTTGTTCTTTCGGCTGCACCCTGCTCAGGGTCGCCATGGCGGATCATTTGGTCCGCATGTTTCGATTTGGCACAGGTCTTACGCCGGATGCCCTTCCCTACGCAACCCTCCCATTTAATCCGGGCTGGGTTAAGTCTTTAGCGGCTGGGTTAGTTCCCTGCCCGTGAATCGAACCTGGGCCGCGGCAATGAGAGCGCAGGACCCTGGCGCTGGACCACCAGCCGGCTTACAGACAACTTCATGTAAAAATATTAAAAAAAACATTTATTTTATGTAACTTTCACAAACACGCACTGGGTGTTCAAGCACTTTTTTTCCTTAACGTTTTCATTTTTTAAACAGATCATTGCTTATGCTTAAAAATATGTACAAAGGGAATATACATATACAGTCAAGCCCGAAATTATTCATACCCCTGGAAAATTCTGACTTAAAGTTACTTTTATTCAACCAGCAAGTTTTTTCTTGATTAGAAATGACACAGGCGTCTCCCAGAAAATAATAAGACGATGTACAAGAGGCATCATTGTGGAAAAAATCTACATTTGAACAAAAAGTGGCACATCCAAAATTATTCATACCCTTCTCAATAAATCAATAGAAAAGCCTTTATTGGCTTTTACAGCAATCAAACGCTTCCTATAATTGCTGACCAGCTTTTTGCATGTGTCCACTGGTATTTTTGCCCATTCATCTTTAGCGATGAGCTCCAACTCTTTCAGGTTGGAGGGTCTCCTTGCCATCACCCTGATCTTTAGCTCCCTCCACAGATTCTCAATTGGATTTAAGTCAGGACTCTGGCTGGGCCACTGCGAAACGTTAATGTTTTTGTCTGCTAACCGTTTCTTCACCACTTTTTCTGTGTGTTTTGGGTCGTTGTCGTGCTGAAATGTCCGCTGGTGCCCAAGGCCAAGTTTCTCTGCAGACTGCCTGATGTTGTTGAGAATTTTGATGTATTGCTCCTTTTTCATGGTGACATTTACTGTGATTAGGTTCCCTGGTCCACCGGCTGAAAAACACCCCCAAAACATTAGGTTCCCACCACCATGTTTGACAGTGAGGATGGTGTTCTTAGGGTTGAAGGCTTCTCCTTTTTTACGCCAAATGAAGGCTACATCATTGTGGCCAAACAATTCAATTTTTGTTTCATCTGACCATAAAACAGAAGACCAGAATCTTCTTCTTTGTCCAGATGAGCATTTGCAAAGGCCAAGCGGGCTTTTGTGTGCCTTATCTGGAGAAGTGGGGTCCTCCTTGGTCTGCGTCCGTGGAACCCAGCGGTGTGCAGTGTCCGTTGGACTGTCTGCCTTGAGATGTTGCCACCAGCAGAGCCCAGATTCATCAGGATGGCCTTGGTGGTGATCCTTGGATTCTTTTTTACCTCTCTCACTATCCTCCTGGCCAGCACAGGTGTCACTTTTGGCTTCCGACCACGTCCTCTGAGATTTTTCACAGTGCGGAACGTCTTGTATTTTTTAATAATACTTTGCACTGTAGCCACTGGAACTTCAAAACATTTAGATATGGTCTTATAGCCCTTTCCTGACTTGTGAGCAGCCACAATGCGCAGCCGCAGGTCCTCAGTGAGCTCCTTTGTCTTAGCCATGACTGTCCACAAACCAACAGCAGAGAGCTTCTGTTTTTCACCTGTTGAGTTGATTAAAACAGCTGTTCCCACTGAATCAGGGTAATTAGGATGCTTTAGAACAGCTTGGATTATTTGGAATGGTATAGAACTTTGGATTTTCCCACAGACTGTGACAGTTTGCAAAGGGTATGAATAATTTTGGACATGCCACTTTTTGTTCAAATGTAAATAAAAGCTGAGAAATATTTTTTTCCACAATGATGCCTCTTGTACATCGTCTTATTATCTTTTGGGAGAAGCCTGTGTCATCTCCGGTCAAAAAAAAACAACAACTTGCTGGTTGAATAAAAGTAACTTTAAGTCAGAATTTGCCAGGGGTTACACATATATACACACACACACACATACATATACATATATATATATATATATATATATATATATATATATATATATATATATATATATATATATACACATATACATATATATATATATACACATATACATATATATATATATATATATATATATATATATATATATATATATATACATACATACATACATATACACACACACACACACACACACACACACATATATATATGTAGGCAGATCAACACAGAAGCACAATACACACAAAAGAATAAATGGCAAGTTCACATGTAACAATTGTGCACAACAATTATGTTCAAGGTTTGACTAAATCCAACAGAAAATGCAAAACAAAAGACACTGATGTTACCAAACACAAGCTCAGCAGATGACAAACAGGATAATAAAAGTCCTTGATAGGAAAGAATATGGAGCCCCAAAAGCTGGGGTACACACGGTGGAAGAAAAAGGATCTATAATCATCTTATATCACAGAAGCCATCAGAAAAACACAACTGAGCCCTCACAGTGCTGGGCATCTTCCAAAAAGCTTCAAAATGGCCCCCAGAACCTGCTCTAAAAAGATCATGTTCTGACCTTTCCTGCCAAAACTATTTTAGAAGCACTTAGTGTTTTGCCAGTATTACTTACACATAAGCCACAGCCAGTTCTCATTGCTGTATCTTCTTCGTGTAAAACAGTATTATACCCATCTCTGAAAGTAAAAGCTCACATCAGCTTTCTCTTAATGCACATGAAACAGTTTTTCAATAAGCTTACACTAATCTTCAGCGCTCTCATGTTCTTTTGGCAGTCTGAAGTTTATTAAGCATAACATTAACACCTTTATTATTGTTCTGCTTTCAAGTTATTCTTTATTGACATGAACAGACAAAGGGTTATTAGTTGTAAAACGATTCAATAGTAGTGTTTCAAATACTGGCACGCTTTGTGTGCGCATGATAATAATATTAAAAAGAAAAAGAGTTCTCCTCTCAGTGAAGTGAAGGGAAGTGAAGACTCACTATTCTTCTTCTTTTCTATCGTAACTGAGAAGTGAGAGTCACAAGTCATTTTATTGTGCGGCTGTACGTCCTGCATTGAAATGATCCAAGTCCTTCATGTTCATTCTTACACGTCTAGATGCTGGCTGTTGCCCACTTAACAGAGAGTGTAAAAGAAGGCCTGTCCATTTTGTCCCATCTTTACAGGACTGGCTAGAACACCCTGTCCATATCTGCTGACTTCAATCAAAAAGAAGTGGCACAATGGAAAAAGTCAAATGGGGGGAGAAAAAAAAAAAAAAAAAAAAAAAAAAAAAAGAAGTGTGATATGAGAAGAGAAGAATGGTCCAAGATCTATTGAAAAAGTCTATTGTGCGTGTATATCTTTGTGCTTCCCTGAGTGTGTATCAGGGGTGTATGGGAGCAAACACTAATTCTAGTGAGGTTCTGTATCCGGCCTTGAAGATGCTCATCTTCGAACCTTTCTGAAGCAGCTTTTTTTTTTTTAATGGAATAGTGCCAACCGACCCCATTTATGACTCCTTTAAATCCCCTATCTGAAACTCCACCACCAGCATTTAAATGATTATATCAAGGAGTCTGCTTGACTGAGTAGCTTTAGCTTTCATCCACGCCGATCTGGGGGTCAGGCTGCTTTCTGACACTCTCTGTATGAATTCTCTTATAAGGAATTTCAGAGATATGAAAATCATTTTCGAAGATGTGCTTCAAATATGTTTGGGTTTCGTGTTTTTTTGTACTGCGAACTGAAGGTTCCTTAGCAGAACCCAAATTAATGTAAACGATGCACACAAAAATGTGTACAAAAAAGCAGAAAATCATAGCAGAAAACAGGGAAGGATTGAACTGACATTTACCAGAACACGGAACTAAAGCGAGCGTTCACTTACCTCTCGTCCCTTGTGTGTGTACAAAGAAAAAGAAAAAGGAAGAAGAAAAGACAGCAGGAACAAGAAAATTAAAAAAGACAGATACGCATCATCTTAAAGAGCTATGAAATGTGAATTTTGACTATTCTCAGCAGCACCGTGTCAACGTTTCCTTAGCAACAGCAAGTGGCACATTCATCTTATTAGGTGCCAACAGTTTAGCGTTATCATCATCTTCGCATGTGACAGCTGTTTGTGGCTGGAGCCCTAATAATAACTCCGCACCTTAGAAACAGATGTCTACAGCACGCATTTAGGCAAATGAAAAAGACTCCGCTAACAAAGCCTTAACACCTATGATTGATTAAAAAAAATAAAATAAAATAACACACAGCATGTAGCTACTTTGTTGTTCTTTGCTAAATGGGCATATGTGCTGTGGGCGTTATTTACATCTACTGCTGCTGTGAGCTGGTACTAGTTGTTTAACGAACTATTCCCTATTAGCCGTCATGGTTACGTGGAGGGGAAATGGACAGTGAGGCGGTAAACGATGACAAATCAACAATAAACAAGAATTTGCCATTCCATGCGTCAGTTTTCCTTCAGGGTTCTGTCAGCTCACTGTGATCTTCCTGATAAGGATCTGTGCAGTATTCATTCTCTCTGGTTGTGAATAGGTGTGCTGTACCTCAGAATGATGCTCATCGTTCTGCTGGAGCACCTCCATACACAGCTCCCCTAGCCGCATCATGTCTTCTAGCCTCTTCTCTGGAGGGACCTGAGGGCAGTTGGCTGAATACGGACATAGAAATAAGCTACATTTAATTAACATAAGAATGAATTGAAATCACATCTCAGGTTTTACAGTTATTTTACAGTTATATATATTTATATATAATATAATATAATATTATATATATAATATATAATATATAAAATATATAATATAATATATTTATATATATTTATTTTACAGTTATATATATATATATATATATATATATATATATATATATATATATATATATATATATATATATATATATATATATGAGAGATACAGAAAGATAGAATAGAGAGAAAGATGAATACAAAACCTTCAAACTGGGCATAATCAGTCAGCTGGGTGTAGTTAATAAGTGCAGCTTTTTCCAAACATTTCTGCACAACCTTCTTCATCTCCTCAGCAGGGACAGGTGTGGTGATGTCTTTCATAAGAATCTTCAAGAATGTGGTTACACACACACACACACACACAAAATGTACAAGAGTAGAAACAGACCCAGCGCAGTACAACCCACAAATGTTCAGAAACGGCTCTGGATAATGTATCTTGAAGTAGAAATTCCAGATTTATATACACCGATCAGGCATAACATTATGACCACTTGCCTAATATTGTGTTGGTCCCCCTTTTTGCTGCCAAAACAGCCCTGACCCGTCGAGGCATGGACTCCACTAGATCTCTGAAGGTGTGCTGTGGAATCTGGCACCAAGATGTTAGCAGCAGATCCTTTAAGTCCTGTAAGTTGCAAGGTGCAGCCTCCATGGCCCTTAAAGGATACTTACAGGACTTAAAGGATACTTTTGACAGATACTGACCACTGCAGACCGGGAACACCCCACAAGAGCTGCAGTTTTGGAGATGCTCTGATCCAGTGGTCTAGCCATCACAATTTGGCCCTTTGTCAAAAACGCTCAAATCCTTACGCTTGTCCATTTCTCCTGCTTCTAACACATCAACTTTGAGGACAAAAGGTTCACTTGCTGCCTAATATATCCCACCCACTAACAGGTACCATGATGAGGAGATCATCAGTGTTATTCACTTCACCTGGCACTGCTCACAATGTTATACCTGATCGGTGTATAAAAGCAGATTTAATAAAGTAATTCAAACTTAAGACAGTTTGGAATTGAATCTTTGCATGCTATTTCTGTAAATGTTATGAATGCACTCCCTGTGGCAATGCAGCGACATTTATACATTTAAGCCTGCTCACAATATATTCACTGTTTCCCACACATGTTATCGTTGCTCTCTAAAATACCCCATCTCTCCTTGCATCATCTCAACCACAACTCCTCAGTCACCCCACCGTGTTCCTCCTTGAGGTTAAAGCTTAACGTTGGGAGACACTGAGTGAACATAAACCTGCGTATTTAAGTGCTTACCCGCTCTAGAAGTGACAGTGTGGCTTTTAGAGCCCCCTCAGGGCGTCCAAATGGGAAACAATACCTATAAACGGTGGACAAAGTAGAGTAATTACAACAAACCCAACTGGATATTAAGCAACTTCATGCTTATATACATGCCATAATAATCATATGGTGACTGAGTACTAAAATGCTATTTTTCTAAGATTAGGAGAAACTAATTTCCCTGAAGTGAAGAGAGAGGGGAAAAAAAAAAAAAAGCAGAACAGGTGTCAGAGCATGAATAGAGAAAACACTGAAAAAAGGCCAGTGGTCCTTATGCACGCCGCAGGCCACAGGTGTGAGTGAAAAGCCCCGAGTGGAGAGGCATGTTGTTATCCTATTTGAGACGTGAAACAAAGGAGGCACACTTAACAAGTGACTCACAGCATTAATAAGTTTGGGGCTGATGGCTCTATGTCTGCCCTACATTTGCATAATCCCTGAAGTTGTTTTCTAGCTATTGTTCAAGCTCATTTTGTGTTCTTCCAGCCTAACTTAGAAGCTTCATTATCGGCGCTCTCAGCTCTCTACAGGAGGGAGCAGCAGGAATCCACATTGAAACACCACATTAGTGTTAGATACCAATAAAAACTCTTACTTTAACTCTTTGGATTTCATTTCTAATATTTTGTGGTCTAATCGAAAACTGCATGGTTACGTGCTTTTTTTATTTTGTGTGTTTGTTTTTTGTCCTCACCTGAAATGCGTAATCTGGTTCTCTAGCAAAGTCAGCAGCCTGACCCTCATCTCTTCAAACTCCTCCTGTTCCTCCTCTGTGATGGTACCCATTCCATCAGGCCTGAAAAATAAAATCAATCCATATATACTCATTTTAAAATTTTCAGCAAAAGCAAAAAAATAAAAAAATCCATCATCTTAACACACCTATATCAGCTTATACTACTCTAAACCCTTTTTTAAGTAAATGCACACCACAGAGACCTAAACTAATTAATAACAGTCAGACTGTAAAAGTCACAGACAGACAGCTTGAAGTTCTCGCAACACAAAAAGTGTAAAAGAAAAAAAAAAAAAAATGTCAGTATGTAATTTTGTCGCACGATCCTCAGGATCAAGAGCAATGAATATTGTAATGAATACTGAACCAGTGTTAATGAATGCTTAATGAATGCATTGATGGAGACTTCAAAGCACTTTTGTACATCGCTCTGGATAAGAGCGTATGCCAAATGCCAGAAATGTAATATTAATGAATAGGATAAGTCAGCACTTGTAATATTAAATTACAGTAAAATAGACATATGAATATGACTTATCATTTTAGTCATATAAATACTATTATAATAGACAAAATTCTAAGACAGAAGATGGCACTGGATGTTACAAAAAACTCCCATGATATCATACACCAATCAAGCATAACATTATGACCACCTGCCTAATATTGTATTGGTCCCCCTTTTGCTTCCGAAACAGTCCTGACCCGTCATGCACTGTGTATTCTGACACCTTTCTATCAGAACCAGCCTTAACTTCTTCAGCAACAGTAGCTCGTCTGTTGGATCGGACCACACGGGCCAGCCTTCACTCCCCACGTGCATCAGTGAGCCTTGGCCGCCCATGACCCTGTCGCCGGTTCACCACTGTTCCTTCCTTGGACCACTTTTGATAGATACTGACCACTGCAGACTGGGAACACCCCACAAGCGCTGCAGTTTTGGAGATGCTCTGATCCAGTGGTCTAGCCATCACAATTTGGCCCGTCATCAAACTCGCTCAAATCCTTACGCTTGCCATTTTTCCTGCTTCTAACACATCAACTTTGAGGACAAAATGTTCACTTGCTGCCGAATATATCCCACCCACTAACAGGTGCCATGATGAGGAGATCATCAGAGTTATTCACTTCACCTGGCACTGCTCACAATGTTATACCTGATCGGTGTATTTCTAAATTACCAACTGTCTAGTACATAGATGGCAGAAAACTCTATATGAACCTGTTTGGTGCACAAAATGTGCTTATTTAAGAGTGACAGATTACATATGCACGAAGTTAACAGGTCAAGTATCTTAAACCCATTAACCATAATCCAAAAGTAAACTACAGATTTTACACTTGAACTACAATGATCTATTGCAAGGCTTTGCCTCCGACTGCCCAAGCCTCCCCACTTTCTTTGTAAATGGCTAAAAACCAAGCTCTCTCTTTACTTTGCTGTTTTAAGTGCAACTTGTAAACTGGTCTGTACTCCAAATCCCTCTCTATTAAACGAAATCCCCTTTCTTCTTCTTGACAAGAGCCAGCTAATCCGACAAGAGCACAATAAAGGGTCTGAAGGGTTGTGCTGGATTTTTGTGAGTGTGCATGGGTGTGTGTATATGTGAGAGAGAGAGCGAGAGAGAGAGAGAGAGCGAGAGAGAGAGAGCGAGAGAGAGAGGGACCAACTTTGTCCTTGTTCGTGAAGAGACATTTCGTAAGAAAAGAAAGAAGGGGGTGTATTTAAATCCCTCCCACCCCCCTGCCACTCCCCACACCATTTCTCTCTCTTGCCTTTCTCTCCCTCAGTTTCTGCTCATTATTTCCACGGTAGGCCTCATAATTGAACAGCTGCTAACAAGAGGCCTGGGAATTGAACTACAAGCGGCAGGGTGAATTGCTCTGTTCTGTTGCTGTTCCTCTCTTTGTGAGAGTGGTACTTAGTCAAAGGATCAAGCTGTGCTTCTGGTCATCACTAAACCATGATGAAGTATTCACTACACACGGTAACCTTTCATCAAATCCTTCAACGGCATCACAAAGACACCCCGGGACTAGACGACGGCTCAGGAAAGGCATAAAACTATATAAAAGCGATGTTAGCAGTACAGGTATTCAACACGGACGTCACTACGTGTAACTGCAGAGAAAGCATATTAAAGTAGTGGTCATTTATTTTCTCTAGCATTGAGTCTCAGCTAGTGCTGCATCATGTTTGGCTTGGCTGGTGGGAGTAGGGGCGTTGAGAGGCAAACTCATTGTCCATGTCTAATGAAGCAAGTGTGTGTGAGACAAGCTGAACGCTGACCTGGTGCTCAGCTACTCAATGAGGGTGAAGCAGTTGCAGCAGCGTCCCGAAATGACTGCCATATCAACATGCTTGTTTACGTAGTTATGAGGCTAAAAGCATCATTTAAGTAGAGTAAGTGTTCATTCTATCTTTAACTCTATCTTTTTTTACATCCAATAAGTTCATAGACTCCTACTGAAAATGTGTAAAAAAAAATAAATAAAAATATGGAAAGTGGTCAGGGAAACATGAGTTCTGTCAAACAGCCCAAAAAAGATGAAAAATCAAGAGTATACTGCAGAAAATGACTTCTTAGAAAGTGAAAATTCCTAAAATCTAATCAAACCAATCTACAATTTACATCATGTACCATAGGATTAAAGACTATTAAGCCTATTTCTAGGCACATTTTTACAAAGATTAAAATGATAAGCTTTAAATGTTCTTATTCTATCGGCTTCTGTATTTACTTATGTTAATGCATAAAATTAATAAAATAATCTGCCAATAAAACAAGAGAATTTAAAGCTTATAAATAGTACAATATGTCAAAAAAACTTTGATTTAGTTTCTTGAAATCCTTTAATGGGGGAGGCACAGTGGCTTGGTGGCTAGCACGTTTGCCTCACACCTCCAGGGTTGGGGGTTCGATTCCCGCCTCCGCCATGTGTGTGTGTGGAGTTTGCATGTTCTCCCCGTGCCTCGGGGGTTTCCTCTGAGCACTCCGGTTTCCTCCCCCGGTCCAAAGACATGCATTGTAGCTTGATTGAAATCTCTAAATTGTCCATATTGCGTGAGTGTGTGTGCCCTGCGATGGGTTGGCACTCCGTCCAGGGTGTATCCTGCCTTGATGCCCAATGACGCCTGACCCCGTGACCCGAGAAAAGATCGGATAAGCGGTAGACAATGAATGAATGAAATCCTTTAATGGGAACCATTAGATCGTTTTGTCTATAATTAAGATATTTTAACTTGCTTCCAGGACTTCCAGGACTATAAATGATCTAGCTGAAACAATCACACTTAAGAAACACAGCGATAAACACAGTCAGTGTACTTAAAGGTGTCTAAAGCCTTGCTATCAAAGTGCAATTTCTGGAAACGGTTATTGGATTTTTGAGTCCGTATTCAGACACTGGTTGTCAAAATGTCCACCTCGCTTCTGAGTCATGGTCAGAATGGAATCTTTAAATACAGTTTTCTCCATTTTCACTTCAGCACACAAGCTCTTATATTTCAGACCTATAAAGAAAGTGGTAGTAGGTGAAGGGTTTTCCCAGGCTACCCTACAAATATACTACAAGCAAATACATGCCATATAATATTACATAGGAAATGACACTGTTTAAGAAACAACGTACAAATGCGAGTATCGAGTATCTTGGTGTGAAAAGACTCCTGGGATGCGTCGCAGAGTAACAGACGAAAATCCTGTTTACAGTGACGCACATCATGTTTACAGTGTGAGTGGGCTGGAGGTGAAGGTGGGAAGAGCGGGTGCACAAGCAAAACTGACATCTATGCATGACAGACAGGTCAGTAAGGCAGATGGATTAAGACTGACATGTGAGAAGGAGGACGCCTTGCGATTACTGTCTTGCCTGTCGATCCTGATATGTCGGCATCGTTCCACGCGGCTCTCCAAGTGTGGAGTCTGATCCTGCACACTAACACCAACATCTGTATGAACTTTACTCTGTTCCAAGCCTCACTGCGTCGAGTGTGCTTCTGTTAGCATCAAGCATTCATCAACCTAGTAAGTGTGCCACAAGCAAGTCATCCCCGATGTGTCTGTCAATCAGAAACAAAGCTGAAATATTTAGCTAAGCTCACTGCATGCTCTTCATCCACTAGATCCCTGAAGGTGCGCTGTGGTATCTGGCACCAAGATGTTAGCAGCAGATCCTTTAATTCCTCTATGTTGCGAGGTGGGGCCTCCATGGATCGGACTTGTTTGTCCAGCACATCCCACAGATGCTGGATTGGATTGAGATGTAGGGAATTTGGAGGCCAAGTCAACACCTCGAACTCGTTGTTGTGGTCATCAAACCATTCCTGAACCATTTTTGCTTTGTGGCACGGCGCATTATCCTGCTTTACACCGTTTCCATGAAAGGGTGTACATGGTCTGCAACAATGCTTAGGTAGGTGGTACATGTCAAAGTAACATCCACATAGATAGCAGGACCCAAGGTTTCCCAGCAGAACATTGCCCAAAGCACGACACTGCCTCCGCCGGCTTGCCTTCTTCCCATAGTGCATCCTGGTGCCATGTGTTCCCCAGGTAAGAGACACACACACAGCCGACCATCCACGTGATGTAAAAGAAAACGTGATTCATCAGACCAGGCCACCTTCTTCCATTGCTCTGTGGTCCAGTTCTGATGCTATCTACCCATCTATCTATCTATATAAAATTTTAGGTATTTCATTTGGTCTAGCATTCTTAGTTTGATTGCGCTCTGAAAACAATCGTCCTGAAATACTTCAAATAGTGCTTACTTATTTTTTCATGTTTGTTTTTTTTTTTTTTTTTAAAAAAGCCATATTTTCTCTCAACTGAGTTTTTAGACTGATGTTTTCCCGTTAAGTCTGTGTTCTAGCGAACCAGTATTGGTGTATTCACTGATGAAGCTTCAAAGCACTTTTGTACGTCGTTCTGGATAAGGGCGTCTGCCAAATGCCTTAAATGTGAATGTAAAAAGTGTGTTGTCTCTTTCACTGCGGTAAAATTTGTTTCATATTCAGAAATTCTGGTATCTCTGTTCAAAAGCGCACGCACGGCACGGCAAACTATTCAAAGACACGTTTTGAATATGACAGCAAAAAGGAGAAACAACTTTCTGGGAGTAAGTTGAACGTTTTCTCTGAATATACTATCAGCGACTGTGTCACTCAAAAGTTAGGGACCGTGGCTAAAGTGCAGCAAAAAAAGAAAAATGTGAAAAGTTTGATCTTTTCAAACTGCCTGATTGCGGTAGGGTCTTGTTGCACAGGAGCTAAAACAAAGTGATTAGCTGAAAAGAAAGACAGAATTAGAGCACATCATTAGAACAGAAGAACGACTAAAACTACTGCAGCTGCAAGCACAATACAACAGTAAGCAAAATACAGCACCCTCTAGTTAGGCATATTAAGTCTCATATATTCAATTATAAGTGCTCTTAATTGTTACAGATGAAAAATAGAAAGAAGGTTTAATTCTATGAAAGCAGGCTGAGGAGTTGCTATAATACGTTTACGATACACGGGATTCGCAGACGTGATCGTAGCTACTGTTCTGTAGCAGTGCAACTGAAGATTCATGTCCTGGTGACTGTAAAGAGCTTTAACGATAGTTTGGGGTTTTAGGTAAGTCGAATATTGTATTAAAATATCACAGAAAGCTGGGTTTAATACACAGATCCAAATCAATCATAATTGATAAAAAATCCTAACTGCTGTCCATCAGCAACATTGGACATATAATGTGTCCAGAGATACTGTTTTCGTTTGCTACATATGCAAATATGTGCAAAAAAGGAGACGCCTGTGCAAAGATTCTGTAATAAATATTTCCTTTTTTCTCCCACCACTAGCTTGTGTTTTTTATAAATTGTCATTAAATACCCTGGCACTGTGAAACGGTAATAAATAAAATTTTAAATAAAGATAGAAAAAAAAAGGAAAGATATTAATCCTTCGTGAAACAAATAAAGCACAGACAAATAAGCTACCGACAAAAAGGACATTTAAAAAATCTCTTGCAGCTCTACAAATATAAGTATATATAAGTATATAAGTATATATATGTATATGTATATATATATATATATATATATATATATATATATATATATAATATATATATGTTATTTACTACCTGTGGCACAATCACTCCTGTGGACTGCACAGTTCTGACTAGACATTAATTGTTGTAATGAATGAGCAAACTGACAAAAAGCCACTGCTGCCAGTTTTCATTTGTACCTAGCAATTACTCTGAGAGGCTAATCATAACCACTCCTAATTGTCTAAATTGATGCTCAGAGAGCGGCAGCACATACGTATGTATTTAAAGTCTTTCAAATGAGATAAGTCGAATGCAGGCGACGTGCGATAAGCAGAAATCGAATAGCTTTAAAGAGGCCAGTTTAGTTTTCAATCTAAACACAAAGAACTTAAGCTAACGTGTGGACAAGGGTGCGTTGCTCATACCCTCCAGCTCTGTCCGTTCTGTTCACGTCCACCACGCTGCTTCAAGGATGTTTCGGATCCCACAGACATCGTGACCGAAATCATCTTGTTGGCACGAACGTACGAGTTAATCGCACAAAAAGTGTGAAAAAGTTGAAATGAATCCATAATTTAGAAAATTATACACCAGGCTGTTATGTAAGCCTTGCTTGAACAAAGTCATTTTACTCTAATTGCTTAACATTTGGAGATAATTGAGAGCTGTTAATTTAGTGAGCAGGTGGGATAATGTATTAAATAGTGTACCATCTCGAGGAGTCCATCACACATCAGTAAAATAAATAAATATAGAAAACAAACTGTAGATATATACAACCCCAGGCAAGAATGCAACAGTTACTGTGGTCTACTGCAACATATAAGACTCCCGGGAGTACCTGCTTTGTACTGAGTAGTTATTTTAGATGTATTCAATTAGCACTTTTAACAATGGAAATTGTCTCAAAGCAGCTTTACAGAACATAAGAAACACTGTAAAAAAGCTCAAGATTAATATTTGACTTATATTTAATTTATTTGTGTTAATTCCTAATCCCTAATGAGGAAGCCTGAGGCGTCTGTGCTGAGGAAAAACTCCCTTAGATGGTAAGAGGAAGAAACCTTGAGAGGAACCAGACTCAGAAGGGAACCTCATCCTCATTTGGGTGACACCGGAGAGTGTGATTATAAGTTATTATAAACAACGGAGAGTGTGATTATGAATGTCCTTTCTACAGTCATATACAGTCAGTTGGAGATCCTGAGCAACTCATAATTTAGCTCAACATCTAAGTTCGTTAGAGCTTCAACACCAACTCCTTCAACTGAAGCCTTCAGATGCTCAATGATGGAGATACAGCACATGTAGAGCGTTATGTTGTGTATCGATGCTTGTTGTCCTCATGTAGAGAATGTAATAAAAAAAATACACAACGTCCACAAAGTTTGGAGAAAATTGCTTCATCGCTGTAAGCAAAGTGCTACAGTTTTTACAGTACTTTTTAAAGGTTAGTAGGCTTTGTTAAACAAAATAACAAATGTTTCAGTTCTGTCAATTACAATAACTAGATATTATAGATTCTTTAATATGAAATCAGTTCATTGAGACAATTTTATGCACAGGAAAATAAGAAACAGCGTTGTTTTGAGGTATTTTCTTGCAATGTCTTTTTTTTAAGAAATATGAGGTTCAGGAAAAAAAAATATCCTCAAGGATATTGTGAAATTTCCTAAGGCTGTTTTGTAAACCGGGGGGGGACGGTGGCTTAGTGGTTAGCACATTTGCCTCACACCCTCAGGGTTGGGGGTTCGATTCCCGCCTCCGCCGTGTGTGTGGAGTTTGCATGTTCTCCCCGTGCTTCGGGGGTTTCCTCCGGGTACTCCGGTTTCCTCCCCCAGTCCAAAAACATGCGTGGTAGGTTGATTGGCATCTCTAAATTGTCCGTAGTGTGTGATTGCGTGAGTGAATGAGAGTGTGTGTGTGCCCTGCGATGGGTTGGCACTCCGTCCAGGGTGTATCCTGCCTTGATGCCCAATGACGCCTGAGCACAGGCTCCCCGTGACCCGATAATAGTTCGGATAAGCGGTAGACAATGAATGAATGAATGTTTTGTAAACCAAACTATGACTCGGTAAAACTAGAAATAGTCAGAGCAGTGTATAGGAGAAGGGAAGGATTTCTGCTAGATTTATTTTAGAGTCCTGTGAAATTATTTCAACTCAACACAATTCCCCAGGAAGGAATGATGAATGTGCTACAGTCTGATTTCACTACAGATTTAAATATAAGCTATTCTCAGAAGAAATTAGGTTTTTCTTGACCTTTTGTCTGTGTAACTGTCTCGGATAAGACGGAAAATAATTATAAAGCGCCTCGCTGTTGTCTGATTACAAGAAATGCAATAAGATATACAGTAAAAATAGATTATTATTATTGCTTGTATATAAATACACTAACATCTGTTCATATCATACGACGATTTGTTTTACTAAGCGTCCTGAAACGTCGTCATGAGCCATGTAAGAGAGTGTGGGTAGGAGTAGTAGTGAGGTGTGCTGGTACCTGTTCCCATGGACATGAGAAGCGCAGAAGGCATAGCTGTAATGGAGGAGGGTGGGGTCCACCAGCGCATTGCTCTCTGAGAATTCCATCAGGTCCTTCAGGTAACAGAGGTGACGATGGCAGCCTCTCACACCGTATCGAGCGCAGTACTCGTCCAAAACAAACACCTGGCCTGGGCTGAACCATCCCTGCACATCGAGGAGAAATAAATCTCATTGAACAATGTGTACATTCCTAATCTGAGCTGTTCGACAAATCCTACTTACCAAGTAATACAGAGTAATTGTATGCTAAGACGAAAATAAAATGGATAAAGCGGCTGGCTGGGTTTCTCTACTCTCTCTACTGCTTGTACACTGGCTTTTGTGTGCAGGATTTAGACCCTTATACAGTCCAACAGGAAACGGTTTAGACCCGAATTGCATTAAAAATCCCATTTTTTCCACGGAAAAGGACCTTCTGAGATACAGGAAATGGAAAATGCATCGTATTTACAGGCCTCTTATTTTTCTAACACGTCGTTAAGCGCAGCATAAAAATGAAGGAAAGAAGAAAAAAAAAACATCCTATCTATTTCCAACATTTTAACAAACAAGTGAGACCAAGGTTAAGCGCAAACAATTCATTCATAGGCAGAAAAGTCAACATAATGCGGGCGGGTGAAGCACGCCGAGAGGCTCCTGTTGCATTCATTAGCTCATTCATCCCTCGCATAATAACTAAATTAGGCATGAATCTTACAAAGTTAATTAACATGCCTTCTCCGTAGGAACATTAACAAATTAGCACTTCGAGGGGGCCGCTCGCCTACGACAGTGCTGAAGGCTGGGAGTCGTGAGGACGGAGCTGTGGCGCAGAAGCGTGCGGGAGACCAGCAGGCTCGACGCGGCCCCCTTTCTGACCTTGCAGCCTGCAAACGAGGATGGAGTGATCATTACTGTTAAAGACGGAGAGATGAGGAGCGTGGTTCAGAGGCCACACAGACCTGACACAGACCGAGCGGATTTTGACGCGAGTTGGCGTCGGTACGCTTTCCGTCTCTGCTTTTACCTTTCTTTCTCAGCACGCGGCTTTCTCTTCATGTGAAAGAAACTTTCGTGTTACTACAGAAAACAAGAACAAGTGCTGGGATCCCTTTCACCTTACATAGATACGCTACTGCTTATGTATCTGATGATGTTCTTTATTAATGGGTGACTTTATATCTGTTTACATCTTTGTAATGACATCAATAAAGAAATGTGTCATCCTTCTACACAACTACTTTCTCTCTCTCTCTCTCTCTCTCTCTCTATTGATCTCTTTCTCCCCCACTTTGTCACTATGTCTGTCTCTCAGCCTGTCTCTTCCCTAGATCTATTAATATCGCACCACTAAGAGCTTCAGCATAATGGCCCGGTGCCGAGCAGAGTGCCACAAGATGTTCCACCGTGACAAACAGATGGCCTGCTCGTGTCTTGGCTCCGACCGCTCAATTACCACTAGCGATTGACTGAGACGGCACTCGCGTCGTCCTAACGAGCAAGGCACAGTCTGGCTCCTACTGCTGCTCATAGTCTGAAAGAGCAGAAAAATCTCCTCACACGCGGGCACAGAAAGAAACCGGCAATTCACATACAACGCTGTCTGCGAGCGGGGAGTCGGATTGCTTTTGCTGTGCGCTTCAGCTTGGAAAGAAGAAGATTCTGGAGATATTTTCACATAAAAATAGCATGGCGGTTGCTCATTCATTAACCGTGGCATTCACACAATGCATTTTAATGTGTGTGTGTAAAGTCGGATGCATACAGATGCAATAAATGTGTGCATGTTCACTGTGAACTGGTCTCGTCTTGAAGCAACACAGGCATTTTCTGTTAAAAAAAAAAATATATATAAAAGAGTTAAAGGAGAAACCGCATTCGCAGTACATTCGATATCTACAATAACTCACTTAAAGCAGCAAAAATATGAGAGAAAATATTGCAGAAGGAAAAGGAAAAGCTGGTGGCTGACTGAAATCTTACTGATCACTGCATCATGAGGCATTAGCGCACAAGATCGGTCTGAATCTGGTTTATTCGTCTTTAATGCAAAAAAAAAAAAAAAGAGAGAGCAAAATCACCAGAAATCATCATAAAAGATTTGTATCTAGATACATTATTCTTTTTCATGCCAGGTTTTTATGTGACTCTCCATCACACCGTGCAGCCAGAACAATACTAACACAAGAGCACAGATTTCCATTACGTCTAATTGGAATTTTTATTTATCTGTTTTTACAACTTTTACAACTAGTGCCACAAGCTTAGTGTGCTGGCTGCAGAGCTAGCGCAATTTATTTTCCCTTTCATTCATTTGATTTATTATTTTCTCCAAATGATTATACTTAATTAGTGGAAAGCAAACATGCATGTAATACCCCACATCCTCACACATTGAAATCATTCTGAAGCATCATTTCGGAAAGACACGCCAAGTGTCTTTGAGTCGTGTCTGATGATCTGCTAGATTTTAAGCACTTCATGGCAAATCACAGCAAAAAACGACATAGCTGCTGCTTCTAAAAATGAAGTGACCGTTACGAGAACACGAAAATAGAAGACTAATATAAGACCTGAATATCTGGGAATGGGAATCATGTAACGTTCCACAAAATTCCATTAGCGCGCCACACATTAAAGCCTTCTTCTAAAATATTCTGTTAAAAAAAAAAAAAAAGCACGAATAGTCACGGTAATCATCGGCGTTGAGCATGTCTCTGAGATTCAAGGCCTCCGGCTGACGAGATCTCCGTCTGAGTTCATTAATAAAGGTATAATTTCTCAAAAGATGCATGTTTGTGAGGTGTGTGTGTTATAGGGAGTGATGGTGATTAGGGGTGGAGAATGAAGTGGATATGTGCAATTACACTAGGGCTGAGCATGACTGGTCCCTACTGCTCCTCATTTGCTGTTACATTCACATCTGGTGTCATACCTTCATCATAGCAAGGGGGCAGGAGGGCTTTTTTTTTTGCATTCACACACATCTCGGCTACCTAGCAAAATTACCAATGACTGCAACTATATTCTTTGCAACTATATAAGTGTGAAACAAAAATTCCGACCAAGTGGGAAAAGGTAGGTATAGCTGTTGCGAATGGAATTCTTCCTTCTGATTGGACGAGACATCGGTCACTCGGGATATACAGGAAGTCCAGCAGGCTACAGCAGTAGAAAGTGGATCGGTGTGTGTATGAACGCAGCTCTGCTCTTATAGCGCTCCTTACATCCTTTAATCTGGAATAGTTTTGCCTTCGAAACATCGGGTGTGTCTTTATAGATCGCAAACTAATCTTTGTGCCATGGTACGCTATCGCTATACCCAAAATCACAGGCATATGAATTCCATTTTCTTATAAATATCGAAAAATTTCCTACTTCTTGTGGGAAAAACTATTTTCTACTTCCTTGTATATCTTGAGTGACAGATGTCTCGTCCAATCAGCAGTAAGAATTCCATTCACAAACTATACCTACCTTTTCCGGTTTGTCTGAATCGTCCTTGAGTTTTTGGATTTGTTCTTTTATTTCTGGATTTGTTATTTCGTATACATTTTTTTTTTTTTGGCAAGTTATTTACACCATCTACTTTGTTGATCTAGATTAAAACAATCGATTATTGTATTTTTAATCTAACACAAATCTGGAAGATTTCAGAAATTGATGAAATGACTCGGAAGCTTAATTAGGAGTTAACCGACCGGGCCGTTAGAGACCCTTGATACCATGACATTATCCAAGCAGCTCAGCTAATATATCGGAATAAACTGTAGACCTCCACAAGCCCGGTTCCTCCTTAGGAGCCATTTCCCACATATAGACTTTATCATAAACAATTGTATGCACATATAAAAATCTTGGGAGCACAGAGACAGGAATGAGGCACAAATAATTCCCGAAATAATACAAAGAACATCATGCTAACTGTGAAGCCTGGGGGTGGCAGCATCATGTAGTTTTGTGACAGGTGACAACAAAACCAAAGTATCGGAGAGGTCAGCACACGTGAAGATGATCAGTCGGCATCTGTACCAAATGATCTGCCAATGCTAAGAGCCCTAATTTTGCAATGTAAGACTAGTCCTGTGTTTTGAACGCTGGGATTGTTTCGTAATTGATTCTGAAGTCATGGTCATCCTTTCATAAATAATAAGCAGAGCTGATGTGTTGGCACAGCAGGGAGTCATGCTGCACCACAGCTCCAGGGTCTGGGCGTGGAGTCTGTGTGGCGTTTCTGTGCATGTTCTCCCCTGGGTGGCTTTCCTCTGGCTTCTCCAGTTTCCTCCCATCTCCCAAACACAACCAGTAGGTGGACTGCAGTACGATGCAGCTATAAGAATTGAATGAATAAATGAATGATATTTCATTAGGAAGCATTCTGCGTCATTGTAAATGTCTCTTATTTATGAGCATCAGTGTTGTGCGCGTAAGTAAGTGGCAGCTTCTAGTAGTGTTGTAGAATGATTTGATATTCAGAACACGGAGGCCTTGGTGCTTACTGTACTCAAAGGTAAACCCTGGAGTTAAGTGGCTGTTTAAACAGAAGCTGTCTTTACTTTTGCCCATTACACATTATTGCCTTCTGACTTTTTATTACAGTGTGTAATGTACACAATACTGTACATCATGAGCTATAGAATGAACGCACACTCACACTCGTGCAAACACACACACACACGCACACAAACAGAAGCACACAGACGGACAGACAGACACACACACATGAAGAGAAGCATGCACAGACAGACAGACACACACACAAACACACACACACAAAGAGAAGCATGCACAGACACACAAAGAGAAGCATGCACAGACACACAAAGAGAAGCATGCACAGACAGACAGACAGACAGACACACAAAAAGAAGCATGCACAGAGAAAGTCTGTCTGTCTGTCTGTCTCTGTCTGTGCATGCTTCTGTTTGTGTGTGTGAGAGAGAGAGAGAGAGTGTGTTTGGGTGTGTGTGTGTGTCTGTCTGTCTGTCTGTGCATGCTTCTGTTTGTGTGTGTGTGTGTGTCTGTGTCTGTGCATGCTTTTGTTTGTGTGTCTGTCTGTTCATGCTTCTGTTTGTGTGTCTGTGCATTCTTCTGTTTGTGTGTGTGTGTCTGTCTGTGCATTCTTCTGTTTGTGTGTGTCTGTCTGTCTGTCTATCACACACACACAAACAGAAGAATGCACAGACACACAAACAGAAGCATGCACAGACAAGAGACAGACAGACTCTCTCTCTCTCTCACACACACACACACACACACAAACAGAAGCATGCACAGAGAGAGTCTGTCTGTCTGTGCATGCTTCTGTTTGTGTGTGTGTGTCTGTCTGTGCATGCTTCTGTTTGTGTGTCTGTGCATTCTTCTGTTTGTGTGTGTGTGATAGACAGACAGACAGACACACACAAACAGAAGAATGCACAGACAGACAGACAGACAGGCTCTCTCTCTCTCTCTCATACACACACACACACACACACACACACACAAAAGAATGCACAGACAGACCGACACACACACACGCACACAGATGTCCTTCTCCCATGGAATCATGGAAACGACAACACAATCAGGTGGCTTTTGTGGCTGTGTGATTTTAACGGGCCATTTTGCTGTCCACTGAAGTTCGAACAAAAGCCTCTGGAACGTTCACAGCTCCAATAAGGAGGACAATAAATACAAAGCTGCTCACATGTGTTTGTCGAATCTAACGAATCCAACTTGTCATCAGATTTCTCATCGAAATCCAGATTTCAACATGAAACCCAAACGTTCTTTCCCTTCCTAAATGACATTTCCACCACCCCGTGCGCAGTGTTTACGGGCGAGTGAACGGGACGATTCGCCAGGACTCTACCGTTCGCGTCTGGCTTCTCATACATATAAGCATTGGAAGTCACAGCACGGTTCTTTTCTTCACCCTGCCGAGGAGCGCGGAGCAGCGCGATGGGTTTCCTTTTTGTGGTGTATTGATTGGAACCGTTTATACTCCTCTTGAGCGTGAGCTCTCACTTAGCCTGGAGGGCCACATCCCTCCCCTGTGGACATTTAAACCCCCCCACCCACACACACACCCACACACCTCCAAATAGAGCTTCACACACACACACACCGATCAACTGCATTACACACAGTTTGAGCTCTGGACCACCGCTGTTTAGTATCTTTGGCATCCGTAATGTGAAAATAAAAATAAATAAATAGATAAATAAATAAATAAAGCCATAAAATACCAGATCGCTTCTTTTCAGTGCGAACTACTGCTGATTTAGTCTTCGTCTCTCCCCTGTTCTCTTCCTTTTCCTTTGCGTGTCGGTGGATTTGCTATATAAAAAGACCTTAAGTGTCAACATACTGCTCTAAAGAAGAGAAAATCAACTCCTCCTAGTAAGTTTTTGTATACACAGTTCTCACTCTCTCTCGCACATCCAAACAACACAAACACAAACACAGATATGTTGAGCTCACCAGGCAGGAGAAGGAGTCGTTCATGCGGTGGAGGAGTGTGTGTTTCTGCAGCATTTGGAACAGGCTGGCGTGATCGAAGCTGCAGGGAACAGCAGAGATGAGCTCCTCGACTCCTGCCCTCTCCAAACCTGAGCCACAAAAAATACGCTCATTTCAACAACCTGCACATCTTGACAGACCTCACACCGACAAATAAAAGGAGATGTAGCTTATAGATATGAAACGGTTAGCAAAGTCTCAAAACATAAATGTAATTAAAGGCTAATGAGGAACAGATTCATCATGCTTTCTCCAGCAGTGCGACTGATGCCTGCGTGTTTTACAGCCGGTCTATACGGGCAGGAGCAGAAACAGAGCTCACACTTTAGAATGCTCTGTAAAGAACACAAATCTGTCTTTGGTTGCATTGGCATCACTGGCTTCCTTTATTTGCATGTCACTTCTTTTGGCCAAAGCTACTCTGTGACAGCCAGTTTTCCTGCTTGAGCAGTAAACATTTGACACTTACAGCCCCTTCTCAGACATGTGGGGCTCATCATCTGACGGCAGATCGCTTCTTGAGCACAATGAGATTTGCGGTATCTACAATGCAGTAGATACACCAATTTTTGCAATTTTCAGCGCTTTCCAAAATCTCCGTCTTTCGCCAGCCTGGACGCGGCACCGGTAAAAGGACAAGACGGCCAGGACGGCACGTACGGATCTCAGATACAGTTGGCCCGAATCTCAACCTTGAATGAGACATTACACTTTTGTGAAGGTTTGATAAACATGTGCATTTGTGTGAGAGAGCGTGTGAGTGATTACCATCTGTCTCCACACGTCTCAATTTGCACTCACTTTTCATAAATAAAGAACAAGCAGATGACAAGCGCATCACGGCGAAGAAAGAAAATGGCACACATGGGCAATGTGAAGGGTTTGGGGTCAGGGCAGTGTGTACGTGCGGTGTGTAGGTGTGTGTGTAAGGCTGCGGGAGTTTTTAAAAAAAAAAAAAAATTTTTTTAAAAAGGAGGAGGGAGCACTAAAAGTGTGCCCAAGTTCATTTCCACCCCTTTCATTGCGTTTGTCACATGCATCCTGAAAACCGGCTAATGGGAGACCCATCAAAAGCCTAACACTTGCTGCCGGCGGTCTGAGTGTGTGCATATGCGGAGTGAGGTCTTCGCTCCACAACACCCACAAAAGACCAAGGCTTTTGAGACGCATCTTCAGACGCCTGCATGGCCAGCGGCACCTTTTTGAGCCGGGCATTAGTGATCGCTTTTATTAACGCTGCCATTTTTGGCATGCCGATGACTTTGTGGATGCTTGTATGGACAGAGAAAAGCGCTGTGTATGTGCCCAGAAGCGCTGTGGGCATCTGTTAGTCCACCCCAACACCCCCTCACCCCCGGCCGAAACAATGGTAGACAACAAGTGCAATTCTCCAATTGACTCGCACACACTTCTGTCCTGGCCCAGAAAAAGGGTCCGCCTCTCCATTGTCCCGCTCGCTTTAATTCCGATATAGGTCATATTACATTCATTTCTATCAGAGCATCAACTGTTTCATGTCATTTCGTGGAAAACGGGGACAGGAACGATTGTTGGGCAGGGGGCAGAAAGAAAACAAGGAAGAGATTAAAGAACGGAGACAAAAGGAGATATAGATTCAATGCAGTAATAGAGAAGAGGGAAGCTTGGTATTGATCTGCGAGGCGCGAGCCTGACAGATTCAGTTCGACTGAAGAATCATATCGATCTGTGTCAACCTTAACTTACAGCTATTATCTGTAGACGTGAGGAGGAGGAGGAGGAGGACGTGGGCCGTCGTCTCTAATCAGAGCTGAAGAGCTGAGGCATGATGCCCGGCACAGCAGAGACAGACCGGCTCCCGATTCTATCTTCATGGCAGCAGTCACATCCATGTGACGTGAGCCACCAAGGTGGACATGAGCTTCATGACAGATATTAACACAGAGTAGAACTGAAATCACAGGTACAGCCCCGCCCGTCACTTCAGCCAGAGCAGCTTGGGTTTGACAGACAGATGTGGACAGACAGGACAGCGGTGCTTTACCGGGATAATATGGCCTATATGGACACATACACACACGCACATCGTAAAACTCTGTGGCTCATCTGTGCCATGAGATGAGAGGTCCATACTGGTCACCTGAGAGACTAAAGCAAATGGACAGCACTGACAGTGACGAACGGTTTCAGACTCGACAGTAATCCAGGTGTGTGATGCAGAAAAACAATAAGAAAACCTCAGGAAGTGAACTTCAAGAGGCGGCTTTATCGTATTTCAACATCTCTAGAGGTCTATAGAGGGGACGTGGTAACTTATTGGCTGATTTTTCACTTCTATCTCATTTTCTACATAAACTCCCATCAGTGAACAGAACTGCGCTGCCTTCTGTAGCACCAGGTTCAAATTCATCCGACTTTTGAAATTTCCCCCCCAAAAAATAAAACATCTTTGGCTTGCAAAAAGTGACAAAAATGATTGAGGAAGGGAAAAAAAAAAATTGTATGAGGTCCAGCGTGATGTGAGAAACAAGGAGGAGAAAGAGGGCCTTGAAGATCTGATACTCTTTGAAAGTGGAGCGCTTGTCCTCACATGCCTAAAAAAGTCACTGGAAGTCACAAAGTGTCTTATTTTATTCTGACGACTGTCCAACATTTCAGTCAGCATTGGATACGGCTGAGGTTTCTTGCTCGTTATGGTGACGAAACTAAAAGGAAGGTCCAAAAAAAAAAAAAAAAGTGAAAGCAAAATTCTGACCAGCACTTACTTTTGGAAAGGACTGTTCTGGTCAGTTCAAGAAAAGTTCAAAAAAGTTTTGGATTTTATTAAGTGACAGGCAGAATTGGTCAAAAAAAAAAAAATCCTCACATCATCAGCTGAAAGATAATGAGGGCTTTTAGGACGTAGACAAGTTATATTAATGTGAATAAGAAATCAGACAGTAACACACGTGTTAGAATGGACGTAACCTACTGAGTAATGAAGCAGGGGCATCTTTCTGGATATTCCCCCCTCTGCAGTTGTGCTTCTGGTTCTGGGCAGGAGGTACTGGTTTGTAGGACTGGCCTGTGGCACGGTACATCGCCTGCACCCACAGCGAACGATCCTGTTCGTCGTTCGTGGCGAATACCACCAAATCCCCTTCTTTGACTGCACTAAAAAAGGCTTGACCTCCCTGAAGACCTAGAAAAGATATTTGCTCATTAGGGCTGAAAGAAGCCAGGTCAGCATCTTGAAAAATCTAATAAACTGTACATGGTTTACATCATACATACCCCCTGTGATACTCAAGGAAAAAGTAATGACGTAATTAAAAGATAAACACACAAGTACAGCCTTGACAAGTTAATCATTTTTGCGAGTCTTTCTTCCAAAACGAAGGACAAACACCATCCAAGGAGCACTCAAGATTTTAGATAAAGTACACTTCAAGCACGTTTTTGGCTGCTGAGGCTCTGTAAGTTTTTAAATGATTCCTTTTCCTCTCCAAAATTTCCTGTTTAGTCAGAGGAGAACGGAGCTGTACTTTCACTGATGTCTTCAAAACAACGTCAAGTGTCAGAAATGATTGTGGGATAATACTGACCCTGAAACACACAGGAAAGAAATCATCTACTTCGCACTCGAGGTTCACGCTGGATTTTTGGCAACGCGTGACACAAAGCGTACATCACACACAGTGTGGTATGTTCTTAATAAGAAGGAATGCACTGGTGAGGTCAACAGCACCAACAGGCCTACATCTACAATCACACTTGTTTGTCCAGAACATGGCACAAATACTCGATCACGTCGAGATTTGGGCAATTTGGAGGCCAATTCAACACCTTGAACTCTGTGCCATGTTCCTCAGATCCTTCCTGAGCAATGTTTGCAGTGTCACAGGGTGCATTAAACTCTGCTGGAAGAGACCACTGCCATTAGGGAAAACAACTGCCATGAAGAAGCGTACCTGATCCACAACAATGTTGAAGCAGGCGTTCGGTTTCATCCACATTTTTATTCGACCTTTATTTTACCAGGAAAAGCACAGTGAGATTAAAAATCTCTTTTGTAAGTCCATCTTTGCCAAGATAGGCAGTAGCACATTTATATGAATGCCAGGACCCAAGATTTCCCAGCAGAACGTCGCCCAGAGCATCACACTGCCTCCGCCGACTTGCTTTCTTCTCATAGCGCATCCCGGTGCCATCTCTTCCCCAGCTGAGTGACGCACACACAGCCGGACGTCCACGTGATGTAGAAGAAAGTGTGATTCGTGAGGCTTCTTCCATTTCTCCATGGAAATGCCTATTGTAAGTGTTTTCACAAGTGGTCAGGGGTCAGCATGGGAACTCTGACCTGTCTGTGCCATTCCTATGAACTTTTTCAGCAATTTTGCTACTGCAGCGCTTCTGTGGGATTGAACCAGAAGGGCTAGCCCTTGCTTTCCACGCATATGACCCTATCACCAGTTGACCAGTTGTCCTTCCTGGGATCAGTTTTGGCAGGACACTAACCACTGCGTATCAGGAACACCCTACAAGGCCTGTTGTTTTGGAGATGCTCTGACTCAGTCACCTAATCATCACAATTTGGCCCTCGTCAAAATCACTCAGATCTTTAAACTTGCCAGTTTTCCCTGCGTCACATAATCTTCGAGAACTGACTGTTCACTTGCTGCCTCACTACTTGACACGTGTCATTGATGTCAGATGTCAGTGGTTTTAATGTTATACCATATATACGCACAGAATGTAAAGTGACACTAGAACCTATGATGTACTAAGTATTAGTGACAATGAGCGAAAATAATGTTTCCTCAATTCATTGCTTCCATAACGAGAACTAGTAACGAAGTTTTCATTAATGTTGCATGTCTCACTACTGCAGAGGAGAAATCCTACAATCTGATGGCACAAAGGCGCTCGATAAAATGATCGGTTTTTCCTCTTAGGGTGTCGTTTTGTCGAGAACATTTGTCCAAAATTTTCCGTTTCTTTAAAAAATAAAAGAAGAAAAAAATGGAAGCAATCGGCGTTTATACTCAATCCCGGGGAAATTTAGAGATGAGAGAAGTACAAGCTCACCAGGCTGGGGATCAGAGTAATCGACCGTATATCCATCCAGCTGCATCAGTTCATGTGGCTCGGATTTTTTCTCTCTGTAGCTGCACATGGCGAATGTGTACTGGCTGACCTGAAACAGGCAGCAACAAGTCTTCTTATTTAATCAACAGAATTAAAGAGAACAAGTTTTTTTTTTTTAATCAGCATTTACCTGAACCAGAACAAAATATCGCCTCTTCCACCGTTTCCACACTCTCTGCCCTAATGCATAGAGGTACCTTGAGAAGAAAAAAAGATATATATGTATAATATAAATACTCACTTAAAATACACACACACACACACAAAAAAAATCAACATTTAGTGATATAAAAACAAGATCTTAAAGGCTTTAGTGAAATGAAATAATTTCATAGCAATCATTTCATGCCTTGTAAAGGACACTTGAGGTTGGAGAAGGAAAGTGGGGGAAAAAAAAAAGAAGAAGAAAGGATCCACTTGTAAAAATTATTTTCAGTTCACTCTTTGACACTTTTTATACAGCCCTGGCCCTATTGAGATGCCATCAGTATGGAGCCACGATGACCGAGAGGTCCGTCTGTACCTGTACCTGTTACTGCACTTCGCTTAGTTCTGACCTGAAGACAAATGCGGTTTTTAGAAAGATGACCAAATCAGGCAAAAACCAAGTCAACAGAGGGGGTGAATTTAGACCAAGGACATGATTCAACATCTGTTAGGACACGTGAAGTCTGATTAGAGCAAGCAGAAAGGGATAAAGCTCTCCGCTTAGTGGCTCGGGTCACACCGGGAAAAGATGGACAGGTAGAGAGAAGTAAGCCCTTGTTTTAGGATATTTGTTATTAAGCTATGATAAAAAGTACTACAAAGTGGGTAAGGGTGGCAAAGCAACATCACACAAAAGCACATCCACATTCTTCCGTGTGGAAAAAAGTGTCAAGCTGTAAGGCTTAACAATTTACATGGCTTCAGCGCCCTCAAGTGGACGAACCCCGTCACCACAGGGGACCAGTGTTATATTATTAAAAAAAAATAATAATATACTCGATGAGACCCTTCTTGCATTAATTCAAGGCAAAATCAGCTCAATAAAATAAATCATCACCCCCTCAGTTTCTGTAAGTGTAACATGTCAATAATTTGTCAGAAAAGCAAGAAAGGGTTAAAAAAAAATGTAAGGAATAAATATGAAGGTCTTGTCTGGTATTAGGAGTTACTGGCTAGTGAGAATTCTCAAGCAGTCATGCCACTACATTCCATTAAAAGTAAGGTATGGACATTTCTTCCAGAGTTAAAGTCCTGATCTATGTGCTTTCTCCTCTTTATTGAGACATAAAACGGCAGAGCTATTAGAAAGAAATGAGTGGGGTGGGTGGGGGGCTTGGGAGACCTAGCAAGTGAGCCTGAGAGAGTGATGGAGGGAGAGAAACAGACAGACCGACAAACAAAAGCGAGAGAAGCCCGAAGCTGGCAACTCTCCCGTTCGTAGCTGTGGAGGGGTCGTGCTGCCAAACTCAATAGTTCTTCAGTCTCTTCACTGCTCAACAGATGGCTGCTTTTAATGGGGGGCATTCAACCTGAAAATCCCCTTTCAATGCACCTCCTTTTTTTTTTTCCTTTTATGTAAGTCCTCAGGTGTGTGTGTGCGCATGTGTGCAAGTTAGCATTTAGTGACCCAGAGTAAAGCTGTAACTGTCAACCTGGCTGGTACATATCTAAAACGATATAGTGGCAGCAAAAGGAAAAAAAAAAGAAAAAAAAAAGTCAATCATTTATGTAGATCTCAAGTCTCCTGAAGGACCTGAAATGGCATCGGTAGCAATCAGGCTTTTTCGAGGTGTTGCAGAAAGGAAACTAACATCTAGCACGAGTCAAGTGCAGCTGTAGAGTTTTTTCACACACTGCCCAGCAGCAGGCAGCCTTTTCATGTGCTTTATGAATGTGTCACGAGTTCAGGGAAACAGGTGACAGATCAATGTCTGTCTATTGGTTGCTATACTTACAGCAAAAAAAATATATTTTTTTTGAGATTCATGGATGGCAATCACATAACTTTTTATATACAGCAGTCGTTTTTCCTGTCAAAAAAAAAAATACAGTTATCAAACAAACCAAACTTTGGTAATTGAAATGTTCGCCTTGATGCCTACATTTATTCCAGTCGAGATATACCGGAGCTTTGTCTGAAAACAAAATGTGGTAGTATGTATGCTCTGGGTATAAATGTAAATATCCCCCCCAGAAGTGAATGTCCAAGATGGCTTTAAAACCACTTGTGGGGTCAGATATAAAAAGGTAATGACAGACTGAAGAGGCTTCTGCTAATTAGCACAGGTCTCTCAGGGAGCAGCTCTATAGTGAGAGCCTGCTGGAGCTCATCCATAATTAACAGGCTGATAGCAAAGGCCTGTCTGTCTCACCCTTTACAATAGCCCTGCATTATGGTGGCTAGGGGAACTGCCTTCATCTGCTCCCATGACTATTTATTAAGAATATGTGAGTCAACATTATTGTATTTTGTGTAAAGTTTGTGACCGATTAACCAACAGACGCAATATGAGCGATAATATATACCCACTTCAGTGGTTGACCACTTTAGTGCCTTTTTAGTGATGCTGGACCTTTTACAGGGCAACATCAGTTTCCATTTTAATGATGCGTTTCTAAGTATTCACTGTGTTTCCATGGAGTGGATTTTAATGAATCCTCTACAAATAAAAAAACAGGACAAAATGCCGTGCCCGTTGTATCTCTTTTGCCCATTTTATCCCTCTTCAAAAGTGAAAAAATAATAAACAAGAACATAACGCATGTGCCAATCACAGTAGAGTTCTGCTGCCCTCATGTGGAAAAAGTACCGGATCAAATAGATGCAATATGTAAATATATATATAAATAAATAGCATGTATAATATCAATATACGTGCTATTTAAGGAAGTTTAACAGAGTGATTAAAGGAGGAGTTCACTTCCAGAACAAAAATCTACAAATAATTGACTCACCCCCTCGTCATCCAAGATGTCCGTGTCTTTCTTTCTTCAGTCGCAAAGAAATTGTTTTTTGAGGAAGACATTTCAGGATTTTTCTCCATATAGTGGACTTGGTGACATTGGTGGCCGTGAGTGTGAACTTCAGTTTAAATGCAGCTTCAAAGAGCTCTAAACGATCCCAGCCGAGGAAGAAGGCTCTTATCTAGCCAAACCATCGGTCATTTTCTTAGTAAAATAAAAAAAGTGTACATTTTAACCACAAAAGCTCGTCTAGCACTAGCTCAGGGATGTGCGTCCGCGACGCTACATACTACGTAATCACGTCGGAAGGTCACGCGTGAGGTAGGCGGAACTACAGACCCGGTGTTTACTAGCGTGGAGAAGGAGGACCGCTCCGAAGTTGTTGCGTGTGGAATGACACAAAGTTATAAGTACCTTTTTGTTAGTAAAAGAGCGCTGGACTTATTTGCACTTCCTTGGTCTTTGCACGTTTGCTTTGTAAACACTGGGTCTGTTGTTCCACCTACGTCACGTGCGACCTTCTGATGTGATCACGTAGTACGTAGCGTTGTGGACGCGCATCCCAGAGCTAGTGCTAGACGAGCTTTTGTGGTTAAAAAGCATACAATTTCATGAGCACCATTGAAGTCCACTATATGGAGGAAAAACCCTGAAATATTTTCCTCAAAAAACCTCATTTCTTTACGAGTGAAGAAAGAAAGACATGGACATCTTGGATGTCTTGGGGTGGGTGAATTCTTTGTAGATTTTTGTTCTGGAAGTGAACTTCTCTTTTAAGGCAAGTTTTCATCTTCAGTAAGAGCACTGATGCATTCACGCTTAGGGCCAGTTTATCCGAGCCAGTCCACTTGACCGGTGGCATGTTTCTGGGATGAGTGAGAAAGGAAAAGCTTTTGTAGGAAAGCCACATGGACTAAAACATCTATTTTCCACCCGAAAGATTGAATCTAACAAACTACACTTAGGTGGTTGGAAATTTTCAAGTTAATTTTCCTCGTTGGTCAGTTTTGGGATAAAAATGCAATAAAATATTTTACTGATTCTTTTCTGAAAAATATGTGTGAAAAATATATATGTGATATATAAATATACAGAAACTTTAATCACCAAATGTAAATACACAGCGGCGTATATACAGATCATCATCGACTGTTTTCCCGTCTGATCGGTCAGTTTAACACCTGAGCATAACAATTATTCCAACAATTATTCCTCTCTAGTGAAGTCCAGCACACAGTAGCTCCAAACAACCGATTCATCACTGTAGTCATTAACAGGTTGACATACCCACTGTGCTTCATGTTTGGTGGTTTGTCCATACGCACGGCCAGTTTAATCTTCAGGTCTGAATCCTGGCTGTTTTTGGGGATGATCATCTTATGCAGCTCTGTGCTTTTAGGCCCATTTGTTGTAGGGTTCAGTACCACCTGGTTTAGGAAGAGAAAACATGAGTAAAAGCTTGGCAATGTCTAAAAGTTGATAAAAGGGATAAAATATGGATTGAGAGGTGAATAATAAACAGAAGAGAAGAAAAGGATAGAGAGAGATTCACTAAAGAGAGGAGCAAGTAGATAAAAGAGGAGCAGATGCATATTGAGGGTCTCTAATGGGAGTCTCCATCTGTTACCCTGGGAGCCTAGCTTTCTTTCATGAAACACACACACACACACACACACACACACACACACACACACACACAAGCGTTTGCGATAAACTTAGGCCAACAACTAGTAGTTTATGGGTTACGTTAACTAGGGAACTGGGGGGGGCATCCAAATGTTAGCATGAAATTAGTTACTAGCTGGAATTTGTTTTATTTTTATTTCAGCATTCCAAAGGCATTTGCTGTGTTTTCTTTTTTTTTTAACCTCTTGCTATTGCGATCATTTATTAACCAATTCAAGATCATCAGCAGGACACGATAGAGTAAAGTTAGCACTCTTTTCTCACCTCAGTTAAGTTTCAAAATGCTTAAACGCCTTCGTGTCATGAAGAGGGCGCTAACACAACGTGCTGGATGTTGCAGAAGCAGACTTCTTGTTTGCTCGTGAAGCAGAAGCCTTGTTTGCTCGTGAATTTTCATTATAGCCCATTATATCTAGCGATCTAATTGTAATTACAAATGTGCGACATGGGACGATGCACGTTTGGTATATATTTGTGTATGTTTTCTGCATTTTGGTATAAAATGAATTATTAGTAGCATAGAAAGAAGGGAGGTGCAGGTTGCAGAACCGTAACATCTTTGTATATACTGTATAATTGATCTTAAATCATAATTCAAGCTTTCAGTACATTTTTATGCTAATCATGTACAAGAGTGGATTAAAGGATGTGAAGGTCCAGCTCTAACTGGACCTGATAAATGAGTCTCACCCTGCCCAGCTCTTTATCCTCCAGAGCCAGGACTCCTGTGCTCTCAGTAAAAAGTTTCACTTTAACCACCGGTAGCGGGTGGGTTGTGGTGAAGTCTCCTTGTGTGCCCCACCTGCAGACAAACACAACAGGTATTCATGAGCAGGTGAAGTTAGTGGGGGGGCGGGGGTAGGGGGGTCACATTAACAGTACAGATTATTCACAACAGCAATCAAACATGTTCAGGAATGCCTCTGCTGCCAATAAGCCTTATTCTTTTTATTTCTAATGTACCCTGCTCAAAAAAAGTAAAGGAACACTTTTTAATCAGAGTATATCATCAAGTCAAGTAAGTTAGCAGTATAGCATCAAGTCAAGTAAGTTAGCAGTATAGCATCAAGTCAAGTAAGTTAGCAGTATAGCATCAAGTCAATTCAACTCCTGGGATATCGATCTGGTAAGTAAAGTAGCATCGAGGGTTGTTAATATGTTTCAGCTGCTTTGGTGTTAATGAGGCCAGTGACTTTTTTTGATTTTTTTTTTTACTCATCTTTTCTTACTGTTTTTCACTAGTTTTGCAATTGGCTAGGGTCAGTGTCACTACTGGTAGCATGAGACAATACCTGGACCCTACAGAGGTTGCACAGGCAAGGCAAGGAGGAACAGGATGAGCACTGCCAGAGCCCTACAAAATGACCTCCAGCAGGCCACTGGTGTGAATGTCTCTGACCAAACAATCAGAAACAGACTTCATGAGGGTGGCCTGAGGGCCCGATGTCCTCTGGTGGGCCCTGTGCTCACTGCCCGGCACCTTGGAAATCAATTGGCATTTGCCATTGAAAACCAGAATTGACAGGTCCGCCACTGGTACCCTGTGCTTTTCACAGATGAGAGCAGGTTCACCCTGAGCACATGTGACAGACGTGAAAGGCTCTGGAGAATGTTATGCTACCTGTAACATCGTTCAGCATGACCGGTTTGATGATGGGTCAGTGATGGTCTGGGGAGGCATATCCATGGAGGGACGCCCAGACCTCTACAGGCTAGACAATGGCACCCTGACTGCCATTAGGTATCAGGGTAAAATCCTTGGACTCACTGGGACCCAACGCTGCTGCAATGGGTCCTGGGTTCCTCCTGGTGCATGACAATGCCTGGCCTCATGTGGCGAGAGTATGCAGGCAGTTCCTGGAGGATGAACGAATCGATACCATTGAATGGCCCCCACGCCTGACCTAAATCCAATAGAACACCTCTGGGACCTTATATTTCCGTCCATCTGACGCCACCAGGTTGCATCTCGGACTGTCCAAAAGCTCAGTGTTGCCCCGGTCCAGATCTGGGAGGCAGTACCCCAGGACACCATCCGTCGTCTCATTAGGAGCATGCCCCGACGTTGTCAGGCATGCATACAAACACGTGGGGGCCATACAAATTACTGAGTACCATTTTGAGTTGCTGCAATGAAATTTCAGCAAAATGGACTAGCCTGCTGCATCATTTTTTACTTTGATTTTCAGGATGTCTTTGAATTCAGCACCCATAATTTTCAGTTCCAGCAAACAATGTGGCATCCTTTCGTTCCTAACACATTACCCAGTCCATATCAGTATAGATATCCAGCATTATATTTTTTCCCCTTTTTAGATCTGATGTGTTTTCAAAGTGTTCCTTTAATATAATATTCTGAGCAGTATATAAGGCTTAAATACACCTTAAAAATAAACAGACGATTGAAAAAAAACATTCAGATTTCAGACACTTGACCTTCCCCTCACCTTTAACCCTGTTGGAGACCAAAATCTAATGAGTTCACCAGGGTTTGGGGACACAACAATAATTCCATACACATTTTACAAACATTAGACGACTCTTGAGATACATAATAGATAAAATACGTAATACGTAAAAGAGCAATAAACCACCCTGAAGTGTGCTGTGTAGTTAGAGGGAAGAAAAAAACTTAAAAGAGCGCACTAATACAACGTGCTGGATGTAGAAAAAGCAGAACTCACAATTAAGTCTTGTATGCTTGTAAATTTTCATTCTGAAGCTCATTATGTCTGGAGATCACCCAAATCTGTGACATGGGACAGTATATATTTGTGTATAATTTCCTCATGTTGATATAAAATGAGTATCGTAGCATACGAGGGAGCTACAGGTTACACAACCACAACATTTTGTACAGAGATCAGGCATAACATTATAACCACTGACAGGTGAAGTGAATAACACTGATGATCTCCTCATCATGGCACCTGTTAGTGGGTGGGATATATTAGGCAGCGAGTGAAGGGCCAGATTGTGTTGGCTAGACCACTGCATCAGAGCATCTCCAAAACTGCAGCTCTTGTGGGGTGTTCCTGGTCTGCAGTGGTCAGTATCTATCAAAAGTGGTCCAAAAGTGTTGAACCGGCGACAGGGTCATAGGCGGCCGAGGCTCATTGATGGACGCGGAGACCAAAGGCTGGCCCGTGTGGTCCGATCCAACAGATGAGCTACTGTTGCTCAAATTGCTGAAGAAGTTAATGCTGGTTCTGATAGAAAGGTGTCAGAATACACAGTGCATGACGGGTCAGGGCTGTTTTGTCAGCGAAAGGGGGACCAAGACAATATCAGGCAGGTGGTCATAACGTTATGCTTGGTCTGTGTGTATACACCATAATTTTAAATCATAATCTACAAAGTGTGGTTTCGAGCTTTCAGGGGATTTTTATGCTTCAATCATGTACAAGAGTGTATTAAAGGTGGAAATAGAATAAAGTCCCCATGAGCAAGCTGTAAACCACTCACTGAAAAACCTGCTCTGAATTTCAGGGAACTCATGGGGAAGCTCACGCCATCCTACACGGAAAAACAAGTGAAGACGTTTCCTGAAATAGTCTTTCACTGAAAAGAGCCTCAGGGGTGTGTCCAGTCAGTCACATCTATGTGTCACCTTGGGCTGTATAAAACTATTGTGTGAGAGTAAACAGGAGCAGGCGCTGAGGTTGGACACCCAGCTGACCAACAGGCTGAGATTCTCTGCACACAGAGACAGATAAATTTATCAGTGTGACTTATTAAACTCTCTCGTACTGTACACGAGTCAGAGATCAGCTGGATTTTATTTGAACAGCACTTTTAATTACAGACATTGTGGTGTTATAGATAGATCTAGATCCCTAATGTGGAAACTTTAAATGACCTCAATCTACAGAGCTGTCATTATTAAACCCACAGGTTGCTAAGGCAACCGCTCACCACTAATAGCACTGAATAGTTCTGACCACACACACACTTTTCCTTTGGACCTTTTCAATTCAATTAAGCTCCACACCTGTGTTCAGCAATTCAAGACTTGAAAGTCTGTGTAGTTTTTTTTTTTATTTTTTTTTTTTGTTAATTAAATTTGACTTTAGCCACGTAATTAAGACTAAAGCAGAGTCTAACGAACACTCAAGACATCAAACTGGGAGACTATATTGTCTACACCTGCACAGACAGACGGTTCAATTCAGATATACTGCTGGAGTCACTCTGAACTATCCGCATGGACGAGTCCACATGTTCAGAAGCCATGCAAAAGAGAAATGCAGAAAGGACAGAAGTGTTAAAAAAATATCCACTGTAAAATGGTAATTAAATGCATGTCCATGTATTACCATCTCCTCATCATGGCATATGGGATATATTAGGCAGCAAGTGAACATTTTGTCCTCAAAGTTGTTAGAAACAGGAAAAATGGACAAGCGTAAGGATTTGAGCGAGTTTGACGAAGGGCCAAATTGTGATGGCTAGACCACTGGATCAGAACATCTCCAAAACTGCAGCTCTTGTGGGGTGTTCCCGGTCTGCAGTGGTCAGTATCTATCAAAAGTGGTCCAAGGAAGGAACAGTGGTGAACCGGCGACAGGGTCATGGACGGCCAAGGCTCACTGATGCACGTGGTGAAAGAAGGCTGGCCCGTGTGGTCCGATCCAACAGATGAGCTACTGTTGCTCAAATTACTGAAGAAGTTAATGCTGGTTCTGATAGAAAGGTGTCAGAATACACAGTGCATGATGGGTCAGGGCTGTTTTGGCAGCAAAAGGGGGACCAACACAATATTAGGTCTACATCTTTAATTGTATGGACATTTTAAGTGGGAATGATGCACAATAAAGGCACGCACGTATTATAATTAAAATAATCCAGCGCTCAGAGCTCACGCATGTATTCCCCGTGATAAATTACAGTGAGCCGTCTGCATGTGAGTTGAGCATAGTGTGATTATCTGAAGGGTCAGGCCTGAGCAGCTAAAAGCCTAATAATCACAGAGCAATCATATCATAAAGGCACGACCTAGACTGAATTAAATTATTCAAAGAGATGTTTCAATTTCAAGTGCACACCGAAAGAGCGTGGCACTCACTTCTCGATTCAGCATGAGAAAAGAGACGTAATCTCACAGGCACGCGGCAATGTAAGGAATAAATCACTACGTTCAAGCCCGGCTTCACTAATAAAGGTTAAGAGATGCATCCAACTCTTTGTTTCCCAAACACTTCTTATACACTCATTTGATGATAAATGAGGCCCAAATGAGAAGTTAAATGAAATTGAACCGGATAATCAATCCATCCAGGGCTCTAGATGACATGTGCAAAGGGCAGCCTGCATTTGGCCAAATATCATGAGCAGCGGCACGTGTCTCGGCTTTGAGGAATCTTTCATTCAAATATTCCAGCCTCTGGAACCAGGAGCAGGTCTCTATGCAGTGGCAGAACGAGCAGCTATAAAGTTATGGTTTAGCAGACGAAATGAAGGTTTTCTCAGACATGGTTCGGTCTAAAAGCTTTTTAGCTCTTTTTTATCCCGACAGAAAAGTGGCTTTTCCTCACAGTGCAGTCCATGGCAGTCAATACACATTTATATACTCATAAGTCTCTTTAATAAAAATGCAATTTCAGACATTTCATGGCCATGTCTTTATCATCAGATTATAAATATGTCTGCAAATTTTTATTAACTCTGAAGGTAAAGAGAAGATACGGGAGGCATATTCCTAGGCATTCCCAACAATTAAGGAATTGTATACTGTATATAAGGGAAGTAAAACTGTTTCTGAGGCCCTCTAGTGGCTGACTGCAGTATAATTTTAACCCCATCCATTCTTATGTTGGTGAATGGGATCTGCATTTTATAGGAATCAATCACTGATTAAAAAAAAAAAAGGCATGGTTGATGAGTTGATTGATATTTCAGCCATGACAGTCAAGCTTTCTGAATATGTATAACATGGCCCTGAAACTCTAGACAGTTCTATAGCAAAGCCGTGTCCTGTTCTATCAGACACTCAGAAGGGATTTCTGGTATGTTGCTCATTTCGATGTCTAAGCTGTAGCTCACTGTAGTGATATAACTATCAAACCAACCTGAGTGAACTAAGCTAACACTAGCTACATTTAATAACAACTTAAGCAGGTAATAACATGTGCATTCACTTCCTGTAATATGGATGGGCGTGAGCCAGTTTTCTGGTTACATCTATTGTGCAGTCTCTCTCTGGTGTTAAGGTCTCCAGAATCTGTGTGCGGACTCTAGCTCCACTTTTTACAAGATGATGACTAGCATTCTGACCCCAAAAAGGCTATGAACACCTCACACTGTTAGTGAATGGCACCATGTTGTTCACTCATATATACAGTCACTGGTTCCCAGGAGATCTAATTAATTATACTGCAATCGACATGAACTGAAATATTGGCCAATTAAGAAATGATGTGGAATTAAAGAATAAAGCTGCTTTACTCTGCCAGACAGATGTAGTGTACAAAGCCTGTTGCTGCAGGGTCTATTAGGATAAAAGTGTTTGCTTACAAAGGTCTGGAATGAGCAACGAAATAAGCCAGGTCATAAGTTTGTAATCAACCTAGAGAGGGTGAATAAAATAAAAAATATATGAATGTTTATTTATTGAAAAGTCTATCAAAACTCTGACCTAATGTCTCTGTAGCTAGCATCTGGTCTAGTGAGCTGCCTTTAGTTAAATAGTTTATATAAATGCACTGTATGTGCTTGCCACAAGAGCCACAAGCCCAAAGAGAAGATCTGCTACAGAACCTGTTTAAAATCACTGAACTATTCATATATTTATTTAAATTCATTGATCTACTCTGCTGCAGTACAAAAATCGGTCTGTTGAAATGCTTTTCTGCATCCATATCTGGGCCATCTGCTGAAAGAGAAACGTAATCATCATTATTAGGGTTGTTAATATCTGTACTCACTGGGGTCTGGAGGCCTCAGCTTGGTCTGTCTGAAGTTTCTCTCCTCCTTCTACTTCCATGGTACAATACACGATTCTGTTAGGGGCCACTGACTTCAGCCCGTGTACCTCCATGATCACAATCTGCAAAGCAACCAAAAGAGGAAAGCCAATCAGGCATAACATTATGACTGCCTGTCTAATCTTGTGTTGGTCCCCCTTTTGCTGCCAAAACAGCCCTGACCCGTCGAAGGCATGGACTCCACTAGATCCCTGAAGGTGTGCTGTGGGATCTGGCACCAAGATTTTAGCAGCAAGTCCTGTAAGGAGGCCCACCTTGCAACTTACAGGACTTGAAGGAAACTTTTGATAGATACTGACCACTGCAGACCGGGAACACCCCACGAGAGCTGCAGTTTTGGAGATGCTCTGATCCAGTGGTCTAGCCATCACAATTTGTCCTTTCGTCAAACTCAAATCCTTACGCTTGTCCATTTTTCCTGCTTCTAACATCAACTTTGGGGACAAAATGTTCACTTGCTGCCTAATATATCCCACCCACTAACAGGTGCCATGATGAGGAGATCATCAGTGTTATTCACTTCACCTGGCACTGCTCACAATGTTATACCTGATGTGTGTGAGTATTCAGTGTTAGATATAGATATTAGAATACACTTGATTTACATTGAAAGATATTAGATATTAGAGTTGTAAATGTTTCATTTAAAACCACAAGTCTGTGAGTTTCCTGAAACTGAATAGTTATAAAATGTATTTAAAGTACATCTTGAAATATTTAAGAAAAATCCCAATTAATTTAATTTGTTTACAACCCTTCCAACAAACCCCTGTAATAATGCTACAGACCACAAGGGGTCTGCGGACAACTGGTTGAGAAAAACTGCCTTAGATAGCTTATTAAACCAAAAGCCTGTATATAGAGATACAAAAATATAAAAGTTGAGCTGTTTAGCTGGCTCATTAGCATGAATATATAATAAGTGTACAATTGGCCAGGATCCAGATGGGGTGTCTTCCTTCTAATCATGTGAAATAGCAGCTTATCTGTGTGTAAACCTCATTATGCAGATAATGCCAGGTAATTAACCTTCTTGTAATAGCTATCAAGTCGACTGCTGGTGGCAGACTTTACATGCTGCATAGACCGAAAAAGCCCTTTGGACACAATTATGCTTGCATGATTAGATATGAAAAACTGGCGAAAGCTAATGAACATAGAAACACCCCAATCAATTGACCAGACCACATAACCGTGTTCCTCAGGCGGAAAAAACAAAGGTGTAGGGGCAAGTAGGGGACTCACTTACCTCCAGGGTGAAAGACAGCACTACATCTGATTTGGAGAGTGGCAGATCATTCTCATCTCCGATATCCAGGAAGCTGTTCATAGGAGTGAGTTTTGGCTTGATTTTGGGCTTCAAGTCTTTGGCTACAGGAAGGCTCTCCAGGTTTGCCATCAGCAGGTTGATTGATGACCTCAGCTCCTCCACATACATCATCTCCATGTCCTTGGATATAAACTTAGGGAACTTCCTTTCCTGCCAAGTACATTCAGGAAATGTGTTACAGAATAAAGAGATGGAATGCTAAATGACAAAGTGTATTTCGCACATTTTTGCTGTATATCTGATCATCTTCATCTGAAAAATATATATATATAGTTCCTTGTAAGTATTCCAGATATTCCCACAAATGGATCATTTTGAGACATTCTTTAAAAACGAAACATGACAACAAACGAAAACACAGAAAATATACTTTTGGAATGTCTAGGCAGATCAGACCAGGTCTATTTCAGACAAGAAATAAACACACATAATTCACAGACCTCTTTATTAGGAAAACCTGTACACCTGCACATATACATCTGCCAATCATGTCAGAATAATAATGTGATGATAATGCAATAATGTATAAAATCATGGAGTTTAACAGGTCAAGAACTTTAGTTAATGTAATCTCACCTCAGTGACTTTTGATTATGGCATGGTTGTCGGCTCCAGTCAGGTTAGTCATATTTCAGAAATGGATAATCTCGTGGCACTTTCAGTCTCAATAATCTACAGAGTTTATACAGAATGCTAAGAAAAACATCCCGTGAGCATCAGTTCTGTGTGCATAAACCCCTTGTTATTAAGAAGCCTACAGTAACTCAAATAACTACTTACTCTGTACAGCCATGATGTGTAGAAAAGCATCACAGAATCCGTGTCACAGCTTGAGGCGGATGGGAATCCGAACCTACACCAACCAAGCACAACATTATGACCACCTGCCTAATATTGTGTTGGTCCCGCTTTTGCTGCTAAAACAGCCCAGACCCATCATGCACTGTGTCTTCTGACACCTTTCTATCAGAACAAGCATCAACGTCTTCAGCAATCTGAGCAACAGTAGCTTGTCTGCTGGATCGGGCCACACGGGCCAGCCTTCGCTGAGGGATTCGCCATCAGTGAGCCTTGGCCGCCCATGACCCTGTCGCCGCTTCACCACTGTTCCTTCCTTGGACCACTTTTGATAGATACTGACCACTGCAGACCGGGAACACCCCACAAGAGCTGCAGTTTTGGAGATGCTCTGATCCAGTGGTCTAGCCATCACAATTTGGCCATTCATCAAACTCGCTCAAATCCTTACGCTTGCCCTTTTTTCCTGCTTCTAACACATCAACTTTGAGGACAAAATGTTCACTCGCTGCCTAATATATCCCACCCACTAACAGGTGCCATGATGAGGAGATCTTCAGTGTTATTCACTTGACATCTCAGTGCTCATAATGTTATGGTTGATCGGTGTATAGTGGGTGCAAATTTACCAAAAATAAAATCTTCAGTGTCCAGTTCAGGTGAGTTTTCATGCACTGAGCCGCTGCCGGACAAATAGCCAATTGTCTAACTGCATGAATTTGCATGTGTACAGGTGTTCCTAATAAAGTGTACAGTAAGTGTGTTGTGTAACTGAAATCAAAACAGCATTCAGACTGTAACACTGATCGACATACTCTGGTGATTCTGTCGGTGAGTTGCAGTCTCCCATCCAGTTCTCTGCGGATCTGTGCTGCCTGCTCATCAACGTTGTCCAGCTGAGGGAAAGAAAGAAAAAAAAACACAAATATTGCTTAAAGACTTGATGAATCCTCATCTGACTTTCGCTGAGGGATGTGTAAAGGTGTCTATGAAAAGGGGATGATGGCAATTTCCGATTAAAAGAGATCATGACAGCAGTAGTGTAAAGGCATATTACACAAAATTCAGACGGTGGAATGCTCAACTGACCTTGCATGGTCTAGCATCATTGCTTTGTCTAAACACTCACACACACACACACACACACACAGTAATAATATATGTTGGCACACTGTCAAGAATGGGTTTCCTCTCATTCAGTCCACATGAGTGGGAGGTTCTCTCTCTCTCGCTCTCTCTTTCCTGTTTCCATTTGATAAGCCTCCCTCCCTGAGGCAGGAACAGTGCTGAAACTTTGCTAATTTCACACACCAGTATCAACAGACACTCCAAGTTCGGGAACATCCGTTTTAACCGGAATATCAAATGTGGGCGAGATTGTGTGGGCCAGCAATATGCATTTCTTAAGACCGCGTTATTCGTACCACTGAAGAAACGCTGCAAGTGCGGTGACAGCTTTCGTCTTTAACTCCTACAGACTCACACTTATATTGCATTACCATTCGCTTCCTTTCTGTTAATGATGGTCACTCTCACACAGATGTGACAGATCTGTGGGTGCATGCTGGACAATCATGCCTTCATGTGCTCCCATATAACTTGCTCATCTGTGGACTCATCTATTTTCACCACTTACTGCTGGCTTAATCGGAGGTCATTAACACATTAGGCTGTACAGGCAGTGTGATGAACAAAGGCTTAACGATGCAGTTAGGTATGCACGAGCTGCATGGTGTGACGAGCAGTCGCCGTGTTAAAAGAACACCTTCAGTGCATTGCCAATACTTTGATAAGGCCAAGGAAATGACTTAATGAGCTACCGTGACTGTCAGCCTAAACAGACTGGAAGTGTGAAGGGATCGCTCTGTAGCGATGTAAACACTCCTCTCAGACAGGGTGTGAATCTTGCTCTAGACGACACGACAGACATTTTCTTCCTCACTTATAGCCCTGCTAGCTCTCTGCTTAATGACCAGTCATGGTGGAGGACTGCTAAAATATTAGGCACAACTGAACACTCTTGGAGGGGAATGCTAACTTCTCAGTTCTGCATACGTGTCATGCAAGCCATACACCAATGACTAGCGTCACGCAGAGAGGGCTGATCTCTGAGATATGACCGATATATGCGCACTGAATATATAGATTAGGTTTCTTTGTTGTGGCAAGAAGGAACTAATGAGAGAATCTGATAACTGATGGAAAGTGTCATCAGAGGCTTTGCAGTCACTACTCGCTGATTAGGAACTAACGCCGTCATCCGCATTCCACTTCTGACAGGCAATTAGAGGCTATGCAAAAATAGATAATTGATGACATTTAAAGCCCATATGTGGTTAATGAGTATGTAAAATTGGCAGTGTTGTCAAAACAAATTTCACCATTTGGATTCGGGGCAGATTTGCACATTGGAATGTTTAATATTCTATATTTTACTTTTAGCTGTCTGTAGGAACTCAAACGTAGCAGGAAACAGGCTCTATCATTATGACGGGTTCATAAGTCTGTCACAAGATGAGTGCTTGTGTTTCTTCTTCTTCTTTCGGCTTTTCCCTTCAGGGGTCTCCACAGCGAATCATCTCTCTCCACCTATCCCTATCTTCTGCGTCCCCAACACTTGCACCCACTAGCTTCATATCCTCATTAATTCCATCCATATACCTCCTCTTTGGCCTTCCTCTTTGCCTCCTGCCTGGCAGCTCCATGTCCAACATTCTCCTACCAATATACAGTGCTTGTATTTATAGTTTGTATTTAAAACCCTAATGTAACAAGTCGTAAATGAAACAGAAAATGTGTTTCTGAAAACCTGGAAAGCCCTACTTGAGAAAATAACCAGGTTCTAATTACTGTAAACTTCACCGGAATGGTTTTTTTGCAGAGACTGAGCATTTATACTGTAATCTTGTGGCCATGCTTTATCCAAAAAAACACCTGTTTATGCGCCTAAACACCTGTGTATCCTTGATCTAGGAGCCTCCTTATTCAAATTGTCAATCAAAATGAGAGGAAAATTTAAAGGATGGATTTGTCCTTAAAGACTTAAAGGCTTCGAATGATTTCTGTGCTGAAGGAATTAGGACTAAGGAATTAAAAAAGGATAGAGTATTGCGATGCAGCCTGAGTTTATTATCCATCACACTGTCAGAAAGAACTGTTCATTGTCACAATGACTTACTAAACAACAAAACGTTTATGCAATCAGAAATTACAAAGCAGTTATGAGTGGCTTTTCAGAATTTTGTGGGTTCTCCTGTAGGCTTAATGACATTACACTATCTACACTGACTTTTATGTTCTAACTATTAGTATAGGTTGGATGCAGTCTGTCCACTGATTTCTCTGGACGATTTAAACCCCATCCTTGGTTGATATGTTTTGGGATTGAGTGAAGGAGGACAATTTGTTCTCAGCTTCCTTGTCCATTGCTGCTATGGAGAAGAAACAATGTGGCCAGTAACCAGCCTTGTTCTCTGGCCAAAGCTTAATGTCATGGAGCTCATTTGTGGGTGTTAGATGTAGAAATTTGCACTCCATCTTCGAATCACATCTCCGCTTTAATTTGCACTTTCTGATCAAAATGAAATCCTCTTCTTCTCCCATGAACCTTTTAGGACCTTCGCTGACCCATTCTCTGTTCCTTCATGAGGTCACAACAACATTCAGTCTAACAGCAGCATCTCTTTGTGAATATCTTTCCCCAGCCAACGCATCATTTTCCGCATGATTTGCTAGGGTTACTGTTGCCTATTTTATCATTTCATCCTCTTCACAGCACTAAATCACAGATCAGTGCTAAGGCAGCTTGTTCATAAGACCTAAGAGCTCTGCTTTCAGAATTCATTGTAGACACTTTACTGAACACACTTTCACTCAGCGATCAGGACAATCAGTTCATGGCTATTAAGCATATGCCTCCTGTGCATCCTACACAACCACCATGGCAACCAAACCAATTGTCACCTAACAACAGCACAAGAGCATCACAAATGTGGCACGTATGCGAATGCCCAGACGACATTCATTCAAGATAAACAGAACCACCTATATTCAAAAGTCAATATTCTAATGTGTCTAATGAAATTTATGTAGATTGGACGTGTTTTCCGAATACCTGTAAATCTTACGAGTCTGTGCCTATCTTTAGGGCAGATATACCGTAAACTACAGATGCTCAGGTTGCTGCTATGGCCTGCAGTTCTGGATCTTCACGCAATTTTGGTTTGTCCTCGCTCAGGAATAAATGACCACCACACATTCCATTTGTTTGGCTTTGTTCCCCTGCTGATCCGGATTCCCACTGTGCTGCCAGTGTGACTGATTTCATAATGCTCCGAACAACAGGGTTATCCATTATCAAGGTTTGTGTCTTCTAGAACTAACACACTAAAGCTTGTTAGTACAGTTTCTTCAGACACATGGAGGATCCTGAAGTTTTAGCTACAGGAATTCATGCCACTAACCGGCTTGCCATAATTCCCCTAATGAAGTTATTTCAGTCCACCGTGGGCAAACTATGTCTCTATGGAGCTCACTGGACACAGAGGTATTATAATGCTGGAACAGGTTTGGATCTCTTAGTTCCAGTAAAGGAAATCTTAATGCTACAGCACACAAAGACATCCTGTAGAATTTAGACCTTGAGGTAACAGTTTGAAGAAGAAGGATATATATAGATATATAGACTGTGTTGAAAAAAGTTTTGGGATGTCCGCCTTTACCTGCACATGAAAGTAATATGGAGTTGTCCCGCCCTTTGTAGCTATAACAGCTTCAACTCTTCTGGGAAGGCTTTCCACAAGGTTTAGGAGTGTGTTTATGGGAATTTTTGACCGCTCCTCTAGAAGCCCATTTGTGAGGTCAGGCACTGATGTTGGACGAGAAGGCCTGGCTCGCAGTCTCCGCTCTAATTCATCCCAAAGGTGTTCTATGAGGTTGAGGTCAGGACTCTGTGCAGGCCAGTCAATTTCCTCCACACCAAACTCACTCATCCATGTCTTTATGGAGCTTGCTTTGTGCACTGGTGTGCAGTCATGTTGGAACAGGAAGGGATCATCCCCAAACTGTTCCCACAAAGTTGGGAGCATGAAATTGTCCAAAATGTCTTGGTATGCTGAAGCATTAAGATTTCCTTTCACTGGAACTAAGGGGCCGAGCCCAACCCCTGAAACACAACACCTGAATTCAGTGATTTGGAGTGGTGTCCCAAAACTTTTGCCAATATAGTAATTTGGCCATTTGGAATATTTCCCAAATACTTCCCCATTGCTGTTCTTTGTCAAAGCCTATCTACATTACATATGCTTTCTCTTATGGCTAAGACAATTAGTACTCTCTGAGTTGTGGCACTTTTCATGCAAAGGTACTACATTGTGCTGTTGGCTTAATCCCTAATCACAGTGGTGAAACTAAGGTGATGGGATTAACCATGAGCTCCTGTGTATACTTATTTCACATCAGCTTTTAATGCAGTATGCCATGACATAAGGCATGCTTCAGCTAATTTTCAGATATCAGTATCATATATAATATGTATCTCAAAAGAAAACGTGGTATCATGCCATGCTTTACAGAACATAAGAAATATAGTGAAAAAGGTTTAACATTAATATTAGATTTATATTTAAATTTATTTGTATTAATCCCTAATGAGAAGCCTGAGGTGACTGTGGTGAGAAAAAACTTCCTTAGATGGTAAGAGGAAGAAACCTTGAGAGGAACCAGACTCAAAACCTCATCTTCATTTGGGTGACAACAGAGAGTGTGATTATAAATGATTATAAACACCAGAGAGTGTGATTATAAATGGTTATAAACACCAGAGAGTGTGATTCTAAATGATTATAAACCAGAGAGTGTGATTATAAATGATTATAAACACCAGAGGGTGTGATTATAAATGATTATAAACACCGGAGAGTGTGATTATAAATGATTATAAACACCGGAGAGTGTGATTATAAATGATTATAAACACCGGAGAGTGTGATTCTAAATGATTATAAACACCAGAGAGTGTGATTATAAATGGTTATAAACACCAGAGAGTGTGATTATAAATGGTTATAAACACCAGAGAGTGTGATTATAAATGGTTATAAACACCAGAGAGTGTGATTATAAATGGTTATAAACACCAGAGAGTGTGATTATAAATAACGTCATTTCTACAGTCATATACACTCAGTTAATATTAATAATAATAACCTCAATCATAAATGCTTATAAATCTACCTGTTTATTATTACATTAAATACTTTGCTCAGTCTTTAGGTTTTAATCTTCTATTAGGGTTTTAATCACTGTCAACCTTTGTAAAAACTTTTTTTTAAATCAGATGGTACACTCCATTCCTCTGGATGTACTCTGTTTGCCCTCTTCCAGACTCTACGGGTGATTGAGTTTTCACTACTGCACACAAAGAGCTCATTACATCTCAGCACCCGTGACTGCATCTGCTTGGCCATGTTTAAATCACAGCTCAAGACACAGCTCTTAGCACGAATATTCAGACTTTGTATATACACTATACAGTATCTATAATATATATATATGTATATTATAGTGCTGCTTGAAAGTTTGTGAACCCCTTGAGCTGTTGTTTTACCTTGATTTTCTTATTTTATCATCCCCTGCTTTTTATAAATTAAATATCAGATATATGTTGATCAATTGCATATGTCTGTTTAGAGGGAATTTTGCGAGTAGGCAAAAAACTGCATGAAAGATTAAATTATTGTATGTGCAAAAGTAAGTGAAGCCTGAGCTGCATTGGTAAAGTCAAGTGGGTAACAGATTCAGGTGAAACACATTTGGGTGCTTAATTAATCAGTTAAGCAGACCAATCAAATTAGACATCCTTAGGAAAGTGGTTGGGCAACACTGATTAAAAGAGAGAGGAAACCAACTAAACCACTGCAGTGCCAAGGAGTCAAACAATGCCAAGAGGAAAGGAGATATCTGAGGACATCAGGAAGAAGGTGACAGCCCATCAGTCTGGGGAAGGCTATCAGACCATCTCCAAGAGATTCCAACTCTGTCCATCCACTGTAAGACAAATCTACAAATGGAGGGCATTCAACATGACCACAACTCTGCCTAGAAGTGGACGCCCATCAAAACTATCATCAAGAAGCACCAGAAAAATAATGAATGAGGTAAAGGCCAACCCACACATCACCTCTAAAGAGTTGCAGACCTCTCTGGCAGCATCTGGGGTAAATGTACATGCGTCTACAATCAGACGTAAATTGAACGGACATGACATTTAAGGGTTGCTAGAAAGAAGCCTCTGCTCTCAAAAAAGAACAAAGCTGCCCGTTTCAAACCAGAGGCCTTATGGAAGTCCATTCTTTGAACAGATGAGTCCAAAATAGATTTATTTGGTCATAATCAAAGCCGCCATGTTTGGAGAAAAGCCAAAGTGAAGCATGGTGGTGGAAATGTGAAGGTCTGGGGCTACTTTTCTGCCACCGGGCCAGGGCGACTCCATATTATCCAGGGAAACTTGAATTCTCAGATCTATCAATAAATTCTTGAAGAGAATCTCCTGTCATCAGTCAGATGGGGCAAAAATGGGTGATGCAACAAGACAACAACCCTAAGCATTAAAGCAAATCCACCAAGGAATGGCTTAAAAGAAAGAAGTTTCACACTCTTGATTGGCCTGGTCAGAGTCCGGATCTCGATCCAATTGAAATGTTGTGGCTAGACCTGAAGCGGGCGGTACGTGCCAGATGTCCTTCCAAACTCTCTCAACTGGCTGAGTTCTGCAACGAGGAGTGGGCAAAAATCCCCAAAGACAGATGTGAGAGACTGGTCAGTGGTTACAGAAGACGTTTGCTTGAAGTAATGGCTGCAAATGGAGGTGCCACAAGTTACTAAAGAAAAGGCTTCACTTACTTTTGCACATACAATAATTCAATCTTTCATCTAGTTTTTTGGCTACTCGAAAAAATTCCCTCTAAACAGACATATGCAATTGATCAACATACATCTGACATTTAATTTATAAAAAGCAGGTGATGATAAAATAAGAAAAATCAACGTAAAACAACAGAAAAGTCTGAACAGCTCAAGAGGTTCACAAACTTTCAAGCAGCACTATATATATATATATATATATATATATATATATATATATATATATATATATACACACATACACACACACACACACACACACACACGTACACATACACCGACCAGGCATAACATTATGACCACCTGCCTAATATTGTCTTGGTCCCCATTTTGCTGCCAAAACAGTCCTGACCCGTCGAGGCATGGACTCCACTAGATCCCTGAAGGTGTGCTGTGGAATCTGGCACCAAGATGTTAGCAGCGGATCCTTTAAGTCCTGTAGGTTGTGAGGTATGGGCCCCACCTCGCAATTTACAGAAATTAAAGGACGCCTACAGGACTCAAAGGATACTAACAACTTTGAGGACAAAATGTTCACTTGCTGCCTAATATATCCCACCCACTAACAGGTGCCATGATGAGGAGATCATCAGTGTTATTGTTCTTAAACACCGCTTTTTTAACCCCGGGTAAAGAGACGTTCCACACCTGAAATTCAAGTGTGAAAAGCCCTACTGACACGCAGATACACACTTAGGCTTTTCACACCCGAATTGTTAACCCTGGGTTATCCTAAACCTCGGATAAACTGAATCCTGGGTTATCTATAATCACGTTTCACACTGCTCATACCATACCCGGGTATTCATTAATAGACGTTTCACACGGTACATTTCTAAACCCCGGGTTAATGTTCTTATTTGCGGTGTCCCTGTCACTGATTGGATGAACAGCAGGCAACCTGTTTACGCTTTTCCCGCGTCTTGCCAGTTATTTAAAAAAAAAAAAAAAACCATCCATGAGAATAATACAGTCTCCTCATCACTCCAGTTCACGAGCTCACCACTCCACATGCTTTTTTTCACTGGCTGCTGTCAGTGTTGCCAGATTGGACTGAACATTTCCCGCCCTGACTGCAGATTAAAACCATATAATTAAAACGTCAACATTACATATTGTAAAGTTCGTTTGAATTGAAAATTAATAAAATATCATGTTCATGGTCAAAAATAAAAACCTGCCAGTTGCATCAAAAACCAACCCAAATTTTATCAACCCGCCCAATGCATTTTTTTTCCTGTAAGCCGTAACCAAAATGAGCAGTGTGAAAAGCCTAACTGACACACTTATACACAATGACACAGATACACAATGACACGCAGATACACACTGACATGCAGATACACACTGACACACAGATACATACTGACACACAGATACACACTGACACAGAGATACATACTGACACAGATACATACTGACACACAGATACAATCTGACACACAGATACAATGACACAAAAGACACACTGACACAAATACACAATGACACACAGATACACACTGACACAGAGATACATACTGACACACAGATACACACTGAGACACAGATACAATCTGACACACAGATACAATGACACAAAAGACACACTGACACAAATACACAATGACACACAGATACATACTGACACACAAACACACGCTGACACACAGATACACACTGAGACACAGATACACACTGACAGATACACACTGACACACAGATACACACTGACACACTGAGACACAGATACACACTGACACACAGATACACACTGACACACAGATACACACTGACACACAGATACACACTGACACAGATACACACTGACGCACAGATACACACTGAGACACAGATACACACTGACACAGATACACACTGACACACAGATACACACTGACACACACTGACACACAGATACACACTGACACAGATGCACACTGACACACAGATGCACACAGACACAGATACACACTGACAGACACACACTGACACACACTGACACACAGATACACACTGACACACACATACACACACACACTGACACACAAATACACACTGACACAGATACATACTGACACACAGATACACACTGACACACAGATACAATGACACAAGACACTGACACAAATACACAATGACACACAGATACATACTGACACACAGATACATACTGACAGATACACACTGACACACACAGATACACACTGACACACAGATACACACTGACACACAGACATACAGATACACACAGATACACACTGGCACACAGATACACACTGACACACACTGACACAGATACATACTGACACACACTGACACAGATACATACTGACACACACTGACACAGATACATACTGACACACAGATACACACTGACAGATACATACTGACACACAGATACACACTGACACACAGATACAATGACACAAAAGACACACTGACACAAATACACAATGACACACAGATACACACTGACACACAGATACACACTGACACACAGATACACACTGACACACACTGACACACAGATACACACTGACACACAGATACATACTGACAGATACACACTGACACACACAAAATACACACTGACACACAGATACATACTGACAGATACACACTGACACAGATACATACTGACACACAGATACACACTGACACACAGATACATACTGACACACAGATACACACTGAAAAAGATACACATTGACACACAAAAAAGATACACACTGACAAAATAACACCCCTAAACACAGATACATACTGAGACACAGATACACACTGACACACAGATATACAGACACAAAGATACACACTGAGACACAGATACATACTGACAAAAACCCCTGACACACAGATACAGATACACACTGACACACAGATACAATGACACAAAAGACACACTGACACAAATACACAATGACACACAGATGTATACTGACACACAGATACACACAGATACAATGACACAGATACACACTGACACAAAAGATACACACTGACACACAGATACAATAACACAGATACACACTGACACACAGATACACACAGGGAACATGTCTGATTTCTTGTTGCCGTGTTACCGAGTTGGAATTTCAGTTCTATTTTGGCTTGGCTTCTATTTCTATGACAACAAGGCTCAGGAATCTCCTTATGACAGATCTGTTCGAGGGGGGACTCGTGGGGAAATCACAGGCCTGGTGTTTTTCTAGAGGCAATACTGCTCAAGGCATGTGACGAAAAAGATTACGGGAAGATTTTGATTGATCGCTAGTTTAAAAGCGTCCACTATACATCATATTGCGTATTGGTGTGGAAGCCACGCAAGTGCTTTGGGTTTTACGTGAGCTTTACTCTGGCTGCTTGATATTACACTTTCTCAGTACTAATTAATCTTCAGCCTGATTTATTCTTTGGATGGGGAGGAGCTCCAACTCTGATGCTCTCTCCCCATTAAACACGTGCATCACCATGCAGTGTTGATCAAATCAAACCCTTTCGTTCACCTACATTTCCTTATACTGGGGTGAAAACCATTTTAAAGCGAAAACAGCTTAGAAAAAGTGGACATAAAAGCTATGTACCTGAACTGATGGCTGAACATAAATAAAATGTTTTAGGCTCGTCTCCGGCTGTGAGCTGCTTCTCTCCCTTTCATAAAAAGATCAATGATTAAATTAAGTTGTCCATTCAAGGTTAAATCATTACATAATAAGAGAAGAGCCATGCGAGCCTTCGATTTTAGGAATTCGAAAGCCTTGGAACACGCTCTGAAGTAAATGTTTAGTCGATGAAAAAACAAATAAATGTACGACGTTCTCATCACTGATTTATATGACAAGAGACACAGCAAAAAAAATAAGTGAAGAAGCGCTGTAACGTCTTGCTCCTTGTGTTTACTGACCCTCGTTTGATGAAAAAGCTATGTTTGGAAAGATTCGGTGATTTCCCAGGTTTGTTTTAGATCGGCCCTCGGAAGCAGTTCACGTGACACTTAAGTGTTAGAAGCACCGTGCATAAAGGTCTAGGACAACCGGTGAACATCTGGTTCTTTTCACTGCTTTAAACATAGTGATCTTGTACAAACCTGGGCAGGTGTGTCGGGGTTGGGGGGGGTGGGTGCTAAATATACTAATTAGTCACTCATAAAGAAACAACACTGCCATTAAAGGAGAAGTTCACTTCCAGAACAAAAATCTACGAAGAATTTACTCACCCCCTCGTCATCCGAGATGTTCGTGTCTTTCTTTCTTCAGTCGTCAAGAAATGATGTTTTTTTGAGGAAAACATTTCAGGGAAACTGGATACTTTTTAAACCACGAAAGCTCGTCTAGGACTGGCTCTGGGATGCGCGTTTTTGTTCTGGAAGTGAACTTCTCCTTTAACGACGTTTCGTCTGTGGCTGATTTCAGCAGAACCCTAATTTGGCTTGATGCTTGAGGTTGTCTTCTACATGAAATAAATCCATTATCTTGTCAGTGCTAAACTACAAGTAGTCATAGACGTGAAAAAACAGGGCTCGATTCGACTAGGACTATTAATGACTTCTCTGTCTCTGAGCTTTGAGCTGAACGCCATGAGTATGGGGAACTATTGATTACAAAAATGATCAGTTTTGAAGGTCTTGACCATCACAGTCATTTCCTAAACTGATCCTCTACTAATTCATTACCACTTCCAGCTGGCTCACCTGCCTCCTGTTTCCTCTGGCCTTGCCTGCCTCTAGATAATGAGGGGTGACGGGGTGATGACAAGGGCAAGGAAGAGATGAGAGCGAGGGATGGTGGGAACTCTCTCTCTCCTCTCCCTCCCTCTCCAGACACATTGGGCCACAGGTGTTGCACATGGCAGGGTGAATCACTTCCCTAACCACAAGGAAACAGCTGGTATATTCTGCTTGTCTTCTCGCCCAACTCGGTCACGACCTCTTCATTCTACTCATCCAAACTCTTGCTGGTGTCACAATCAAGCCACAGTTTTAACAGTCTAATGGAAACACAATACGCCATTTTTAAGTGTTTTGGCAGATGTTTTATAATATAAATAAAATCTATGCACCTACATCGTGTGCACACGATAAAATTTCATGACCTCAGTTAAAGTTCACAGCTTTAAGTTACGCACCGGATAATATACATATATAAAATGCAAACGTTGCGCTGGTTTAAGTGCTGGTTTATGTTTTATTAATACATTTAAAGCATGTGATCATTACAATTGCAGCTATAACAGCCTCCATTCCTCTGGGACTGCATTCTACAAGATATTGGAGTGTGTCTACAGACATTTTCGTCCATTCAGATAAACAAAAGGCCATAACCAAGGTCAGGCACTGATGTTGGAAGAGAACCACTGGCTTTCAATCGACATTCGAGGTTGAGGTCATGGCTCTGTGCAGGCTACTGGAGTTCCTCAACATCAAACTCATCAAACCAAATGCTCTAAGCACTGTCACTGTCATGCTGGAACAGGAACTGGGCTTCCCAAACTGGTGCCACGACTGTATAAAACTCCTTGGTATGCTGTAGCATTAACATTACGCTTCACTGGAACTCAGGGATCAGGCCTAAACCATACAAAACAACCCATTATCCATCATTTACCAAGCTTCACTGTTGACACGCTGCGTTCAGATCTGTAGAGTTCTCATGTACCTCTTGCACTGCACCACGCTTCCTCAGATCTACCAGCACTGCTCGACTGGTCCCACCATCTCTCAAGGTAGATATTCATCTAGACTCTTCTCTGTTCTGGCACCGAGATGGTGGAACGAACTTCACCTAGAAAGACTTCATTTCGCACTCTTGTACGTCACTCTGGATAAGATCGTCTGCCAAATGCCAGAAATGTAAATGTCTTCCACCAAACCCAGTTCTTCCATCAGACTGCCAGGTATTGAAGCATGATTCATCACTCCAGAGAACACGTCTCACTGCTCCTAATTTGTGCTACGCTTCACATCACTCCCTTGCGCATAGTGATCTTAGGCTTGTGTGCAGCTGCTTGGCAGTGGAAACCCATTTTAGCTCCAGACACACACGTCTTGTGCGTCCAGATTTGGGCTGGAACTCTACAGTGAATGATACAACACAGGATGATTTTTATATGTGATGTGATTCAGTGCTCTGTGACCCTTAGGACTACTTCTTTCTGAATGAGATGTTGTTGCGCCTAGACCCTTCACAATAATAGGACTTACATATGACCGGGCAGATCTAGCAAGGCAGAAATTTCATGAATTGACTGGTGACTGTGCCAGGTTAAAATTAGCCATGGAGTTCTTCAGCATGACCCATTCTACTGCCGATGTTTGTCTATGGGGACTGTATTGTCTGTGTGCTTTGAATTATGCTGCCTGTTAGCAGGGAGTATAGGTGAAAAACCTGACTGCTATCATTAGGATGGATGTCCACATAATTCTGGCCATATAGTGTATGTTTATTTAAACGCTTGCCATCTATCACCGTTTTAGTCACACTTATTTTTAATTTTTAAATGTCTTCTTGCTTTTATAATAAACAAGTCCCTGATTTTTTCAGACATGAAGTTCTTGTGTTTAAAGATGGAGGTGGACATTTAATTTGACAGGATTTGGCAGACGGTCTTTTTCAGTTTGACGTACGTTTATCTCATTTTCATTTAAGGGTTACGGGCCTTGCTCAAGGGCCCAGCAGTGGCAGCTTGGCAGTGCGAGGACTTCAACTGATCAGTAGTCCCACATTTTAACCAGTGAGCTACCACTGGGCTAGACGCTATTGAAAGACCTGCCCCTGATGATGTGTGAGCTACACACAGGGAATTTGCATCGTCTGAACGGTGCGCTCGGAAAAGCACGTGCGTAAACATTGCTTTAACCGAGTCTCCTGCTGTGAATACAGCCCTTTAGCTTTCCCTCATGTTTGCTTAAGTGAGCTCTTCGGTCCTGTGTATCTCCTGTACGTCTCTTTGTCATTGCGATTCTTCCAGTGACTCAGTCAAACACCGTCAACTCTTCCACCACAAACATCCAGCTGAATGGTTTTGTCTTTCCCCTCCATCATCCATCTCCATCCATTAGCATTCTTCCATCCATCCTTACACTGTGCCTGTCATTTATCCTCCTCTCAGACTTTTCTCCCTGCTTCTATATAGCACCCTCAATCATAGTTCCTGCACTTTTCTGCCATTTACACAGTCACAATTTCAGTGACTTCACTCTACAATTGTTCCCCATTTTGCCATTTTCCTTACACTATAAACATTCAGGCAACGTATCTGACTCTGGCTGGTGGAAGTGTCACTAAATCAGAGGAAGAGCAAACGACTAAAATAGAACAAAGATAATCAGATAGCAGATAGAGCAATAACACAGGCTGGGTATTACAAATTTTTATTATTCATAGAGGATGAGAGATGACGGTATGTTAATCTGACTGAGCCAATATAAATGTCAGAGTATAGCATGAAGTCTTTATTCAGCTTCTTATACTGTCACTATTGATTAATCACGAATGGCAGCAGACATTAGTGACAAAGCTTTAGACAAGCCTATTTTAGAGACTGTAATCAATACCACAATGGCTCAAATAAAACTCGCACTAAAAGAAATAAAGAAATGAGTTTCACAAGGAAAAAAGAACCTCTTCTATTCCTACTCGTCTTTCTATTTCTCTTGGGCATCGTGAGATTTTCACATCTAAGAAGTCCCGAATATACTTTGTGTAGAAGAGGACACTCTACATTTTGATGAGGACCCTTTGCTAATTGGCCTCTTTGTCATAACATACTTATGAAGGCTTTGTGAAAACACTGTGTAAAAGGTCAGTAGACTCATTCGGGCCAAACCAAAAGGAAGGAATGACGGCCAGCTGAAGTTCACGCCTGATTTGATTTGGTAATCACAACATAATTATTACCTCATTGCACAAAAACAATAGAGTTGAAAATAAGACTGGGAACTACTTTTGTTCCTGATTGCAGTCTAGTCAGATAGATAAGATATACTTTATTGATCCCATGAGGAAAATTCTTGTCTTAATCAGTTACAAGATACAACATGCGCACACAAAAATATAATGCCAAATTATATAGACCAACCAGGCATAACATTATGACCACCTGCCTAATATTGCGTTGGCTCCGCTTTTGCTGACAAAACAGCCCTGACCCGTCATGCACGGTGTATTCTGACACCTTTCTATCAGAACCCGCATTAACTTCTTCAGCAATTTGAGCAACAGTAGCTCATCTGTTGGTGCTCATCACGTGCATCAATGAGCCTCGGCCGCCCATGACCCTGTCGCCGGTTCACCACTGTTCCTTCCTTGGACCACTTTTGATAGATACTGACCACTGCGGACCGAGAACTCCCCACAAGAGCTGCAGTTTTGGAGATGTTCTGACCCAGTGGTCTAGCCATCACAATTTGGCCCTTCGTCAAACTCGCTCAAATCCTTACACTTGCCCATTTTTCCTGCTTCTAACACATCAACTTTGAGGATAAAATGTTCACTTGCTGCCTAATATATCTTTAGGAAGGTAACAAACCCCATACATATGGATTTTCTGGCTCCAGAACGTGGTAATGACACGTAATCTCGGATTCTGCTGTGACTACGGACTGTCTTTTCAGCATTTGATTTCCCAGCACTCATCTTTAATCAGTCTAATAGCCAATACTAGTATATCGCTGTTTACGTGTCACGCAATGGATTGAACTTCCACAGCTTCAGCACAGAGAGGAGTTAAGCACACAGTATATGCTTAATGATCTTCATACAGAAGACCGAAACAAGCCAGGATAACAATCAGCACAGACTATTGCTTGTTATCGGCTAACGAAATATTCGTTTTTCAGAGAAATGTTGGTCCCCATTTAGATGTACGATGGATGTGATGAACTAATCCACATCAGTAGCTACATTCTCAACAGGGGCGTGCCAGTCAGCGAAGATTTCTCTGAACAAGAAATAATTAAAGCGGTATAAATGATCACAGACAACTAAGACACACAAGTGGTGCGTTTCAATAAAAATATTTATGCAGACCGATTGCTAGAGAGAGGCCCAGAAGTGTCCAGATCCAGAGAGCTTCTAAATCAGAGCGAAATTGATAATTCTGGCTCATTTGTTGTTTGCTTTGGCGGCAAACAGCACATAATTCAACAAACCAAAGAGAAAGAGAAAAAAAAATCATTGGCTGAGAGGCAGGAAGGACTGAAAAAGTGCATGTAAAACTATCAACCATTAAAAACGGTAAACAAAGCATTGGCAAATGTGAAGAGATCACCTGACCATGAAGAACACAGAGCAGCACTAAACTGATGATTAGCCAAATATATAAATATCTACTTTATGACAATTCGTCCAAACAAATCCTTTGTTTACTTTTTCCCTGTGGTCCCTGCAGCGCTCTTACCTGCCCAAGCCAATATGTGAAAACACATTAAATTCAGGCTGTGAAGTTTTTGGTAATTAGCTGAAGCGTTGACTGAACTCATCAATACTGAACAGTATGTGAAAACACTGTGCAGGAATGTCGTTAATATTTTTCGCTAATTGATTTTACATCACCTGTATGTGACCGGTCAAAATCAGGAAACATTTAATAACTCTGCACATCTCTGGACACTGTTGTTACAGACTAGGACATTTCCCTGCCAGAGCACTGTAAAATGTAATAAGTTGATTTTACTTTTAAAAAAAATGAGGAAACAGTTTGCTTTAAATATATAATTAAAGTAGAATTTTCATTTTAAGTTGGCGAAATGTAATAATATTTGTAGACTAAACTTATTCATCAAGTATAATTAAGTGCTTGTGACTCGAAATCATTAGTTGGGTTAACTTATTAGTGCTCACGTTACTAATAAATATTAGGAAACTGATTGCCTTACATTTTTAAGTAAGCTAAACTAACACAAATGAGTGTACCAAAACATTCGGAACATTCCCATGTAGTTTCTTTAAAGGATGATGAAAAAAAGTCTCCGCTCTAATTCATCCCAAAAATTTCTATGGGGTTGAGGTCAGGACTCTGTGCAGGCCAGTCAAGTTCCTCCACACCAAACTCGCTCATCCATGTCTTTATGGACCTTGCTTTGTGCACTGGTGCGCAGTCATGTTGGAACAGGAAGGGGTCATCCCCAAACTGTTCCCACAAAGTTGGGAGCATGAAATTGTCCAAAATGTCTCGGTATGCTGAAGTATTAAGAGTTCCTTTCACTGGGACTAAGGGGCCGAGCCCAACCCCTGAAACACAACACCTGAATTCAATGATTTGGAGGGCTGTCCCAAAACTTTTGGCAATATAGTGAATGTACATGGGAACATGAAATGAGTGGAGATGTGAAAAATTGAGATTGTGTCTCTTTTATGTAGGTGTATGTAAACTTTCAGATTTTGGATGTCTTTAATGAGTAGCCCGCACTAATTAGTTGATTGTGCTAACATTAAATGGAGTAAAAATAGGTAGAAGGACCCAAAGACCGCCCACTAAATCTCTTTCACTACTGCTTTACCTTTGGGAGGGCTTGTGGCAGATAACATCCATGAAGCGGCTGATTATTCCCCTGACCTTTATGGAACATCTTCAAAGAGGGCAATGCATGGTACAGCCTGACCTCAGGTAATTAAGGTAAAGGGCAGAAGACTCAGAAGGTATTCTAAAACACATAGCAGTGTAGTGGAAAGTCTTGAGAAGCACAGTGACATTTATTAGATACCTCTTTATTAAGTGGCATGGAAAACCAGAACATTTATTTTTTCATTTTAGAATATAAACAAAGAAAAAAATCCCCTGCAAACCTTCATTACAATCAAAATAATATATTTGTAGAAGATGTTGCCATGGCCCAATCTATTACTATACTATCTAATTAAAAAAAGAAAATCAGTCCATTCTGCGTGAACATCACTTAAGCAACATAAGAACTGCAATAGGCTTACAGAAACAGATTCAGAAAGAGTGCGGTTGTTCTATTTAGAGCAGAAGCGTCCATCTTGTCCAGATCAAGCAGAAGCTACCCCTGATTCCACCTGCTTAATCGGTTGATCTTGGCTTTCGTTAGACCCAGATGTGGCTTCAGCTCAGTTGGAATGAAAACCTGCACCTACACCGGTGTCCTGTCAATTTTTCCTACCTTGTCAGATTTTCTTACCATAGCGCAAAATTATAGCTATACACCGATCAGGTATAACATTGTGAGCAGTGAGAGGTGAAGTGAATAACTCTGATTATCTCCTCATCATGGCACCTGTTAGTGGGTGGGATATATTAGGCAGCAAGTGAACATTTTGTCCTCAAAGTTGATGTGTTTAGAAGCAGGAAAAATGGACAAGCGTAAGGATTTGAGCGAGTTTGACGAAGGGCCAAATTGTGATCACTTAGACCACTGGATCAGAACATCTCCAAAAGTGCAGCTCTTGTGGGGTGTTCCCGGTCTGCAGTGGTCAGTATCTATCAAAAGTGGTCCAAGGAAGGAACAGTGGTGAACCGGCGACAGGGTCATGGGCGGCCAAGGCTCGCTGATGCACGTGGGGAGCGAAGGCTGGCCCGTGTGGTCTGATCCAACAGACGAGCTACTGTTGCTCAGATTGCTGACAAAGTTAATGCTGGTTCTGATAGAAAGGTGTCCGAATACATAGTGCATGATGGGTCAGGGCTATTTTGGCAGCAAAAGGGGGACCAACACAATATTAGGCAGGTGGTCATAATGTTATGCCTGATTGGTGTGTCTATCGAGCCATCCTGCTGCAGGTTTCTGCTTCATGTCTTTGACTATGTAAAATAATTCGGTGTAACTTTGCCGAAGATTCGCATGACTTGACAGCGCAGAATACCTCATCAGATTGTCCTACCAGTATAAAAATAAACAGGTAGGATGATTTTACAGTTTTAACTGTAGTTCATGGACAGATATTATAAAAGGTTCTGTCTTTTGGGTATGATCCCGCCGACAGGCGATTACACAATGATTCAGACTTATCTTCCATACCTGTTTAAAAAAAATGCAAGAAAGAAACCAACACCAATAAACAGAGAACTATAAAGAAAAAAATGTAAAAATTTGATTAAAAATCAAATAATTTTGAAACAATTCGCTAATCAGTGATGCGTGCCCCATATCTAGCAGAATCTTTCCATGAAAAATGCTAACAAATATGATCGGTGCTAGCTGGCTTCGTAATGTGACTGTAAACGGTTCTCATTACCGCTAGATGTCTTGGTATAATGAAAACTAACAATAAGAAATAGTCAAAAACTTACCTTAAGAGCAAACGTCACAAAATATTAATTTTAAAGACGAATTAAAAAAAAAAAAAAAAGCCATGTTTGGTAGTGGTTAAAACTACAAAACGTAACAATGCACTACTTAAAATCTTTTGGGGATTGTATGTTCAAGCTCAAAATATCACTTACTGCTGTTTTTAGATACTAATCTTTGCTCATTTTCACGATGGGTGGCAAAACATCTCAAGAGAATTGTCCTTGTATTACAAGTGAGAGGATCTAAAAGCTGCTCCAACAGTCTCGGAGGAGACGGAAGACAAGTGACAAAGAAAATCGTTATTAATAAATCTCATTCGGAGAGGGGAAGAGCAGACTAATATCATTACTGATTTCTTTTCCATTACTATTATCTTAAGAAACTAAATGCACCGAATGTTCCTACAAACTAAATTTCTTTGATTTGTTCATTAGTGCAAACTTCTTGTACTGATCAGTGATTTCCATTTGTCTGGAAGAAATCTGCTGGTGTTTATACAACTGAAGCATTGACCTTGATTGAATGGCGGTGTTGTGTTGTTGCTGAGAGAAAGCAACAACTCACAATGACACTGTTAGTAACAAAAATGACATAAGAAACAAATTATATAAGAAATGACTGCATACCAAAGCATAGCATTCTGGCTGTAAGAAGAAAAAAAAAAAACCCACCTGGCAAGCATTATATAGCAGCTGGTGCTCGAATTTCTTGATGCCCAGGATCTGCTGGAACATCTCGTAGAGCTGCTCCTTACTGAGGATGAGCTCAGACACAGCGCTGAAGGGCATGCGTCCTTGCGACCGCCGCTGGTCTTCCTCTCCTTTATAAATGGCATCGTATTTGGTGATCCAGGAGCTCAGCACGGTCTCTTTGCTCAGGCCGTCGATCTCGGGCAGGCTGCGCACACGGCGTTCGATGTTCTTCTTGAACACCTCACGGAAATCACTGGCTGAGCAGCCTCCGCTCTGCACCATCCGCGTCACACGCTCACTCTTCAGAAAACCCTGGACGGAAGAAATTGAGATGTTCATTTCGTTTACATGTACACCGATCAGGCATAACATTATGACCACCTGCTTATTGTGCTAGTCCCCCTTTTTCTGCCAAAACAGCCCTGACCCGTCGAGGAACGGAGTCCACTAAGATCCCTGAAGGTGTGCTGTGGTATTTGGCACTGAGATGTTAGCAAGGTGGGGCCTCCATGCGCCTTACATGCGGACTTAAAGGATAGTTTTGATAGATTCTGACCACTGCAGACCGGGAACACCCCACAAGAGCTGCACTTTTGCTATCACAATTTGGCCCTTCGTCAAACTCGCTCAAATCCTTACGCTTGCCCATTTTTCCTGCTTCTAACACATCAACTTTGAGGACAAAATGTTCACTTGCTGCCTAATATATCCCACCCACTAACAGGTGCCATGATGAGGAGATCATCAGTCTTATTAACTTCACCTGGCACTGCTCACAATGTTATGTCTGATTGGTGTAAAAACATGAATGTCTTAAGAGTCACGGTTGAAGTGTGAGAGAGAGAGTTCCTTTCGGCTGCTCCCTGTTCGGGGTCGCCACAGCGGACCAACTGGTCCGCACAACAACTTGGCAAATGTTTTACGCCGGATGCCCTTCCTGACGCAACCCTCCCATTTTTCCGGGCTTGGGACCGGCACTGCATCCAGTGGCTGGGGTTGAGGCATTGGCTGGGAATCGAACCCGGGCCTTCCGCATGATAGGCGAGAAACCTACCACTGAGCCACCAATGCCTCCATGGTTGAAGTGTACTATATGTAAAAATGCAAAGCTTACTAAATGTAAAACTTTAACTATAAGAGACTGAAGTAAGAAATGGACTGCTCGAGTGAAAGGAAATGTATCCCTGACATGTTAAATTAATTTCAGTTTAACTGTATTGTTATTTATTGTTTCTTTTACTATTAGTCCCATCTAAGAAACACGATGAATCATAAAAGGAGCAGCAGATGGGGGATGATTCTCATCTTCATCCAGCAGGTAATGATGTGGAACAAAGTCGATTTAGCCACATTGGCAAGAAAATGACAGAAATATGTTCGTACTAGACCCGCGAGAATTTCAACACATGAAGAGAGACTGGTGTGCGGCACGAAGAAAGAAAGGTGGCAGCTCACACCAGGAGCGAATGCACTCGGGCTCCATTAACACAGATCATCTGCAATTTGTCTGATGAGTCGAATGCGAATGAAACACGGTCTATACCAGAATCATTGTCAGTGACCCAGAAAGCAGTAAGAGTTCATTCAAAAACAAAAGACACAGATATAGCTGAGAGATTCACAATCGTCCTCCTGTGTTATTTTCTGTATTTCCGCATGCATTTTCTTCACTGTCCAACACATGCACTATGAAAGAGTGATCGTAATTATTATCCTGCAGGGAGAATTAATCACTTCCTCTCTCCCTGTTGAGGGGTCTCGGCTGATTAGAAACAAGCAGCAATAATGACCAAGAACAAGATTTCACATTCCTCCTTCTCTCATTACGTGTACTCGCAGGGTCCTACACTGTAAACTCAATTCCATATATTCTCAATCGATGCATACAGCTACGTTATTATACTGGTTCTGTCATTTCTAAGCTTGGGAGAAAATATATAATATAACAATATTACTTACGTAGGGCCATTTTCGGAGATTTCTACACAAATAGTAAATATTGAATACAGATATCGGGCCGTATTCAGACCTCAGATTTAACTGGTGCATGAGAAGCTGTACGAGTTAAATGGTTTCTCGATGATTTTGTTTACACTGATCAGGCGTAACATTATGACCACCTGCCTAATATTGTGTCGGACCCCCTTTTGCTGCCAAAACAGCCCTGACCCTTCGAGGCATGGACTCCACTAGAAGGTGTGCTGTGGTATCTGGCACCAAGATGTTAGCAGCAGATCCTTTAAACCTTAAAGGACTTACAAGACTTAAAGGTTACTTTTGATAGATACTGACCACTGCAGACCGGGAACACACCACAAGAGCTGCAGTTTTGGAGATGCTCTGATCCAGTGGTCTAGCCATCACAATTTGGCCCTTTGTCAAACTCACTCAAATCCTTACGCTTGCCCATTTTTCCTGCTTCTAACACATCAACTTTGAGGACAAATGTTCACTTGCTGCCTAATATATCCCACCCACTAACAGGTGCCATGATGAGGAGATCATCAGTGTTATTTACTACACCTGGTAAGATTGTTCTACCTGATCAGTGTATATGTTGTGTGTAAATGTAAACCAAACTGAACAAAAGATTTCCACTGTTTTTCTTGCTGTTTGATGAATGCCATCTTTCTGCAAATTACCAGGCACATGCATGGCACAGCTGATTGGCATTTGGTGACACCCACAAAACTGTATAAAGGGGCGTTCACACTGGTCGTATGAAAACTGTCGTGTGGATCAGGAAGCGCATCGTGGTACCGAACCCGGGACTCCCTGTAGGAGATCGAGTTCGGCTTGTGCTGTGATTCCCGGGAACGTGAACTCCGGTGTCCTTAACATCGTTCATTTCCACAACACACATGTACCATGAGCGGCAGGACGAACGTTGAGGGACGCAGAAGAGATAAGGTGCACATAACGGCACCAAAATATTAATAAAAAAAAAACTAAATAAAACGTTGAGAAGCATTGTGTTCTCCGTGCATGTTTGTGATGCTGCAAGATGGAAATAAATGCACAAGGGTGGCTCACTGGAAATAAGTGTACTTGGATTCGGAACGCAGCAAACAGAAAAACGGTGTGAAAAGCACCTGAAATACAAAATGTCATGATAAATGAACAACAAAACAAGACTTTCTCAGATATAGAAGTTATTGTTTGACTCGTTAATGGCAATAAAATATATCCTATGTGAGCGAGTGTATCATCAGAAGCCTAATGATAGCCAGCTAGGGAGGATACGGCACACCGCACCTTGAGTCATCATACCGGATCTGTCACTTATCCGTCTCTGGGTTCTGGCTCTAATAAAATGTTGCACAGTATTAAAAGAAAATTCTGTGCAAAACTGAACACCACTGCAGCATATCCTCCTTTTATACAGCGATGTATGCTTAAAGCAATGTCTGGTCTTATGTAAAGCTAACATTTGGACATGTTTTCTTTACATTTATCGTGAAGTACATAAGCTACATAAGCATATAAAACTTGACAGTGGAATCTGTGTATAAAAGTCTAGTAGCTCATCTCAAATGAAATGATTTGAACGTCACTGATTAAAGTTTACATTATTATTGTGCATACGTTTACACACTAGAAAGCCCAGACGTTTTCCTTAAATTACAGGAGAGTCCTCTGATGCCTGTTGGATGTTTTTTACTACATCTAGTTTCAAATCTGAAACCTGTTATTGATTGTTATTTTAAAATAACAGTGGTCCTCGGAGGCGGCTGGTAACTCAGAAAACGCAGGAAAGAAAAGGTCACGGTGTCAAAACTGTCAGACAGACAGAGAGAAACAGAGCATACTGCAGCTCGACAGGGACCCAGTGACCCCCCCCACAATACCAGAGTTTGATTTCCTGCTCAGCGTTCTGGGAGGTCCAGGAGGGCAAAGTGATGCTGCTCTCACTGGGTGGAACGATGGCTTAATCCCGATCCCTCTGACGACTCGGAGCGCTGATGACGATCGTCTTTACGTTTGCATTCGAGCATGCTCAGTTGGTCAGGCACCAAGATGTTAGCAGCAGATCCTTTAAGTCCTGTAAGGAGGCCCTTGGAGGGCCCAACTTACAGGACTTAAAGGATACTTTTGATAAATACTGACCACTGCAGACTGGGAACACCCCACAAGAGCTACAGTTTTGGAGATGCTCTGATCACTGCCAAACTGCCTCGATTGGGCTTTTAAACCTCGGAGGTGCATCATTACTGCTTTAACTTCAGCTCCTTCCAGAATAAAGTATATATATAAAAAAAAAAAAAAAACCTAATTTCTTTGTACTGTACATGTGTAAAATAAAGTCTGTTTTCTTCTTCTCCTCCCTATTCATCACATACTGAATCATCTCCGTGAGAGCTTCAACAGTGCATCGTTCTCTGGCTTACACTTGACATACAGATTTGAATGTCATCCGTGATCTACGGCGAAACAAAACGAACGATAAAAAAAGAATCTTTTGATAGGATGCTCGAGGCGATCGCTTTAAAACAGTCACACTGCCGCTGTCGAGGATTCTCTGTGAGCGCGCACCTTTCACTGAGAAGCACACGGCAGGTGAATATGCAAAAAAAAAAAAAAAAAAAAAAAGACACGATGCATCAGAAACTGTGCGTGTTTAAGGGCACAATTACCTTAAGAGTAGGCAAGAAAACTTTATAGTAAGGTAATTACACTATATTAGTAATATTAGTAATCATACTGTCATTTTATAGCATATACCAGGCACTAGTACAAGGGACGTAGCTTGGCATTTAATGTCTTCATTTTGTGCCAGTACAAATGTCAGGCATTATTACTAATGAATTGGCCACCATGTGATTTCCTCTCACCCTGCTGTTTGCCTTAATTGGAGGATTAAAATCTTATTCAATTATTTACAAGCAACAGTGTGCATAGCAGCTTGTATTCCTCAGTTAAGAGTTTAACAAGATAGAGGGCTGCTCAGAGCTGTGCAATAAAAGCTAATATCAAAATAATTAAAATCCGATCGGTCGTGTCCGGGAAAAGACAACGTTTCAGACAGACGGTGTCAGGGAGAAAATACCCTTATACAGAAGTGTGTGTGTTAATGAAGCAGGTCATCAGACACTCTTTATCACTTCTTTTGAGATAAGGTAAATAAAGGAAATGGGAAGGAACGAGCCGATAATTTGAATAGTTTCTATTAAGGAAATGTTTTGCATGCGTGTCCTATAACATCATGTCTCCACTGCTGCTTTGATGGGCTATGACAGCAGAAGGCCTCATTTGTTTCCATTCCTGTCAGCCATCAGGAATCTGAGGCACAGGATCACGAAAACTGGACAGCTGAAGAATGAAAGGGGAAAAAAAACGAGGCCAGACAATGTTTTTCCAATCCTTAATCATCTCCAGGCTTCAAACCTTCTAGTTCTGGTAAAGAGAGAGAGAGAGAGAGAGATGGAGGAATGGAAGCTGATGTGGTCTTCTGGTGTTGTTTTGTGTCTTTCCGGTGCTTTTCTGCCCAGCATGTCACCATATACATTACTGCACAGTGAAATTTTTTTCGCAATATCCCATCCTTGGAGTCAGAGCGCAGGGGCTCAGGGTCAGCCATTATGCAGCACCCCTGGAGCAAGGGGGTTGGGGGACCAATGGTGGCAGCTTGGCAACAACCGAGAGCCTTAACCACTTGAACTCCCACCACCTCAGAGGTTGGATAAGATTGGATATAAAGATTATGAGCTCTAACCAGTCTGGTCCTTCTCTGACCTCTCTCATCAAGCTCTGGGACAGCCTGCAGATCTGTGGCTCCCTGGATGGTTTGTGTTTGTTTATCGCACCTTTCAACACATATTTGAGACCATATATCAAGATTTCATCCCCAGCCAATGCAGTGTTGTATATAATCTATTGGTTTCTCCAGAATAACACAGGCCTATATTCCAATACAGAAATTGTTAAATCTCTTTCATTTGTGCTGACGGATGGAATCACAGCTCCCAAAGTCTCGGATCAAATATGCAATAAAAAGTCTGAGCAGCTGAAAAATTCACTTTAAGCACAACGTTGTTTGCGAGGCACATGACACCTAGAGCATCGTGATTTCATTCCACTTTCCAAACCATTAATTGAGCCGGTTTCTCTCCTGTTTATCAATCCTGCAGAAGGCAATTTGACACACAGGTTGTTTTTTTCCCCTTGTTCTAGCGCCTACCTTGACTTTCTGACACGGCAAAACAAACCTGATTCTGTTCACCTCAGCCTGGATTGAAAGAACTTATCCTTTCACTTTGAGCACTATGGCAAACCTCTCATCTTCTCAGGCTTTCACACACTGACAAGCTGAACAGCAGCATCTATTCAAAAAAAAAATCACTCGATACGAGTGGAACTAATGATAAACCACGAGGTCGGAGCTCTGCAGAAAAAACAAAACAAAACAAAACAAAAGGAAAATCTAGGGTACATTGAATAGAGATGCACAGACACATGACAGAAGCTTGGTCCATTTTCCAGACTGTCCGATCCTCAAGGCTGTTTTTTATTCCTTGAGCTATGTTCATAGTGAACACCTATAAAGTCAGACTGCAATGTGCAAGACCATGGGAAAGAAAAGGACTGAGTGTAAAGGATGTGACAAACCAAAGTCATCTAACACGCATTAATCCAAATGGAAACCTCCAGGCAGTAAATATATTTTAAAAAAATACCCCTGACAGGGAGGAAGGAATGGCTACTGAGACCAGACTAGGGCTACACAGGTAGACGATATTAGGTAGAAATCCTAAGAGGAACCAGACTCTAAATGGAACCCATCCTCAGCTGATTATAAAATAATTTCTCTTTTATTCCTGTGTATTCTTTATGTATGTTAGATGATTTTATAACTGTGTGATTTCAGTCATTTCATTTCAGTCATAATATATATGCCAGAAATATAAATGTATGTTGTTGCAGTTATCATCTGTTCACTGATGGAGATTGGAAAACTGTTCATGGCAACTGCAGTCCAAAGCAATTTCCATCTCCATGGTTTCTAAGTGGTACCATTCACAGCACTCCCATGTATCTCCAGGTGGTCTATGTGGATCAACAGCAGCAACGAGCAGTCTTCATGCGCCAAGTGCCTCGTGTGCCCTGTACCCGGTGTGTAGAGAGAAAAAAAAAGCATGCAGACGGCAAGGCACTGAGCGTTTTCTCAATACCAGTAATAATTACCTTGCGTCTGTTTAAGTCACTGTTTGCCTCTTCCAGTGGAGCCATATTTTTCATAATTGCCAAGACTGCTGACACCAAGATTTCACAATTAAAAAAAATACAAGGAGGCGAGAATTGTGGTGCTTTTGCTGTTGTTCTGGTTTGGTGGAAATCCAAGTAGGAAATCCAAGTACATGTAGAAACTTGTTTGAACTATTTTTGTTTCACACAATGAGCGCACACACACACAAAAATCCGAATCGTGACTAATACATTGCTTAACCTTCCGTTATTATTTATTGTTAATTATCACTTTATTTCCTAGCATGTAGCTGTTTTAATGTGGCTTGACAAACAGCGTTTTTTATCGTCTATGTGAGGTAGGTAAAATCCATGAATCATCCATCAACATATCAGGGTTATAGATCTCGGCTGCTGTTATACCCGGCCCATAAAGATAACGAGGTTTACATACGGAGACGTTTGGTTTGACTCTGCACATCACTGCCCGATTTTTCTCAAGCCCACAGGCGTAAAATCAATGCCCTCTGAAATGGCAGGTGCAAAGATTACAGATCATTATTTGACCTGCATGACTAAGGTAACGGCTATAAATATTGCATAAGCTGCTAAAATACCATTATAAGCACAATAAAAAAAAATAAAAAAAACCATAATAAATAATGTACAGTCTGGAAAGGTTAAGAAATTTCCAGAACAATGACTGCAGACTGGACTCAAAACATTTCAAATGTTATTCATTTGTACTATATTGAGCTACATATCAGCCTTGGCATTTTAATAAAGGTGACTTGGGGGCGGGGGTGGGCGGGGTTATACGACAACTCTATGAAATGCCAATACTTTAGTCAACAGTGAAAGCGCTATCTTTACTAGCTGCTAGTAACTTTCATCAAATCCTATCTCACACAGCACTGTGCTGCGACTTTGTAAAGTCATTTTTATAAATATCACCGAAAATACGCGAGATCCGCCTGCAGGAGCTGTCGGTCAACCCTAGGTGGGCTTGATTGGCTAGTTTTCATCACACACAATAATTCAGCGCTAGAGGCTAATTTGACTGAAGCAATGCATCATTATTTGAAAAGCCAGAAATGGCAAAAAATAAATAAATAAATAAATAAATAAATAAAAAGCACAAGGAGAAATAATGACTTTTTCCTCTGTAGAAAAGTCATTTTCTTTTCAAGAGGTGACGTTTGGCTTTGAATTGTTTGGCATTTTTTCATTTCCAAATGGCGTGTGGGTAATTAAAGTGTTTTTCCCAACATGTTGATTTTTTTTTTTTTTGTAATTGTGATAAAGGCGCTGAAAACATTTCCCCGAAGCCCAGGCTGCTTTTGTCCGTATAACCACGTAGGAACGATGCGCAAGAAGTCTTGCTGTATGTCATGACGACGCACTTTACAGAGGCACAGACTGTGATAACTGACTGTGACAACATTGGCATGTTAAATACTTGGGAAAGGCTGAAATTGGCAGCTCCTTCATCTACGCACCACGACTCTGTAATCAGCGATGACTATTTGACAAGACCTCGCAAAAATATTCAAAAAGACATTCTGAAACGCATCGTTGCTGTGCTTTTTCGGCACATCTTTTTCAGACAGCAATGAGCATGAGATACAACATGTACATGTATATAATATACAGTATGATACACAAGAATACATGCACATATCACCAAGCTACACCTGGCAACCGTATCTTTCTTTCTAAATACACCAATCAGGTATAACATTATGACCACCTGTCTGCCAAAACAGCCCTGAGCCATCATGCACTGTGTATTCTGACACTTTTCAGAACCAGCATTAACTTCTGCAGCAATTTGAGTAACAGTAGCTCGTCTGTTGGATCGGACCACACGGGCCAGCCTTCGCTCCACCACTGTTCCTTCCTTGGACCACTTTTGATAGATACTGACCACTGCAGACCGGGAACACCCCACAAGAGCTGCAGTTTTGGAGATGTTCTGATCCAGTGGTCTAGCCATCACAATTCGGCCCTTCGTCAAACTCGCTCAAATCCTTACGCTTGTCCATTTTTCCTGCTTCTAACACATCAACTTTGAGGGCAAAATGTTCACTTGCTGCCTAATATATCCCACCCACTAACAGGTGCCATGATGAGGAGATAATCAGTGTTATTCACTTCACCTCTCAGTGCTCAGAATGTTATACCTGATCGGTGTATATAACAACCTCTCATGATTTAAAGCATTCCCTACGGCAATCATGAAAGATACGCATGGTTGCCATTCACCAGAAACAAGCTGCTTGATAAATGATTAGCTTTGAATATAATGAATATGAATGTCCCTGAAACCAAACGGCTTTCATTCACACTCTTCATTCAACCGATGACTAACGCTCGACTAAGGTTATGACTAGGTTGCACACTGCTTCACTTAAGCTAGCAGAATCCTGACCTTACGTCGACAACCGATATTTTAAACCTCAGACGCGTTAACGGATCGTAATAAAAATCCGGCTCCTAAAGGTTGAAGCCAAACTCAAGAGATCACAGCTCCATTCTTAGCTCTTGAATCCAACAGGTTGCTTGGTAACCTGGCTTGTCCTCGTAAGTGTTATGTGTATGTGTGAGTGTGTGTGAGAGAGAGAGAGAGAGAGAGAGAGAGAGAGAGAGAGAGAGAGAGAGAGAGAGGGTCGAGGGGGATATTTGCTCGAAAGGATGTGTCTATGCATTAATTGTGTATTAAGAAAAAGCTGGACCTTCCTGACGATTTCCTTTATGCTTTAAGCAGAAATACTCAATACTAACGCGTAACAGCATGCTAGCTACTACTAGCCTGTAGTCAGATGAATGCATAAATCACTAAACGAAAAGAAGCAAGCCCCATGAATATGTGCGCTCTAGGATCCTTACATCAGATGCACTGTAGTCCTGATGCTTGATACTTACTATACTCCTGATGCTATACTATCTCATCTGCTACATACTTATTCCCTCGGGGTTATAGAGTTCACACCTACATGCATATTTTCAGCTCTGTTCAACACCGGCTAATTCCTCTCGAGGCATAAATCTGTGCTCTCTGAAATAGCAAGCGCACAGCGTCTCTGTGCCTAATTAAAATAATCGAATCTAGCAGAGACGTTATTGTGTTTATTTTGCTATACACATGAGGCATTTGGGGTTGAGATCAGAAGATGGATATGGGACAGACCAAAATATCAGATGTTTACATTTACACACATGAGGGCTTTTCATACTTGAAACTGTTAACCCTTGGTCATCCTAAACCCTGGACATACTATACCTGGGGTTAACGTTTCACACGGTACATTCCTAAACCCCAGGTTAACGTTTTTATTTACATATTTGCAGCATCGCTGTCACTGATTGGACGAACAGCGGGCAACTTGTTTACACGACGAGCATTCCCTGTTCATTTCTGATTGGCGGTCTGTTGCCGAGCGTCCAGCAGCAACAAGCAAACGCCGCTCCATTCCATACTGAACAAACTTAGCACCGGACTGCGCGGTTAACACCGCAAATGCGGTTCTAAACCCTGCTCCGGAGCAGGGTTTCATAACCTTAACCTCAAAATACAGGTGTGAAACGTTTCTTTACCCAGCGTTAAAAGCGGTGTTTAGAGCGACGATAACCCAGGGTGCGAAAAGCCCAATTATTTTACATCAAAAGAACAGATAAAGTAAATAAAGTAAGTGGGGAATAACATTTACAGGTTTTTAAACCGCAGTTTCTTTCGGTCGTTGCACATTTTAGAGGTTTCTCAATTCAGTCTCGTCTTCAGGAAGTGAAATGCTGCTCAAAATGTTATTAAGGTCTAGTGTTTTTACTTGGCCAGAGTCTAAAACCTTCTACTTTTTTCCCCCTGATGAAGTCCTTTGGTTGTGTTTTGGTTCCTTTTCTTTCTGCATGATGACGAAGTACCTCCCAATTACACTGTAAATTGGCAGGCAGAATCTTTCTGTAGACTGCTGAATCCGTTCCGCTGCCACCATCATGAGTTACATCATCATCATTAGCGAGCCTGTTCCAGAAGCAGCCATGCAAGCGCAGGCCATGACACTACCCTCCACCATGCTTGGATGATGAGCTTTTATGTTTCATGAACAGATCCGATCCTTCTCCACACTTTGGAAAAGGTTCCAGAAAATGTCTGGCCAGTCTGGCCTTCAGATTCTTCCTGTTGATGAGTGGTTTCCTTTACAATTGATTGTGATACCCTTACCCCAGGCCTGTGGAGGTTGTTGTTGTTTTCTTTCTATTTACTGCAGCCGTGCACTACGTTAATGCCAAAGCTGACTCTACAGCGGAGTTTCAGATCAAATATAAATCACACACCGGTGAGTAACAAAACGAATACACAGGAATAACATTTGCATCTACTTTCCAACAGCCAGCACGTCAGCCTCTCTAGATACAATATTTGCAACACCTTAGTTAATTAAACTGTGGTGGTTGCATGGTCATACTGGCAAAAAAATAAATAAAAATTAGTCAGGAATGTCCTGGAGGTCAGTTAGAATCCTATTTATCATTACAAATAAAAATACTAATAACTTATATAATGATTTGGAAATGTCGTGTGATGTTAAAATGTAAGGCAGAGAGAGAGAGAGAGAGAGAGAGAGAGAGAGAGTCAGAGAGAAAGAGAGAGTCAAGAGAGAGAGAGAGAGAGAGAGAGAGAGAGAGAGAGTCAGAGAGAGAGAGAGAGAAAAAGAGTCAGAGAGAAGGAGAGAGTCAGAGAGAGAGAGAGTCAGAGGGGGAGAGTCAGAGAGAGAGAGAGTCAGAGGGGGAGAGTCAGAGAGAGAGAGAGTCAGAGGGGGAGAGTCAGAGAGAGAGAGAGTCAGAGGGGGAGAGTCAGAGAGAAAGAGAGAGAGAGAGAGAGAGAGAGAGAGAGAGAGTGTCGAGGGGAGTCAGTCAGAGAGGGAGAGAGAGAGTTAGAGAGAGAGAGAGAGAGAGAGAGAGAGAGAGAGAGTCAGAGGGGGAGTGAGTCTGAGGGGGAGAGAGAGAGACAGAGAAGGAGAGAGAGCATCAGAGGGAGAGGGAGAGAGAGAGAGAGAGGGGGAGAGAGAGAGTCGGAGAGAGAGAGAGAGTCGGAGAGAGAGAGAGATAGAGATAGAGACAGAGAGAGAGAGAGAGAGAGTGAGTCAGAGAGAGTGAGAGAGAGACAGAGAGAAAGTCAGAGAGAGAGAGAGAGACACAGAGAGAGAGAGTCAGAGAGAGAGAGAGAGAGAGACAGAGAGAGAGAGAGTCAGAGAGAAAAAGAGAGACAGAGAGAGAGAGTCGAGAGAGAGAGAGAGAGAGAGAGAGAGAGTCAGAGGTGGAGAGAGTCTGAGGGGTGAGAGAGAGAGAGTCAGAGGGGTGAGAGAGAGAGGGATAGTCAGAGGGAGAGGGGAGTCAGAGGGAGAGGGATAGTCAGAGGGAGAGGGGAGTCAGAGGGAGAGGATAGTCAGAGGGAGAGGGGAGTCAGAGGGAGAGGGATAGTCAGAGGGAGAGGGGAGTCAGAGGGAGAGGGATAGTCAGAGGGAGAGGGAGTCAGAGGGGGAGAGAGAGAGAGAGAGAGAGAGAGCGAGAGAGAGAGAAAGAACGAGACGAGATAACAAAGGAAACAGAGTGTGTCTCAAATCTGCAGAGGCAGACTAGAAAATCAGCTTCTTATGCATCCCACACAAAGCATTACAGTTGATGGACTTTGATGATGAATTTTTCCATACCAAAATGGAAAAAAAGAAAAGCAATTAGAAAAAAATAAATAAATTAAAAGAGCTTAATAAAACATCTCTTCTTTATTTGCTCATACATATATAGTATTGGGCAAAAATGTACAATTAGCATGTTTTCTATAGAAATATTAATAGTTTATATTTAACTATTACAACAGACTAAGTGTGTAAACAGTGGAAAATCTACCCAATATTTGCTGCGGCCACTCTTTTAACCTGCCTTTAAAACTGCGTCAGTTCTCCCGGGAATACAGTCAGGGATTTTATAGGCATTTAATCTAGTGCATGAAACAATCATGCCGAACAGGTGCTAAGGATCAACAGTATAGTACTAAAACACAATCATTACCTGAAACAGCAACAGCTGTGTAGGAGGAATAAAACTGGTGAGGAACAGCCGTGCTCTGCTAACATGGGGAGTTTTTTCCGCCATGGAAAGACCGAGCACAGCAACGAGACACGAGGTGCTCTTACTGCATCAGCGGGGTCTCTCGCAGGCGGACATTTCAAGTGTTTGCAGATGTGCTGTCCAAGCTCTTTCGCAGAAGCACAAAGAAACGAGCAGAGTTGAGGACCGCAAATGCAGTGCCTGGCCAAGGAAATGTAGTGGAGCAGTTGAAAGACATCACACTGACATCCTTTTGCAGTTGGAAGACGTCCAGGAGCACCATTAGCTCAGGCCTGGCAGAAACCAGTGGGACCCTGGTACACCAGTCTAAAAAGCCCTACCACCATCATGGAAATAAGGGCAAAAAGATTCAAGCTGTGCAGTTTTCATATATTTGGCTCAAACAGAACTCAATTTGTTTACCTAAAGGATGGAGGAGCAGTACAAGGAAGAGTGTCCGCAGGCAACAGTGAAGAATGGTAATGGTTCCTTGCAAGTTTGGGGCTACGGAATTGGGGATTTGGTCAAAATTAATGGTCTTCTCAATGCAGAGAAGTATAAACAGATACTTATCCATCATGCTATACCTTCAGGGAGGCACCTGATCTGAACAAGTTTATTCTCCAGCATAACAACAACCCCAAAAATACAGCCTAAGTCTTCAACAAAAAGAAAAATAAAGAGTCCTGGAAGAGATGGTATGGCCCCATGGAGTCCTGACCTGACCTCAATTTTTTCTTCTGTTTGCACAGTTTATACACCAATCAGCCATAACATTATGACCACTTGCCTAATATTGTGTCGGTCCCCCTTTTGCTGCCAAAACAGCCCTGACCCGACAGGGCATGGACTCCACTAAATGCGACACACACGCACCCGGCCATCCACGTGATGAAAAAGAAAACGTGATTCACGAGACCAGGCCACCTTCTTCCATTGCTCCGTGGTCCAGTTCTGAAGCTCATGTGGCCACTGTTGGCGCTGCACAGGGGCCAACATGGGTACCCTGACCGGTCTGCAGCTATGCAGCCCCATATGCAACAAACTGCGATGCACTGTGTATTCTGACACCTTTCTATCAGAACCAGCATTAACTTCTTTAGCAATTTGAGCAACAGTAGCTCGTCTGTTGGATCGGACCACACAGGCCAGCCTTTGCTCCCCACATGCATCAATGAGCCTTGGCCACCCATGACCCTGTCTCCGGTTCACCACTGTTCCTTCCTTGGACCAGTTTTGATAGATACTGACCACTGCAGACCGGGAACACCCCACAAGAGCTGCACTTTTGGAGATGTTCTGATCCAGTGGTCTAGCCATCACAATTTGGCCCTTCGTCAAACTCGCTCAAATCCTTACGCTTGCCCATTTTTCCTGCTTCTAACACATCAACTTTGAGGACAAAATGTTCACTTGCTGCCTAATATATCCCACCCACTAACAGGTGCCATGATGAGGAGATCATCAGTCCTATTCACTTCACCTGTCACTGCTCACAATGTTATACCGATCGGTGCATGTTGTTCAGTAATATGTGGCCTATATTTGATCAGTGTGGTTTGGTGTGTTTCTTGTTTTTCGCCGTTGACTGTTAAATAAATTTCCACTAATAAGCAGTTCCGGGGAATCAGCTGGTGCTCCACACATCAGACCACACATTCTCTTCACTTTGGGGCAGTTTTCCTACATTTCTTTGCCATACACAAAATGATTAGCCATGCTGCAAGCCTCGTGCTTGTGCAGCTGGTGTCTGAAGCTTCTGGAAGCCAAAAACGTGGTGCCAGCTATGTGCTTACTGCCTTGGCAACATGCAAAAAATACAGTGACTCAAACATGCCTAGCCAAGCAATGTTGATGTAGATACAGGAACACTCATCTGGCAGATTCAAACCCTGGTATGGAGTCAAGTCAGATTCTAGTCATACAAACTAAACACCTCGCTAGGCACAAATTCCCCTGTCAGGTATCAAGCATAAAAACCAAGGAAACAGTTACTGTCTTGGCGAATTAAAGATTAGACAGCAGACATGGCTCAGCTAAAGTCTAAATGATTCAGGAGCTGAAGCAGAGTTCTCCTTATATCCCATTTACATGTCATCTTCATTTGAGAAGCATGAGCATGTGATGTCTACAGCTGGCTCCAGTCCAAGCTGATAACGATGTAGGATTTGATCCATTATGCTCAACTCTGGTGGTCTGCAATGGTCAGTATCTATCAAAAGTGTCCTTTGAGTCCCATGGAGGCCCCACCTCGCAACGTACAGGATCTGCTGCTAACATCTTGGTGCCAGATACCACAGCACACCTTCAGGGATCTAGTGGAGTCCATGCCTCGACAGGTCAGGGCTGTTCTGGCAGCAAAAGGGGGAACAACACAATATTAGGCGAGTGGTCATAATGTTATGGCTGATCGGTGCATCATCAGATTTAGTTCAAGGCAAGCAACCTCAGGACTGATTCATTAAATTTTAACAATTGTCCTTCGCCTACCGAGGGCAGCCTTTTTAATACAGAAGTCTAAACTTCTATAAAAGCCTCGGTCAAGTGTCACAGTCTTGTCTCCTCTCATTTCCAGAAAGTAGACCAGTCAGGACACAACCCCCCCTCCTCATACACTTGGCACTTGCCCTTACCGTGAACTCCGTGAAGAAAAGAGCAGGAAGCATTCATCAGTTTCACTCAGACTGCTACCCACACCATGTCACCCCAAAGTGTGGCACACGTCATTATGCCTGCCAATCATATTTAACCAGGCTGAATTTCCACCACATGTGCATGTACTGATTTCTGATGAAGGCAGCTCCAGTGGTAATTCCCCTATATTACACTGTACAGTATTTTTGTATGTATAATGCAGCAGAACTTAAATTCATCCTGTCTGCAATTATCATTTGCCTTATAAGATTAGCAAACCGAACCTACCCTTACTAGAGGGCTAGAACAGAAATATGTTCTACGTGTCTATTTTCCATAATGCTTTACGTCCTCTAGACTGGCCTGTATGTGCTACAGATCAAATTAAACTCATATAATAGCCAAAAACAAATTAAGTAATGGAATGTTAGGTCATGAAAATAGCCAGCACTAAAAAAATATATCAAACGAAAACATCCTATAACGAATGAAGGTTAAATAGGGAAACTATTCAATGTGCACACTTTACAGTTACATCCAAAATCAATCGTTATAGCTATGCTTGAAAATGCATGGCGGCTCCATTAAATAGTGTTTTCCATTACTGAAGCAGAGTGTTGAACAATACGAGAAGTCTTGCCTCGTAGTAACTGCGCACGGCATTGCAGAAAGCTTCGTCAGCTACAATCTGCGTCTCTCCTTTCAGGAAGGCCTGAAATCTCTCCTTCACTGCCTGCAGCTGCTGTTTGTTGAGCTGAGAGAAAAAGGGAAAAAAAAGAAAGGCATGTGACAATTCGTTTCATAACAGCAAAAAATCCTATTGGGTTAATCCCTCATGCTCAAATGCCTAATGAATGATTTATGAACATATTATTAACTGCTCTTGACAAAGTGAGCTTGATTAATGCTAATGTATACAAAGTCATTCTGAACTCAGCCTTCAAGACTGAGACGATGACGGCAAACTGAGGTGTTTTGACGTACACAGATCAGGCATAATGCTATGAGCAGTGCCAGGTGAAGTGAATAACACTGATGATCTCCTCATCATGGCACCTGTTAGTGGGTGGGATATATTAGGCAGCAAGTGAACATTTTGTCCTCAAAGTTGATGTGTTAGAAGCAGGAAAAATGGACAAGCGTAAGGATTTGAGCGAGTTTGACGAAGGGCCGAATTGTGATGGCTAGACCGTTGGATCAGAACATCTCCAAAACTGCAGCTCTTGTTTGCTGTTCCCGGTCTGCAGTGGTCAGTATCTATCAAAAGTATCCTTTAAGTCCTGTAAGTCCTTTAAGACCCATGGAGGCCCCACCTCACAACTTCCAGGAGTTAAAGGATCTGCTGCTAACATCTTGGTGCCAGATACCACAGCACACCTTCAAGGATCTAGGGGAGTCCATGCCTCGATGGGTCAGGGCTGTTTTGGCAGCAAAAGGGGGACCGACACAATATTAGTCATAATGTTATGCCTGATCGGTGTCCAAATATAGTCTACATTTATAATTCTTCCTCCCCTGTCTTGTTTTGTCCCAGGTAGGCTGTGAAAGTGTCTGCTGGAGCAGCACTAATGTGGACTACAGACAGCGACAGTCGTTAAGAGGTGCAATCAAGCACTGGGCAAAGAGATCAGCAGCTATACATAGTGCATCATTTCACCCCTACAAGCCTGCTATTCAGTTTCTCTCTCTCTCTCTCTCTCTCTCTCTCTCTCTCTCTCTCTCACAGCTCTGACTCTGGCTCTGAATGGTTTTCACCTTCAACATTTATTTAAAGAAAGATGTTCATTATAAAAATCGCCCATACGAAGGTCTGTCTGCTGCCTTCCAACTGTCTACTATACATTCATCAAGCTGTATGACTTCTGTTGTAAACAAAAAGCTTCTTTCCAATGACTGAGCAGCCAATCAATCCAAAACGAGAAGCTTTCGAGCGCAACCGAGTCTCGCTCCATCTGTAAACCGTGTGTATGGGTCGATATACAGTTCATGCGTCGTGTTCACAGCAACGTTTGCATCTTTCTATCACGCATATTCATCGTGGAAAACATGCAAAGTCATTAGAGTGTGACTGATTCCGTTTCCATTTGATGAAAATCTGAACAAATAGCAGTGCCAAGTTTGTCTGCTTTTTTAAAACCAGGTGTGAAATAGCAAGAGGCATGGTGTTTTTTTGGGCTTTTTTTAAACAATCAGACAGAAGCACATGCTGTGCTGAAAGCATATTTATCTATGAAAGAAAAAAAAAAACTCTTTCAGAATGAAACAAAATCCAAGGTACAGCAGGATTGTAAGAGATATTCGATGTCCTAAAACCTAGCGCACAACTTTTCTGGAATCAAAATGCCAAAAAATAGTTAAACAGTGCTATACGCTGCGATATGATTTTGTCGTCTCTTTTTTTTTTTTTTTTTTAGATATAGCGCACATTCATAATAAGAACACAGCCGGTCCCAAGGTGCTGCAGGGAAACGTTAAGTTCACTGAAATGAAATGCACTGAAAGCTCGTACTACTACTACTACTACTACTACTACTACTACTACTACTACTACTACTACTACTACTACCACTCGGCGAACGTTTGTACTGCGAAACGAATTTTCCCATAAGGAATAATGTAAATGCAGATAATCCGTTCCCAAAAATATGACCAATACGAAGCGTATGTAAACTGTATGGCTGCTTACAAAGAACTGACCCAAGCCAAATATTCCATGTCAAGGGTCCTCACAGGAAGTCGTGCCACCAAGCTCGGGCTAAAAATAGAACAGACCACCCAAGCCACCGATCTGTCAATAAAAAAAACTAAACAGCTTTCGCTGACTGAAAAAAAATTCGGAAACTCGCTTCGGTTGGCTTTCCACTGACACGAACATGTTTTGAACGGCTCCTGGACTCAAACCACTGCTATGCCGATGACGCCCAACTCATCTTCCCCATCCCTCCCGCAGATACCACGGCTTCTTCCCGGGTCTCAGCGTGTCTGGTGGCCACTTCATCGTTGAATACGGCTCATCAGCTGAAACTCAAATCCCAGCAAAACCGAACTGCTGGTCATCCCAGAGGATGCATCCCCAGCTCAGGACCTTGCGATATCTCTGAACAATCTCCCCTTCGGCCACTGCTCGCAACCTTGAGGTAACCATGGACAATCAACTGTCCTTTTCCTCCCATGTTAGTAACATCACACGCTCATGTCATGCACTCCTCTACAACATCAGAAGGATTCGGCCATTTTTATCCACACAGGCCGCTCAGGTGCTTGTTCAGTCTCTGGTCATTTCGAGACTGGACTACTGCAGCTCTCTACTGGCAGGTCTACCTCTGAATGCAATTCGTCCACTGCAAATGATCCAAAATGCAGCTGCGTGACTTGTTTTCAACCTGCCTAAGTTCTCCCACACCACCTCACTGCTACGTTCCCTCCGCTGGATTCCGTTAGCAAAGATTAGATTCAAAACACTGACACTTGCCTTGTAAATGTAGCCTGCGTACGGTTCGGTTCGTTCGTATGCACAAAATTCTTCATGCAAATTTCTTGCAAAATTTCAATTCCTAATGCAAAAGTGAGGGCATTCGTATGCCAAGGTTCCATTGTATTTATATGCAAGAAAGGAAATATCCATAAAAGTCCAGGACATGGGTTATACTTTCATTATAATTCAGCCATCAGACCACAACGATAATTCGTTTAAGACATAATTATGATCCGGTGCCAATAACGAGTGCATCAATGAAACGTGGTTTAACTGAGCGTTTTTCCTCTTGTCCCCTTTTTCACTTCTCTACCATTGATGATGGTTTATTGTTATGGCAACCTCGGCTACAGCATGGCAAGTCAGCCATCTGTAGCACATTAAGGATGGCATAGCTGTGCTTCATCAGCATGAAAGTACAGAAGTCTCATTGAAGTGCTAACATTCCGGATGAGCAAACATCACGCTTTCCACTCGTTAAATGGTTGCAAATTAGGGGTGTCAAAAGATTAGAAATAGTAACCACAGGAGCTTCTATAAAAATGAACAAAAATAACATCTTCCACAGTAGAAATGCATTCATAATTCACTCTCCTCATCGTCAATTAAAGAAGGATGAATTTTGTGTAAAGTTCATATTCAGTAAAGAGTAAAGATTTAGCCATAACCGCCATAACATTCTGAGCACTGACCGGTGAAGTGAATAAGACTGATGAGCTCCTCATCATGGCACCTGTTAGTGGGTGGGATATATTAGGCAGCAAGTGAACATTTTGTCCTCAAAGTTGATGTGTTAGAAGCAGGAAAAATGGACAAGCGTAAGGATTTGAGCGAGTTTGACGTGATGGCTAGACGACTGGATCAGAGCATCTCCGAAACTGCAGCTGTTGTGGGGTGTTCCCGGACTGCAGTGGTCAGTATCTATCAAAAGTATCCTTAAAGTCCTGTAAGTATCCTTTAAGTCTTAAAGGATCTGGTGATCTGGTGCCAGATACCACAGCACACCTTCAGGGATCTAATAGAGTCCATGCCTCGACGGGTCAGGGTCGTTTCGGCATCAAAAGGGGGACCAGCACAATATTAGACAGGTGGTCATAATGTTATGCCTGTTGGGTGTATCTCAACCCAGCATTATCAACCAGCAAATTCTTCGTGTAGTCATTAGCCGGTTTAATAGGCCATTGGAGTTGGATGGATGTTCATCCAAATAACCAACTCGGAAGGTAGTTCGAAGGTGAACTTTACTACCACAGGCAGACAAATCAAGATCACAAAGTCAAGTCATACACACAAAAAAAACAGACATGATCCTGACGATCTAGGCCAAACCAATTACAAAGAAACAAGAGCCAAAAACCAGAATGCAAATAAGAGAGCAAAGGCTTGGTGTCGTACACTGCCCGTGTTATTTTAGCAGTGTGTGGGATCAGGAAATGTTGGGATCAGGAAATGGTTGTGTGTTGGGAAATCCATCCTGGCCATGCTGGGAAGCTTTTCTGGGAAGTGGGAGTTCACAGCTGTAACCGACATTGACGTTACAGAAGTATATCAATAAATAAAATCACCTCGGTGCTGATGTGTTCGGTTAATAGAACGTTCAGGAATATGAAGCTGTAGAGCTCTAGATAAATAGACAAAACATAATACATTTCGACGAACTAGATCATTACAGAGACGGGCCGCTGCAATTTATTTTACAATTAAATGTGTGTCTGGCTGAAAAAAAAATGGGAGAAGCCTTGGATCTATCTCTTACAGCGAGTCTTATGAGCAGTCCAACAAAACACCAAAGAGAGAGCTGTTACTGCACATGTTCGGCCCAGTAATCAAACACACACACACCCTCGTACAGCAAACAGAAGTGTGTAAACATTCCACAAAACAGACCAATTACTGCTGCATCAGCATGACAGCATGTACAGCCGAAGGGGAAGGAAATGTAAGGAGCGTATGCAGCCGTTACAGCAGACAGCATGGAAAAAAGCAACAGAAGAGAAAACGTGCTATACATTATGCCTTTTTTGAGTCTTTCTGGACAGGAGCAATCACATATCACCTCAGCAACTTTCTCATCAGCTCATCATTACGCAACACTGTGGGATCGTCTGCCAGTGTCCTGAGGGAGGAAGGAAACTGACCGATGTTTGATGCATGCTCTGCCCTTTCCTCGTATTGTGTTCTGGGAGTTTGGTCTGGATGGCAGTGATTTAGAAGAAATGAAAAGAATATAAATAAGAATAAAAGGAAAAGGAGTTATGTTACATTATGAGCAAGGAGGCACAAATAATACTAACAGCAAATTTTAAAAAAAAGAAAAAAAAGAAAAAGGAAAATAAAATGGAAATAAATAAACAGAAAAGACTTCTAGACCTTTGAACGTCGAACAGCTCAGATATTATTAAAATTAAAAGTCTGTGTGAGAAACCGGCTAGCACTTTTGAATAGTATTTGGATTAGCATTATATATAAGAAGGTTCTACATCTGAATAAATAAACAAGGTTTCCAAGTGGCACAACAGAAAACCGTTCAAAATTATCGTCTGGTGGTCGTGAGGTCGGGAATGCTTCATATGCTGATGCAAATTTCTTGCAAAATTGAAGAGGAAATTCATAAGTGAGGGCATTCGTATGCCGAGATTCCGCTGTATTTATATTCAAGACTGGAAATATCCATAAAAGTACAGGACATGGGTTATGGATTCATTTTAATCCATCCGTCAGACCACAATGATGATTCGTTTAAGACAGGTCTGGTGGTTGTGAGGTCGAATCCCGATGATGATGACCCAGGAGTTCAGGAGATCAAAGCTAGCCATACTCTCCGGTCAATAATAGCAAAATGAGATAATCACAAGCATCTGAGAGCTCATGCATGCAGTAGAAAGCAGATGGCACTTTTCTTTGAGTGGGTTACGCTGCCTTGTAATGCAGCAGGAGCAACAATTCGGTTGTTTGGCTTCACTCGTTTCAGAGGACGTACGTTAGCCATCACCCCTCCCTGATTGGAAGATGTATGACAGTGGAGGGGGAAACTATTGGCTGGATTTAGCCATGACTAAATATTGCAGAAAAAAATGAATAAATAAACAATTAAATCAGTAACTGCATTTAATATAATTAGTAAATGGTTGACTGATCCTGAGCTTGTATAATCTTTTCTACATGTATAAAGTCACATATCCACATACTTTAGTGCACAGGAAGTCTAAAGGTTTCTTCTGCTGCACTACAACTACACTGATCAGGCCTAACATTATGACCACCTGCCTAATATTGTGTCTTTTGCTGCCAAAACAGCCCTGACCCGTCATGCACGGTGTATTCTGACACCTTTCTATCAGAACCAGCATTAACTTCTTCAGCAATTTGAGCAACAGTAGCTCGTCTGTTGGATCGAATCACACGAGCCAGCCTTCGCTCCTCACGTGCTCATCGGTGAGCCTTGGCCGCCCATGACCCTGTCTCCAGTTCACCACTGTTCCTTCTTTGGACCACTTTTGATAGATACTGACCACTGCAGACCGGGAACACCCCACAAGAGCTGCAGTTTTGGAGATGCTCTGATCCAGTGGTCTAGCCATCACAATTTGGCCCTTCGTCAAACTCAAACTCACAAAATGTTCACTTGCTGCCTAATATATCCCACCCACTAACAGGTGCCATGATGAGGAGATAATCAGTCTTATTCATGTCACCTCTCACTGCTCAGAATGTTATGGCTGAATGGTGTAAAACACGGGTGGATACCTGGGTTGAATTTGAATGGGTTAAATGCCATTGTAAAAGTGATTGATTTCTCAATCTAGTTGGGTTGAGAAAAAAACAAAGTTGAATTGATCTATATCTTCAGGGTTTAGAATTTAGGAAAGATGTAGCTCTATCCCTACACAGGCCACTCTTGCAGTTTCTCACTGACTTTCCCTATATCTGGGAGAGTTACGGTGTGGAGAAGCCCTAAAGATGCTTACCACCAGGAATGAAGCATGGGGGTGGATCAGTGATGATTTGGGCTTGAATATCATGGCATTCCCTAGGCCATGGGGGTCCTAGGAGATGCGGTAGCTTAGTGGTGATCGGAATGTTGTGAGTTTGAATCCCTACCGACTCCCGAATCATTCTGGAGGACCATGTGCACCCAGTGGTTCAAACATTGCATCCTGAAGGAGGTGTCGAGTATCAGGAGGATAACACACCAAGCAAAACTGGTGACAGAGTGGTTTGGTGAACATTAAAAAGTGAAGTTGAACATCTCCCATGGCTTGTACGGTCACTGATTCACCACAAAGGTAGGCTCTACACCATACTAATACTGTGACTGTACTGTGATCTAAAACCAGGTGTTTCAGTTTCATTCTCCAACCCCTATACGTCCTAGAGAAAGTTTTATACAGTGGCCTTTCGGAAAGACAGAGCCCCAGACAGGTGATACAGGGGTAGAGTCCACTCGGGTTTGAGACTGACTCTCAGGAAATCTTGTACCTGCAAATAACTAAAAATAAAAAAAAGAGCCTTTATTGCATAATTAGATTTTTTTCTGAAAACTTTCTCCTTTTTTCTTCTGAAAACACACTTCAGTCCGAATAAACGGTGCAATTTACTCCCGAAACTGAACAAACTGAATAATCAGGAGATTTTTCTGATGCTCTCGATTTCATATACACCAGTGAATTGGGCTGAAATATAATACAGATCAAAATGAGGGAAATTCAATCCTCGCTGATCATAGTCCAGAACCAATTTAACCAATTGGACCCTGAGGGTTTTATCACACCAGAGAAAGTGTCTCATCAGTCTGCTGAGATAGAAGAAAAAGACCCTGGCAGAAAAGATAGTGAAAGAGTGCAAACCTCACTCGTTTTTATTGCATATATGCGCAAAAAAAGGGAGAGGTGTAGGTCCATCCGTGTGTTCAAATTCGTCTCCGCCTTCTCTAAAGGACTGGCAAAAAAATCAGATTTAAAATCTGATGTGCAATGTGTCATTTATAAATAAGCACTTGAAATATATCATACACCGATCAGGTATAACATTCTGAGCAGTGAGAGGTGAAGTGAATAACACTGATGATCTCATCATGGCACCCGATAGTGGGTGGGATATATTACGCAGCAAGTGAACATTTTGTCCTCAGGAGTTGATATGTTAGAAGCAGCATCTCCAAAACTGCAGCTCTTGTGGGGTGTTCCCGGTCTGCAGTGGTCAGTATCTATCAAAAGTGGTTCAAGGAAGGAACAGTGGTGAACCGGCGACAGGGTCATGGGTGGCCGAGGCTCATTGATGCACGTTGTTAGCGAAGGCTGGCCCGTGTGGTCCGATCCAACAGATGAGCTACTGTTGCGCAAATTGCTGAAGAAGTTAATGCTGGTTCTGATAGAAAGGTGCATGACGGGTCAGGGCTGTTTTGGCAGCAAAAGGGGGACCAACACAATATTAGGCAGGTGGTCATAATGTTATGCCTGGTCATTGTATGACCAACTTTTTTAATTAAATGTTTATTTTGCCAAAATGAAGCTTATACACACTAGATAAAAATGAAAAGGAGAAAAAAAATACTGGGCTAGTTCATAAGAGAAAAGCAACTGTTTTAAATAAATAAATAAATAAATAAAAAAAAAAAAGCAGGACCCACATGTCATAGCCCATGATGGCTGATGGCTGGCTCATTTGAAAGGGCACAGAGGGCAGTCTGAACTCTCAGATCTGACTGGTAAGAAGGCATGTACTATTTTTGGATAACCGCACTGCTCTGACAGAACCACTGGATGATAAGGCAAATGCTGTTCTGTTGGGAAGCCCTAGCTGTGATTTTTGCGAGAGAGGGAGAGAGAGAGAGCGAGCGAGCGAGAGAGAAACATAAATGATAAACAGGAACTTGTCATGCTGATATTCTATAACAGTTCAGAATAATCGTCCGAGCTTTCTTCTGTTATTCCATACATTTCCTGTCGGAAGCTATCAGTAGAGTTGTGAATTCTGGTCATATTCACAGCACAAATGCACATAAAACAAGAAAGCTCATTGATCACGACTTTGTTTGTGCATTCAACAGATGCTAATGGCAGCTGAGTGTTTAGCTGCTCTGTATAACACAGCCTGTGGTGCTCTCTGGTGCATCATCTGTTTCACTCTGCATGTGTTAAAAGGAGCTGTATGGAGTACTCATGGAATCAAAAACCCTTTCGACTGTTACAACATGGCTCCGGGTTTGAGGATCTCCCCCTAGTGTGTTTGTGTCTGATAGACCTGCAAAAACATGCGTATTAACAGCATGAGAACAAAATAAGATCTCACCCCAGGGTAAGTAAATGACATGGACCTCAACTACAAGCAAGGCCACTTGTGTAAAATAAGCTAGCAGAGGAACATAACTTTAAGTGGTTAAAGCTCTGGTTTTGTTGATCAGAAGATCCCAGAAGTCCCAGCACCGCCAAAGATGCCACCATGGGCTCTTGAGGAGCAAGGCACTCAACCCCTCCTGCTCCACAGGGGCTGCATAATGGCTGACCCTGCGCTCTGACCACAACCCTTTAAGGTTGGGATGTGGAAGAATGAATTTCACTGTGATGAAATGTATATGCGACAAATAAAGGCCACTTAACTATGATTTAAAATCATTAATCAGACAAATAAGCTATTTTACTTAGATTTTTATGAAGGTAGCCTCCTGGTGGTCCAGCAGCACGATCCCGCTCTCAATACCACTGCACGGGCTCGATTTCCAGGCAGGGAGATAACCCAGCCAATGAAGAGTTACCTCTCAGTGCCGGGTCCCAAGCCCGGATGAAATGGAAGGGTTGTGTCAGGAAGGGTATCCGGCGTAAAACCCGTGCCAAATTGAAACATGCGGACCAAACGATCCGCTGTGGCGACCCCGAACAGGGAGCAGCTGAAAGAACATGATTTGTCATAACGAATGATCCCACCTAAGGTGCAAAGAGCACAAACTGGACATTTCTAGGATACTGAGAGATGCCGATTCATCGGAATTATGTTCATAAAAAGTGTCCAGCTCACTCACCTCTCTAACGCTTAACAATTCCTGCTGTACATGTGCATCTGCAGCATCTATAATGTATCTTGTGGTATCTGGATGTTGCAATCTGGCTCTCTGCTATATTTCTCTAATTTAATCTGCTTCTGAGTGCAGAGGTGATCAAACCGAGGAGCAGAGTAGAGGATTGGTGGGAAGAGCAACGATGGAACAGCCCACTGTCCCTGAGATCTGTCACGACTCTTGTCTGCCTGGAGCTTGTGCCTGCTCATTGCTGATAAACACAAATACGCTGTTCCTCTCTGCCTTGGCGCCCACACCATGTTTCCAGCTGTGGAGGATTCTGCCTTCTTTAAGCACATGGAATGTGAAACACCATTGATGCAAACATCTGTTCTGCTAAATCAACACCATGCATCACTACAGCGATCTGGAACTAAATCTTAAAGTCGAAGCACATGCCAGCAGAAGCCTCCATTTCTAACAAATCTAGTCCTTCTAAGATGTTACTAATTTGTAAACCAGAAGTACCCTTAAAACATACTTCAAACGAGAAGGAAGCTATCGAAGGAAAACGGTCAGACATTTGACCTTGCTGATTGATGACCTGGATTCGTTTCAAAGTCTAATCATTTCACCTCCATCAACATGCAGACAAATTTGGAATTAACTCTCTAACACTGCCTATACATTTTGCAGTTCTGAGCAGGAAAATATCCATCACTCATCACAGTTAGCCTGCCTAGCTTGCTGCTAACAGAAGACAAATGTTTTTTTCCCCCTTCACTCAACCTACTAGGTTAGCTGCAGATATGAGACTATATTTATATAGTACAGTGGAGAAATTAGAATTCGAAAACACACTTAAGCTACAGAGGGCTCTAGGACATCAGACACACGCCTCTAGACTCACACTAGGCTTGTAGTTTTTGAGCCAATTTGAGATCGATGGTAATATTAAGTCAGCTAATGTGCTAATACAGAAGAAACAAGAAGAAAAATGCATCTCTTCTCTTCCAGTGCCCTACCTTTTTGGGCTTGTGTGCTAGTTTGTTTAGGGACGGTTAGGTACAGTGGCCGATAAGTGCAAAACACAATAACAAATCCAAAAACACAAAGGCAATTTAGACAAACTGGAAAAGGTAGGCATACACTATATTGCCAAAAGTTTTGGGACACCCAAGTGTTTTATATCACAGTGGATATAAAATAGAAAAAGAAGCGCATTTGTGAGGTCAGGCACTGATGTTGGACGAGAAGGCCTGGCTCAAGGTGTTCTATGGAGTTGAGGTCAGGACTCCGTGCAGGCCAGTCTAGTTCCTCCACACCAAACTCGCTCATCCATGTCTTTATGGACCTTGCTTTGTGCACTGGTGTGCAGTCATGTTGGAACAGGAAGGGGTCATCCCCAAACTGTTCCCACAAAGTTGGGAGCTTGAAATTGTCCAAAATGCCTTGGTATGCCGAAGCATTAAGAGTTCCTTTCACTGGAACTAAGGGGCCGAGCCTAAACCCCTGAATTCAATGATTTGGAGGGGTGTCCCAAAACTTTTGCCAATATAGTGTATGTTCTTGAAAAAAGAAGGAATGGACTGATGAGCTCAGTAGCAGCAAAAAGCCTGGAAGACCACAGAAGAAAAACCCCCTCACACCATCATTCCCAGTTAAGAACACTCTTGATGAGGTAGGCGTATCATTGTCAACCTCTGCAATCAGGAGATGCCTTCATGAATGTAAATACAGAGGGTTTACTCAAGAACAGAGAGTTCCATTAGCTAGAAAAAAACATCTAAAAAGTCTGTCCAGTTCTGGAACAACAGTCTTTGGAAAGATGAAACCAAGATCCATTTGCAGCAGAACGACGGGAAGAGTATGGAAAACGAAAGAAAAGCCGTGTTGTATGGCTGCCAGTGGAACGAGATGACTGGTGTAGTGTATGAATTGTGAAGCCGTTATTCTTTCTGCTCACATTCGGACAAACGCTGCAAAACTGACAGGAAGCCGCTTTACAGTACAGATGGATAATGATCCGAAACACACTGTAAAAGCAACCCAGAAGCTTCTTAAGACAAATAAATGAAATGTTCTTAAATGGCAGAGTCACTGACCGAACCTCAGCCCAGCTGAGCTCACGTTTCACTTAGTGAAGACAAACATGAAGGCAGAAAAAACCCACAAACCATCAGCAACTGAGTGCAGCTACAGTAAAGACCTGGAGGCATCTTGGAGGAGGAATCTCAGCACTTGATGTCTGCAGGTTCTAGACTTCCTACAGACTGGAAAAGGATTTTGTATCCAAGCATTAAAAATAAAAATGCTAGCTTGCCCAATTAGATTTGATCAAATTTCTAACCCATGGATTCATTCATTCATTCATTGTCTACCGCTTATCCAAACTATTCTCGGGTCACGGGGAGCCTGTGCCTTCAGGCGTCATTGGGCATCAAGGTAGGATACACCCTGGATGGAGTGCCAACCCATCGCAGGGCGCACACACACACAAAATTCTCATTCACTCACGCAATCACACACTACGGACAATTTAGAGATGCCAATCAACCTACCACGCATGTCTTTGGACCGGGGGAGGAAACTGGAGTACCCGGAGGAAACCCCCGAGGCACGGGGAGAACATGCAAACTCCACACACACGGCGGAGGCGGGAATCGAACCCCCAACCCTGGAGGTGTGAGGCAAACGTGCTAACCACTAAGCCACCGTGCCACCTAACCCATGGATGTAATTCCTAAATAGAAGCAGTATTTTTTGTCTACACTACAATCAAATCTTCATTGCTTTGCACCCAAATCTACATTATCAAATATATTTTTAATGAAATACATAAACAAAATAAATTCTAACAGAAAATCAAGAAGCTTTTGGGGTCCAGATTAATACTCGTTATTAAAACGACTCACTGACCAGTCTGCATCAGCTGCCCATGAGACTGCTGGACGATTTCTGACTCTGTTTCAAGGGATGTTTGACTGTCAGAATGTTAACACCACAAATATCTGGTAGTGCAATAAACACTGATAGCGACAGTTCGGCGTTTATTAGAGCAGCACTTCACAGCTCCTCATCCGAGACAAATCAACATCAAGCACTGAATCACACCGACTGCTTATTTCACACCTGACCATATTGCCTTTGATCAGTTCGGTATAAAGACACGAGAGTAAACAAAGAGAGGGGTGTTCCTGTGAGTCAGCAGCTCTGTGCTGTTCCTTAATTGGCCAATTATATCTCCAAATAAACACACCTTTCATCAAGATGCTTGTGGACGCTGTGATGTTCCAACGGAAATCATTGTAGTCAGTAATAAAGACAGTCGTTAATGACATTATTAAACTCTTATCATTTAGTTATATTTATCTTGGTCACACACAGACCAAAAAAAATTAAAAATAAAACAAAAACCACAACCAAACAAACACACACACACACACATACACCTACAGGCAATTTAGCATTGCATATCCACCTACTGATATGTGTTTGGGAAGTGGGAGGAAACCCGTATGAGCACTGGGAGAACGTATACCGAAACTCCACACACACACACACACACACACACACAGCAACCAAAGCATAGCGCTGTAAGACAGAAACCATGCTTTACAGACACCAAACATTACCTGATTAATACATGTACCAAACATTCAGACGCTCTACAGCCATTTTTGCAACTGCTGAAAGTCACAGTCTCTGAAATGGCTGAATCATTGAACATATTATATATATATATATATATATTTTTTTTTTTTTTTTTGGCCTAAACATGATGAGAAGAAAAGAGACAGCACTCTCGTGTTAAATGTAAAAACCTGATAAAAAAAAAAAAAAAAAAAAAAATTTGGTCTTTTGGAACGCAGCTGTCATCAGTATCATCAGTAACGAGAAGTGAGTCATTACGGCTGGCAAGCATCCCCGCCCCTGCCACCATGTGTCACATATGAGCCGGTCTGGTCTACATCAGGAGCAGCTATTTCCTTCTTATCACCACTTTAGTACAAGTTAATCATAATCGTCATCCTCTAACAAGTTCAGGCAGATTAGTCCCACTTTAACGTGTGTCATAAGGTGTAGCAATTGTTAATGGCGATATGTACAGGTGTCTACAGAGGTGGTTTCCGATGCATATGACCACATGATTTGGAGCTCGGTGTGCCCCGGACAGCAACGAATGACAAACCAATCGACTGTGTGTTTCGCCAAACCGGCAAATTCATAATAAGTTGCAGAGTACATAAAAAACAACTGTGTACACTGTATACACCGATCAGCCATAAAATTATGACCACTGAGAGGTGAACTGAATAACACTGCTTATCTCCACTGCTTATCATGGCACCTGTTAGTGGGTGGGATATATTAGGCAGCAAGTGAACATTTTGTCCTCAAAGTTGAAGCGTTAGAAGCAGGAAAAATGGACGAGCGTAAGGATTTGAGCCAGTTTGACGTGATGGCTAGACGACTGGATCAGAGCATCTCCGAAACTGCAGCTCTTGTGAGGTGTTCCCGGTCTGCAGTGGTCAGTGTCTCCTCCATGGAGGCTCCACCTCAGGATCTGCTGCTAACATCTTGGTTCCATATACCACAGCACACCTTCAGGGATCTAGTGGAGTCCATGCCTCGACGAGTAAGGGCTGTTGTGGCAGCAATAGGGGGACCGACGCAATATTAAGCAGGTGGTCATAATGTTATGCCTGATCGGTGTATATCCACTTTGTTTTCTGCTGCCTGCTCATTGGGTACACTTATTCTTACAGAGAACGTTTTTAATGTTTTACATTACATAATCACCAAGGCAATATAAAACAACAACAACAACAACAACAACAACAAAGTAACATGCAGAACTAACACTAACTACATGGGCTCACAAGCTTCTCAATGCTGACACTCAATGTTAATTGCCTGTGCACAAATTTGCTTATAAACAGTTTTTTTGTTTTTTTTTAACAGTTCACAGAGTTTAGAGAGCATTTAAAAACTTTATTTGGAATCTTGAATGAACACTTTCAGATCTCTTTTTGTGTAAGCAAAACCACCCACTTTCAGTCAGTGGACTTCCTGAAGTCCTTGAAGGCATGCGAGACGATATTAACCTAAAAGAGCTCTCCGTGGAGGAAAGTGTGGAGAAGGAGAAAGCCCACTGCACCACACCATGACTCACCAACACTGAATACCAAAGAGATGGGCTTATATAACTAAGTACACAGATATGCGTCTCGTGGAGAGAATGAAAGTGACAGCGATGACAAAGAGGATGGGACTGCCTCTGGTGAGATGTTCGCCTGTCAGTCTC
>JAUCMX010000013.1:2840942-2873442 GCA_033459395.1 Hemibagrus guttatus | reverse complement strand
GCTCGGAATACAATAAACCCATCAGCCATAACATTATGACCACCTGCTTAATATTGTGTCGGTCCCCTTTTTGCTGCTAAAACAGCCCTGACCCGTCGAGGCATGGACTACACTAGATCCCTGAAGGTGTGCTGTTGTATCTGGCACCAAGATGGTAGCAGCAGATAGGATAGTTTTGATAGATATTGACCACTGCAATCCGGGAACACCCCAAAAGAGCTGCAGTTTTGGAGATGCTCTGATCCAGGGGTCTAGCCATCACAATTTGGAGAGAATACTGTTCTCAACAGCATACCTGAAAATCTTTTACACCTCAAATACCACAGCAATATCTCAACATGAAGTATGGTTTACTTCTACGGCATTCGGCAGACACCCTTAACCAGTGCGACTTACATTTATCTCATTTATACAACTGAGCAGCTGAGGTTTAAGGGCCTTGCTCAAGGGCCCAGCAGTGGCAGTATGATGTCCTGGGATTTGAACTCAGACCCTAACAATCAGTAATCCAATACCTTAACCTCTCCATATCACTTTCCTGTTTGGAGATGTTTAATCTTGTAGGATGTCTAAGAACAAGTTCATTCCTATCATCCCTTATATTACAAAAAAAACAACCAAAATGTACTGCTTGCCATGTTGCAGAGAAACCAGGAAGTCCTCTGATGTAAGGGTTAAACTAACAGCTTTATCTCTGACTGTTATAAAGCCTAAGTTTTTAAAAATGGAAATAAACCTTTTCACGATGAACACACACATTTTTTTTTTATTTTAAATCCATTTATGTGGTGCATCTGCCACAATACATTGTTCAGGCATAACATTATGACCTCCATGGGCCCCACCTCACAACTTACAGGACTTAAAGGATACTTTTGATAGATACTGACCACTGCAGACCGGGAACACCCCACAAGAGCTGCAGTTTTGGAGATGTTCTGATCCAGTGGTGTAGCCATCACAATTTGGCCCTTCGTCAAACTCGCTCAAATCCTTACGCTCGTCCATTTTTCCTGCTTCTAACGCATCAATCAGCGACAATCAGCGTTATTCACTTCACCTGTCACTGCTCAGAATGTCATGCCTGATCGGTGTAAGCTGAATGAATCAAATTAACGAAGATTGAGTGTTGAGTTGAAAAGAAACCCGGTTTGATTATTATTCCATATAGACTTAAATGAAAATTGCTACAATTAAGACACAAATACACACAGAAACCTATTTTTCATTGGCCATGGTTGCATTGAAGCATGTTCCCACATAAATATCGGCACCGAATAACAGAGCAGCAGTGTGCCGGTGTAAAAGACTACAGTAAATCAAATACTGAAAAAGTAATGAGTGCATACAAAGGGGCTATAATAAATATCCAAGTCAGGGGAAAAAACAAACCAACAGAACAACAGCATAGAGAAGCCAACCCTGGTCATATAACACAGCATGTTAGCTCTACACAAACTTTACACAGGTCAAGTGGCAAATGTACCCTGGTTGCATGGAACTAATCTGCCGTTCAAGTCTATATTTTTTTATATCTTGGTTTATTACTGGCTTAATTCCGATCATAAGAGCAGTATGACGGTGTAGTGTTGCCGCCTCACAGCTTCAGGGTCCCTGGTTCGATACTGAGCTTACGGTACTGTCCAGAGTTCTCCTTGGGTTTCAATTTAGTTCTCAGTAGGAGATAGATTGTCTACTCTAAACCACCCCTACCTGTGAGTCAGTGTGTGTGTGTGTGTGTGTGTGTGTGTGTGTGTGTGTGTGTATAAACGGTGTTCTACAATGGACTGGCATCCAACCCTGGGAATATTCCCACTTCGTGCTCAATGTTCATAAGATCCAAATCCCCACACAACCCTGGCCAGGATAAACCAGTCACTGAAAATATATTAATGAGTTCTCCCAAATGGGGCAGTGGTGGTTCAGATTGTGAATCCATTTCTATTTGCAGTATGCTAATGAGACGGTGCTATCGAGCTATTTAATTGTCATGGTGTGGAGTTACTCGAGCAAATAAAATACTAACGGTGCAAATCTTTGTAGCCTGGATTTGACCAGAGATGAAAACATGAACCCTAAAAGCTGCTGGAAAATATAAGTGATGGATTCCGATGTTATGTGTATAGCGCTTTTAACCATGGCGATCATCACAAAGCAGCTTTAGAGGAATATATAAAAATTCAGGGTATACATTTTGCATTTCTAAATTTATCCCTAATGCGCAAAACACAAAAGGAAAAACTCCTGGACACGAAATGAGCAAGAAACCTTGAGAGGAACCAGAATCAAAATCCACCTTTATCTGGATGCCACTGCGATTATGAAATAATTTTCCTAACCAAAAACTGTTCAATACGGTCAGTGATTGCAATCCATTCACAGTTTTAACATTAAATACATTTTGTTGATGAAGACCTGAATGCAAAACTCCATCATAACAATTATAGCCCTACACCATCACAACAAAGCTGAGCTCCAACATAAAGTTGTACATCTCCTTTCTCCTATACTACACACTCAAACAAAAGCCTGGTAGCCTTAAATGCACGGCTTTTACACCTTTAGTATTGCATTTTTAAAGCTTTATTCAATTCATATTTTACTTTGCACATACACAGTACATGCAGAGGAATGCCTTAAGATATCTCAGAGGTCATTACAAGGCATAGTTTTTAGTAGTGTCGTGTTTTTTGTGAATGTACATCATTAAAAAAGCTGCATTCAGTTTAAACTAGGATGTGAGGAGGTACTGCAGATGTTCCCTGCAGATGTTGTGTTATTGTTTTGAGTTGCAGAGGCAGTGTGAGAAAATGTGCGTGAGTGTAACAGGTGTTTATTCTCACTTGTTGTAAATGGACACTCACCTTCTGCTGTCTCCGTGCCATGTCCGTCGGCTGTTTGGCGTTGAACGGATACGCTATGCATCTTAATACAAAGGCATAAATCTGCAGTTTGGTTTTCCTCTCCGCTTCTTCTCTCTGAAGTCTTTCCTGCTCGCTTTTCTTCTCGTCCTCTGGAGAAGGAGGAACTGCTTTCTTGGTCTGCTGCGTCCTCACAGCTCTTGAGGTCTTCACGCTCTTTTCCGACTTGGGGATTTTTTCCGGGAGTTTTTCACGCGGAGTTTTGACCGCCGCCTCGTCCTCTGTTGGAAGTTCGGCCTCGGATTCTTCACTGGAGGACGGGTCCAGCATGGTCGACACCCGAGTTCGGAGAAGTCACAGGGAAAGCTGTGCGAGCGTCTTCTGCCGTTCTCTCGGACGCGAAGTCGTCTACTCGGTAGCACCGTGGAAACGTGAGAGGTCGGCTCAGGGGGCGGGGCTACACCGCCGGTGCGGTGCGGTGCGGTGCGGTGCGCGTACACGCTCCTGGTGCACAGAGACAGGTAGCAAACCTGTGGCGCTGCAACACGTGAGAAGAAAACGCTCTTAAAGGAGCAGGACCCTAAACACACTACCTGTTCCTCCAACACTGTCTGTTTAATGCAACAGAAATCAATTGGCAAACATATGGCACGCCCTGAGTACCAAAAACACACACAAAACAAACAAGGACGCTGGACACTTTCATACTAGGCAAGAAATGTCAGGTTTTACACTAAATATGCTCACTGGTGAAGCAATGTCTATTAAAAAGAATATATTTGGGATCATATACACTGACCAGGCAGAACATTATGACCACCTGCCTAATATTGATGTTGAGTTGGTCACTCTTTTGCTGCCAAAACAGTCCTCATGCACTGTGTATTCTGACACCTTTCTATCAGAACCAGCGTTAACTTCTTCAGCAATTCGAGCAACAGTAGCTCGTCTGTTGGATCGGAACACACGGGCATCAATGGGCCTTGGCCGCCCATGACCCTGTCTCCGGTTCACCACTGTTCCTTCCTTGGACCACTTTTGATAGATACTGACCACTGCAGACCGGGAACACCCCACAAGAGCTGCAGTTTTGGAGATGTTCTGATCCAGTGGTCTAGCCATCACAATTTTGCCCTTCGTCAAACTCGCTCAAATCCTTACTCTTGCCCATTTTTCCTGCTTCTAACACATCAACTTTGAGGACAAAATGTTCACTTGCTGCCTAATATATCCCACCCACTAACAGGTGCCATGATGAGGAGATCATCAGTGTTATACACTTCACCTGTCAGTGGTTATAATGCTGATCGGTGTAATAGTTTTATATTATGATATAACAATTACCCATTAATATGAGGCACTACATATAGGTAGCCACATAACACTTTGAAATACGTATTGTTATCAGACAGCCCTGTGGCATTTTTGAAGAAAAGCCATTCTAAAGCCCAAAAAAATCCCTAAAATGAAATACAAAGACAGGTCTTTGAACTTCAAAGCTCTTAGAAGGTGTTTGCAGCAATGTCCATGAAAGATCCACTTCATTAAAATCCAACCTCTTAAAAAAAAAAAGCTAAAGCAATGGATTTGAATCCGATTTTATTAGTATAGCGCTTTTAACAATGGACATCATCACAAAGCAGCTTTACTAAACAAAGATGCAGTCTTTACGTGCAAGACTTTCATACTTTAAATTTAATTTGCTTACTGGTGAGGCAAGGTCTCTTAAAAAGGATATATCTGTGGATCATATATCATATTATGTTATAGCATTAACCCATTAATATGATAATATCCCCAATGTACTCAATATTAGAAATACACTATATTGCCAAAAGTTTTAGGACGTCTGCCTTTACATGCACGTGAATGTAATATGGAGTTGGCCCGCCCTTTGCAGCTATAACAGCTTCAACTCTTCTGGGAAGGCTTTCCACAAAGTTTAGGAGTGTGTTTATGGGAATTTCTTTACCACTTTCCCCTAGAAGCGTATTTGTGAAGGCCTGACTCGCAGTCTCCGCTTTAATTCATCCCAAAGGTGTTCTATGGGATTGAGGTCAGGACCTTGCTTTGTGCACTGGTGCGCAGTCATGTTGGAACAGGAAGGGGTCATCCCAAAACTGTTCCCAGAAATTGGGAGCATGAAATTGTCCAAAATGTCTTGGTATGCTGAAGCATTAAGAGTTCCTTTCACTAGAACTAAGGGGCCGAGCCCAACCCCTGAATTAAATGATTTGGAGGGGTGTCCCAAAATTTTTGGCAATATAGTGTAGCATAACACTTCACCTAAGTTTTAATTCGATTCTGCATTTGTTTTCATTGCAAGGTCTAAACAAAATAGAGAGACAAACTGACAATCCACAAAAGATGCTGTATTGACTCACACTTAGCCAAGCTTTTTCCTAATTAATGGTGTACAAATGTGTATATTGATGAATGTCAATCACGCCAAGCTCATTTGCATTTTTTCTGATGCCCAAAAAACTCCATAAAAGGCAAAGCTTACAGAAAGCTGATAGCACAAATTTCAAAGAAGCAGAAATGAAAATTATTTTAACTCACATCTACACCAGTAAAAACATCATTTACCAGTTTACCAGCACCCACAGAAGGCTAAAAGTTGGAGAAATTTACAGAAAAGTAAATTAGGTATAAATTTAGTGAGGTGAAAAGAAAATGGTTTGACATGAAAACAGAAAAAAAGGTCTGTACACTGAGCCTAGATGATCATGGATGCCAAGCACATTGCACAGGAAAATGCTGTTTATTTAAGTGTCTCAGGGACTGTTGGCCATGAGTCTCTTTTGCTGATGCGTTCTTTAGCCTCCCACACAGCTCAGTCTCTCACAATGCACCCTCTCCAATGCCATGTTGAAAAAGCAAGAGGGCATGTATCATAAAAAAGCCTGATTTAAGTAGCCAATTTAAGATGCCCACTTCCTTTATTTAACCTTTCCTATTATTTAATATTTCTTTAATTGATTCCATTAATTTGAAGCAACTTGATTTCACAACATTTTCTTTAAATTCCTTACAAAACATGTAGCCTTACACCGACCAGGCATAACATTATGACCACCTGCCTAATATTGTGCTGGTCCCGCTTTTGCTGCCAAGACAGCCCTGACCCATCATGCACTGTGTATTCTGACACCTTTCTATCAGAACCAGCATTAACTTCTTCAGCAATCTGAGCAACAGTATCTCGTCTGTTGGATCGGATCACACGGGCCAGCCTTCGCTCTTTTGATAGATACTGACCACTGCAGACCGGGAACACCCCACAAGAGCTGCAGTTTTGGAGATGCTCTGATCCAGTGGTCTGAATATGAAAGCTTATTGCAGTAAAAGAGGCACCGGGCTATACCACAAATATGTAGCCTGATAACACACTGAAATACGTATTGTTATCAGACAGCCATTCTAAGGCCAAATAAAATCCCTAAAATGAAATACAAAGACAGGACTTTGAACTTTATAGCTCTTAGAAGGTATGTTTGCAGCAATGTCCTTGAAAGATCCACTTCATTAAAATCCAACCTCTTCAATAAAAATCAAAAGCCAATGCAGAGTTTTGATATATGTCCTCACATGGATGTAGATTGATGCAGCTACAGAAAGCGAGGCTAGAATGCATCAGTGGGGTGATGTGGAGGAAAATGCCCATGAAGCTCCATTATGGGTCAGTTGCATTGTTCTGATGGCATACAAGTAAAGAGCTGGTCCAGTAGTCAAATCTCAAGATGACAAAGAACTGAACAAGCACCCGAGTGGCCTCCGGAGAAAGACTGATGTATAAGAGACACATATATGACCACATCAAGTTAGAAATAACGACAGAAAAAAAAGATGTCCAGAAATACAACAAGGCTGTGTGTGTGTGTGTTGTCAGTTGGTGTGAGTTCTCCGGAGAGATGACAAGATCTTGACATCTGGATGCATCTCCAGGGACATCTGGATGCATCTCAGCTCACTCTTACTGGGATTTAGTATCTTACTCACTCTAACCCTAACCCTGGGATTTAGTTTCTGTTGATGAGCTGCCATCCATGACAAAATATCCATGGGAGAAATTTGAGCAGAAACATGAGTTCAAATTTAAACTTTTACATTAAATCAGTGGACTTTTCATGAATAAATACAATAAAAACAATAATAATAATAAATTGTTTTTTTTTTAAAAAAATACTAAAAAATGTATTTGATTTCATAAAGCAGGCTAATTTCATTATTTGATTATTTTTTAAATAGATTACGGAAATAAAAGCTGAAATTCTGATCTATGGTTCATCTTTGGATATCAAACCAAAACCTGTGCAAAACATATAGCAAAAACTAAAGAATTGACCTGAAATCCAATAGTGAATTTATGAGGTTTTTATTGTGCATTTACAATGTGCAAGCAATGGCCTGTGCATGAAAACCATACATTTACATTGGCACAAATGTGTGGTGCATTCATCTCCTACTTAACAGTCGAGAACATCAGGACAATGTGGTCAATTTAATCCAGTCTAAATTATTTCTGTTCTTCCTGGTAGCACTCACGGCAGGCTGAGAATGTCAGTATAAAAAAAAAGTACAACAACGCACAAGGAAGTAAGATCCAGATAATCATTTGTGATCTTTCCCCAGAGATAAGCCATGTAGATTAGAAATAATGCTACAGTACATTTGTATTCAAATGTTCAAGTAAACTATAAAACATTATCAGTTTGAAGTCCAATAAACTGGAACAAATCACTTTTACAAAACACTCTTTCCATAAAAGCCATCGATCATCACGTTCTTAAGTGTACACAGTTAGCTAAAGTACAATGCTCACTGTAATTGTTTCTAAATCACTTCTAGCTAACTGATCAAATCCTTTCACAATAAATTGACGACGATGTTCGTTTGGACTGAAAATCCAAATCTGCAGTTGTGTGTATAGTAAGACTATGTTTAGATTTATTTTACTGATATACAACTGATAATACAGACTGATGCATGTATGATGGTAACACAGTAAAATCCACAGGGTTAAACGGGTTAAAACAGCAGTTTTCACCTATAAGGCACAGTTGGACACAAATAAATACTATAGGTTTTTTTTTTTTAAACAATATAAGCGTTCATTTCGCCTAGAGGATATTACTGTAAATGATGTATAGTTCTCAGGTGGTGTTTCCTCAAATATTGGGAAATACAAGCGAGCCTTATCTTGTCTGAACCTTAAATTCTTGCCCTTACTCTAAAATGTGTCCCTTTTTTATTTATTTGGTTTAATTCTATGAGTACGTTATTTTTATTTTTTCACTTTTTGAAGATACATTTATAAAAGGTGCTTATAAAAATAAAGTTAGTATTATTTTTTTTTTTTTTTAGAAGTTATTAAAGTATCTCCAATACAAAATAGCTATACAACACCCATTCATCTCATTTACACAAACCTCATCAGTGTGCTCACGGAACACCGTTACAAAACTTTCACCGGTGAATTAAAGTTATATACATAATGCTTTTGTACAGGGACAAACAGAGCACACTAACTAAGATACAAAGATACTGTACGCTTTTCATCCTTATTTACATTAGACACTGCAGTAAACTGTGGCAGTTTAGAACCCAGTTGTATTTGTCATGCCGTATATAGGAGCCCAGTCGGGATAAGTGTCCAGAGCAAAGATGGGTCTTCCCCACGTACTGATAGCCAATAGCACTGAAAGAACACCAATGACATTCAAGCCCAATCCTGCCTTGACCTGGACAGATTAAGCAACCACGAACAAAATATTACCACATCGACTCTGAGATTGCACACTGATTAAGACTCTATTAAGTTGAATATTTAACTTAGATCGATAAGAACTCACCATATCCATGACTTTTACATGCCCATATGCAAAGGCAATGGCATTTGGAGGATTGGAAACAGGAAGCAAGAAGGAGAATGAGACACTAAGAGTTGCTGGTATCAGCATGTAGAGGGGGTTGATGCTGATGGCTTCAGCCTGATAATGACATACACATCATATTCAGTGTTATAAATATGAATGTGGAAAATCGTGCTGATTTCCATTTAAAAAGCACTGTCTTTGCTTACATACCAAAGGAGCGAGTATGGGCAGGAAGATGGTGATGGTGGCTGGATTGCTAGCAACTTCTGTAATGGATGTGACAATCAGACAGGCAATAGTGACAATAGCCAGTACAGGCAGGTTCCCCAACGGACTCATCAGTTCCGCAACCCAGTTGGATAAACCAGATACCTGTGGGTTGAATAACAGAATGGGTTAAAAAATTATTAGTGTACGGAGATCAGGCATAACATTGTGAGCAGTGAGAGGTGAAGTGAAGAACACTGATGATCTCCTCATCATGGCACCTGTTAGTGGGTGGGATATATTAGGCAGCAAGTGAACATTTTGTGCTCAAAGTTGATGTGTTAGAAGCAGGAAAAATAGACAAGCGTAAGGATTTGAGCGAGTTTGACGAAGGGCCAAATTGTGATGGCTAGACCACTGGATCAGAGCATCTCCAAAACTGCAGCTCTTGAGGGATGTTCCCGGTCTGCAGTGGTCGGTATCTATCACAAGTATCCTTTAAGTCCTGTAACTTGCAACTTACCGCACTTAAAGGATCTGCACACCTTCAGGGATCTAATGGAGTCCATGCCTCGATGGGTCAGGGCTGTTTTGGCAGCAAAAGGGGGACTGACACAATATTAGGCACAATGTTATGCCTGATCGGTGTATGCTTCAATAAAATCATGGAACCAAGCAAAGGACAATTACTCAGACCTTGGAGATCTCAAATGGTTGGCACCAGGGGCCTTTAACTTATAAAATATAAAAATGCAGGCATCCCCTCAGTACAAACAAACTCTGCAAATATTATACTCATTATGTAAAGATGGTATGCTATTTTCAGATCCTCTAATGCTAAGCCTTGCTTTGAGTAACCACATGTCCAAACACTTGGTTGTCTTTAATACAATAAGGTTCTATATTTCATTGATTCTTAGATTCTTAGTACACGGTGTGTCAGTGAAATTCATGTGCAGAGAGTCCAGGATGGCTGTCAACTATATCCCTTTGAGGATGCTCACTGCTAAACTTGCCATGAAATTTGGATTGCTGGATCCAAAGCATATAGTGCTTAGTCCCCTCTCGGTCCCCCCGTTTTTAGTGCACACAAAGAATAATAAGAGGCAAAGGCATTCATTTTTCAGCCTCTCATGCTGACAGAATACAAACAGAAAGAGTCGGGTACTGCTCTGATGGAGGAAAAGTGGATGCTTCGTAGCACTTACAACTTTGTCGTTCCAATAATGCAACATTTACACCAGTCTGATGGAACATTTCTGTTAGAAACATTTGTTTGTATATGCTAGAAATACCCTCACCGTCCACTTTACCTATTTGGCAGACACCCTTATCCAGAGCCACTTACATTTTATACTACAGAGCCTTGCTCAAGGGCAGGAGCAACAGCAGTGGCAGCTTGGTGGACCTGGGATTCAAACTCACAACCTCCTGGTCATCAAGCCAACACCTTGACCACTAAGCTAACACATATCAGTTGTCCAGTCATATGGCAGCAGAGCAATACAAAAAAATCATTCCGATACAGGTCAAGAACTTTAGTGAACGTTCACATCAAACATCAGAATGGGGAAACGTGTCATATTAGTGACTTTAACTGTGATATGGTTGTTAGTGCCATATGAGCTGCTTTGAGTACTTCAGACCCGGCTGATCCCCTGGGAATCGGCTAAATAAACCGAAAACACTTTGTGTGCAGAGGGTCTGCAGCTTAAAACACATTTTTGATGAGAGAGATCAGAGGACCAAACCGGTCTAAGCTGGCAGGAAGTCTCGAGGAACTCAAATAAACACTATTTACAGCTGTATCTCAGAATACACAAATCTTGAGATAGATGAGCTTCAACAGCAGAAGACTGTGTGTGTGTGTGTTTACCTTAGTGCCCTCTGCTAAGGCAAAACCCCCTCCCACAAGCAGACAGATCTCCCACGGCATACAGGCCTGGAATTCCTTCCATGATATCAAAGAATCTAGGGGAAAATTGTGGGAAAGTTGTTAGAGGGAATTCTGTTGGCTGAAGACACATCAAACTAACATCTCACAAATATTTCAGGAGGATGAGGATGGTTAAGGATGTACCATAGCTATCTGCAGTGGGCCACTTAGCAGGAATGATGAAGAACAACATGCCTAGAAGGAGAGCCACAGTGGCATCAGTTGCATATCCTGGATGACTACAGAGAGAGAGAGAGAGAGAGAGAGAGAGAGAGAGAAGACATCTCTAAGTATTAAGACAAGATTTTTATCATTATTACTTGCAGTTACGTTTATAAGCTATGACATGTTTTGAATGAATGGTAATTGTTTTATTAAACAGTACTTAACCCTGATCTCTCATCCTCTTTATTAGCATGGAAATGATAATTAAAACATATTAAAACCTCGTGTTTTCCTTTTGTTTTGCTAGAGTGTCGATGTTAAGGTTAATAGTTGAAGCACAGTGACTTAGTGTGATCTCAGTGCACTCACTCAGGAAACAGAGATGCCCAACCTGGCATGAAGCCCGGCTCTCTCACAAACCACAGCACCGCCATCAGCAGGAAAATAGCAAGAGTGATCATCTCCTGTTGGCTGAATGTTAAAAAATTCATTCACCTATGTCCAGTTTCATATACACAAACACACACATTTCAAACTCATTATAGATATATAATATCGCTGTTTAATTTGAAAAACACTTAACACTTATTAAGATGCATGGCTCTTTGCGGTGCCTCACCTCATGCTTCCCAGTGCATTGTATTGATCCTTGATATGCTTGGCTGCTGCGATCTCTCTCTCAGAACGACCCCTTCTGGGGGACATTACGGAGCAGAAACTGAGGAGCAAGAAGAAGACAGGGTTCATATGCACCTTGATAAAGATGTAAGGACGGAAGGAAATCTGGATGGTCAGTTGTTTTTATATCCCATAATTCCACTGAGAGATTTTGAGAGTTTGAGGGATGTTGTAGCTTAGTGGTTAAAGTATTGGACTAATGATTCGAAGGTTGTGAGTTTGAATCCCAGGTCCACCAAGCTGCCACTGCTGGGCCCCTGAGCAAGGCCCTTAACCCTCAATTGCTCAGTTGTATAAAAAAAAAAGAGGTAAATTGTGTGTTGCTCTGGATAATTGTGTCTGCCAAAGGCCTGTGTGTGTAATATATGTGAAGCAAGACATAATTAACACTCACTTAGAGCCCAAAAACAGCCAGTGTATCCACACCCAAGCCGAGAGCAGGACAAGAATGCAGACAGGCAGACAGAAAACGAACCAGTTTCCAAAATTGATGGACTTGCATTCTGGGTAAAATCTGAAAATGTAACCATTAATACTTAAAATCATACCGTTTCAATATTTCAACCTGATGAATACTGCAAATTCAATCGAATACAAAACCACACATAGGGCTGAGTGCTGAAAACTTACTGATGCATATATTCAGCAAAAATCAGGTTTGAAGATGTTCCTGGCAGAGTCGTCAGTCCGCCAATGTTTGCAGAGTAGGCAATAGCCAGAGACAGACTTTTACACATCATTTGGTCTTGACGTGTTCTGTATTTCGAGTGTAGTGGAGAACTTGGCAAAGCCTGAGGGATGGAAAAAGAAAAACATATTTATTTCATGTATTTAATATACACTGGAATTGGTGAGACCTACTTTGGCTGGTGAGTCAAATAAAGTCTACTTAATTTGCTTATAAAAAGTATATAGTGTGTGTGTGTGTGTGTGTTATTTACTTCTGAAGAATGATCCTCCTCTGGGACAGTAACAATAACAACTTCCTTAACCACTTCCCCATTGCTGTATGGGGGAAAAAAGAGCATTAGGAAAGCAGAAAGCACAAGTAATACAAGTAAATAAGTTACTTAGAATAAAAAGAATAAAAGTTCATCATGGTCACCTGTTCTCATCTTTGGCTATTTCACACTGTTTCTCAGCATCTATGAAATCAAACAATGTAAGATATTTTTAATAAAAAAGAAAGAAAGAAAGAAAGAAAAAAAAAATATTTGTTAACTGTTAGAGTTAAATGTTTTAGGTAACTGACCTCCATCCAGCTGGAGTGCAGGATTGCAGATGCCTTTCAGTGCCTTATCATGCTGGCTGCTGACCTGACCCTCTGCGCTCATGACCTGCTGCATGACGGCTTCTGCTATGGGCATCACCATGGCCACTGTGGAGGTGTTACTCAGCCACATGGAGAGGAAAGCACAGCCTAACATGAATCCCAGCATCAACCTGGAAGGAGAACATTATTATACATCCGGATGACGGTCAACATTCTACTTTTGGGCATCGAAAAGTAGATGTATAGCATTAAAACACCAAACATCGATCCAATCTATTTCAAATGTCTGAAGGTCAAAGAGAACGATAATAAGACTCACATGCCAGGGTTTACTCCAACCAAAGTGACCAGTCTGAGAGCAATCCGACGGTGCAGGCCCCACTTCTCAATCGAGGTCGCGAGACAGATAACCCCAAGCAGAAGTAAATGGAAATCTTTAAAGTACATGGTTGCAACCTGTGTATAAAGAGAAGCTAAGTTAGGCAGTGCACTCAGTAGAGTAATGACATCTAGTAACGTTGCAGGCACATGCATTATAAGAAGCGACGTCTTTTTAAAAAATGTCTGGAATTTTAATTGAAGCTTACCACTGAGGACTTCATAATGCCAAAGAGAGGAAAGAGAAGTGCCGGAAGAAGGGCAGTCACAGACAGAGGCAGTGCTTCTGTCATCCAGAACACCGCCATCAGCACCAGTGTAAATGCACACTGAGCCACCTGAAGAATATTACACCAATATTTACACTGAAGGTTTGAAATGATTCAACTTAACAGTTATCTCTAGCGAGGGTGCGAGTGGTTTGTATGTTATGCAGCCAAAACAATCATGTCGTTGTGGCTGCTCCCAGTCTAGGGGTCTCCACGGCGGATCATCTGGTCCGCATATTTAATGATGGGATGCCCTTCCTGATGCAACCTTATGTTGTGTTTCCTCTTAAACGTTGTGAATTCGTCGCATTGGATAGCACTTAAGTCATCTTTATTTGTCACATATACATTATGGCACAGTGAAATTCTTTCTTCGCATATCCCATCCTTGGGACTTGGGGTCAGAGCACAGGGGCAGCCATGATGGGTTGTGGGCCTTACTCAAGCATCCAATGATGGCAGCTTGGCAGTGCTGGGACTCGAACCCCGATCTGCCGGTCAACGACCCAGAGCCTTAACCACTTGAGCTACCACCGCCCCACTTTCATGCCTGCATGCCATCACTGTCCAATCACAGCCCTAATCCACACTCAGGGGTGTTTTTTCAGAGAAAGGGAGAAAGATTTAGTTTTTTGTTCTTATGTCACAAATGAAAAGCACTACTGTGTCTGTGTATTGCATTTCATCTATATCCCCCGGAGTGTTTGCTTGCTTTTCTTTCTGGCACAGAACCATCTCCATTATTTAATATTCAATGGAAAAAAAGGGTGATTTGTCTGTAACTTGAAGTGATAACTAGCAACCATCAGGCAAGCTTCAGTAATTTGTTCTATTCAGATATTCTTTTAGCTTTTAAAGTTAACATAAGTTGAAAAAGTGGTTGGACATTTACAGATGATTAACGAAATGCCACGCGCTACTCCCGTAAACCCATAAAAATACAATAAAAGTCAAAGGTTAAGGACACACACTGTATCTTCAGAAGTATGTGGACACCTGAACAATCACACTCATGTCATTGGTGAACATCCAGATTCCAGATTTCATCATGTAGCAATAACCTTCACTCTAGAGCCTCATTCAGCCACAGACAGACAGACAGACGAGGAGGTCTGTCATCTTTCCGAGTCATCCCAAAGGTGTTCAGTGGGGTTGACGTCCGGGTTCTGTTCTCTACCCAATTATGAACTTTATGGACCCTACTTTGAGTACAGGGGCATTGTCACGGTAGAGCAGGATTTGGGCTTTACTACCTACTTCCAGTAAAGAAAAATCTTAAAGCTAAAAGATACAAAAACATTCTAGACATTTGTTTGAATACCGATTTATAGCCGGTCAAAAATATAGGTACAGTTTTTAGCATTCTGTTAAGTTCGTAATGCTACATTACTGAAAGATATCACATGTTTTGTGTTGCTATACATCTATAAAAGTGTCGGTTTCAGGTCTACTAAACATTAAACATTATTTGTTGTTAAACATTTAAAGTGACTTTTCTCAGAGTAATTATAACTGAGATTAAATTTCTTACTTTTTGTGTATTTATATTGATCAAATAAAAACAAATTTGATATCAGATGACTTCACAAATGTAAATCGAGCTTGTTGCTTCTTTTAATTTTGCCATTTTCTATTCCACCAGATCCTGTATTACAAATAGTTCTTGTTTTTAGACAATAAGCACTTTCCATGGTTGTGTGCATACACTCACCTTTGTGTTGATGACTAGTGGAAGCGGCAGCATTACTAGTGGTGTGAGGATGATGATGAACAGACTGCGAAAGCTCCATGCTCCTCCGACAAATGCCCTCATCATTCAGCTGGATGGTGTAAACTCAGTGACTCTGCCGCATCAAGCGACTTAAATACTCTGCCAGTGATTAATCTTTGCCCGTGTACCACCTTTGACCTATATTCAGGCTGTTACTCGTTGTGAGTTACCTGCAGAGGATGAATCCCAACACAGGAATGATGCAATAGATTAAGCTTTAACATTCGTAGAATCCCGCGGAGGTGGGATGACCTCGATGACACTCGTTGGGAGTGAAAATGATATGAACACAAGATCTGAGTTCTTAGAAGACTTATGAAGCAAAAACAAGTACCTGTCAGTGGGTGGGTATTATTAAATTTTAAACCTCTTAGCTGGCATAAAAAGATATAAATGATTACCAGTGACAAATTATGTCAATGAGCAGGCGTTTTAGAGCAACAGATTCTAACGCATACTTTCTATTTTTTTTAAAAGAAAAGATTATTATTATTCGATTGTTGTTCTGAGCACATTAGCAGTGATATAATATATAATCAGCTGAAACGTCATTCTGGATCCTGTACAAACTAGAACTGGGTTGTTTCTGTGTGCATGAAGAAGCACTAAATTGCTTAGTATGTTGATTTCTGCTCTCTTCTGAGAAACAACTGTCTTCTTAGACCAAACATCCCAGAATTTAAAACTTGGAAATGGCACGCTTTTCCTCTAAAGCAAAGATCACGATGCTCCAGAGGCACTGTTAAAGAATAACAATATCACCAAGAAACACAAACCCATTACTGAGATAAAACAGTACATGAAGCATGCTGGGCTCAGAAGGCCAGGATAGTTGTCTCAAATGGAGAGAATGCCAGATAATTCTCATATGATGAATAACTATAAAATTGTTTATTCTGAATTCCAGTTTATTGAGGTTTGTTGCTGTAATGCAGTCATTACATTTATCTTAGTATGTCCCTGAAATGAATAAATCAGTTTTTTTATTGATTTTGATGGGATCTCCTTGCCAAAAAAAAAAAAGGATATCTAACTTTATGACATCGTAAGTCTTGATAGGGAAAAAGGATTATCAAAAAGACTTATGGTGCTATCAAGATCAAGTCCAAATGCTAACAATCTGCTAAGTCCAAAGTCTACACTCGAAAGTAATACTGGCCTCCATCTTTGTCATTACATAAAATATAAATATACATTGATCAGGCATAGGATTATAACCACCAACAGGTGAAGAGAATAACACTGATGATCTCCTCATCATGGCACCTGTTAGTGGGTGGGATATATTAGGCAGCAAGTGAACATTTTGTCCTCAAAGTTGATGTGTTAGAAGCAGGAAAAATGGGCAAGCGTAAGGATTTGAGCGAGTTTGACGAAGGACCAAATTGTGATGGCTAGACCACTGGATCAGAACATCTCCAAAACTGCAGCTCTTGTGGGGTGTTCCCGGTCTGCAGTGGTCAGTATCTATCAAAAGTATCCTTTAAGTCCTTCAAGTCCTGTAAGTTCACAACTTCTGGGAGTTAAAGGATCTGCTGCTAACATCTTAGTGTCAGATACCACAGCACACTTTCAGAGATCTAGTGGAGTCCATGCCTCGACGGGTCAGGGCTGTATTAGGCATAATGTGGACGTAATGTTATGACTGGCCGGTGTACATGATACCATGTAAAATATACCAATCAGTAATAACATTAAAACTACTGAGAGGTGAAGCAAATAACATTGATTATCTGTTATATGGGATATATTAAGCAGCAAGTGAAAAGTTAGTTCTCGAAGTTGATGTGATGGAAGCAGCAAAAATGGGGAAGTGTAGGAAGCTGAGTGACTTTGAGAAGGATCAGATTGTGATGAGTAGACAACTTGGTCAGATCATCTGCCAAACAGCAGGTCTTGTGGGGTGCCCCTGGTATGCAGTGGTCAGTACCCTCCAAACGTTGTCCAAGAGATATGGTCCTGGACGTCCCAAGACTCAAAGCTGATGCATGTGGGGAGTAAAGGCTATCGCGTCTCGTCCGATCCCACAGAAGAGCACTAATTTCTGAAAATTGCACCCTGCCACACAAAAACTGTTCAGGAATGGTTTGCAGGGATGTGGTTATCACGTTGGACTACTAATCAGAAGGTTGTGAGTTTGAATCCCAGTACCACCTCTGCTGGGATGCTGAGCAAGGCCCTTAACCCTCATTTTGCTCAGTTGTATAAAATCAGGTAAAATGTCTGCCAAATCCTATAAATGTAAAATGAGGAGTGTGACAAAAAGTTCAAGGTGCTGATTTGGCCTCCAGATTTCTCAAGCTGTTTTGGTGGCACAAGGTGGGACCTTCACAAATATTAAATGCAGGCAGGTTTTAAAATTATAAATATAAATACTTGTCTCGGGGGGCACGGTGGCTTAGTGGTTAGCGGTTAGCATGTTTGCCTCACATCTCCAGGGTTGGGGGTTCGATTCCCGCTTCCACCGTGTGTGTGGAGTTTGCATGTTCTCCCCGTGCCTCGGGGGTTTCCTCCCCCAGTCCAAAGACATGCATTGTAGGTTGATTGGCATCTCTAAATTGTCCGTAGTTGTGATTGCGTGAGTGATTGCGTGAGTGAATGTGTGTGTGCCCTGCGATGGGTTGGCACTCCGTCCAGGGTGTATCCTGCCTTGATGCCCAATGACGCCTGAGATAGGCACAGGCTCCCCGTGACCCGAGTATAAATGGGATAAGCGGTAGACAATGAATGAATGAATACTTGCCTCTACGAGGCATCAATGAAATAAATGGTGCAAACGATGAGTTAAGAATTTCCCTTGGGGAAAAAAAGGTTATTTATTCCATGAACTAAAAAGCTCTTGCTGATTATTTATGAATTTGATCACCCAAGCAAAAGGAATGCAGAAAGGTTACTCTGATTGAAAGTTGTTTTTTTTTTCTATCATGAAGAACCGAGCCTCAGCTTTTCACTTCACATATGGTGTTATGCACGTGATTGCACTTCAAATGTTTTCCTTTAAATGATCTACGTATATGTACACATACATACATATATACATAACTATGTATGAAATTTTGGGAAGATATTTTAGCTACAAAAGCATAATTTCCCTTATGAACAGAGACTTTTGGGACACCCTGTGGAACGACCATGACCCCTTCCACAGGCGCAATACCGTGGGCAATAAGTAACCAGCTGACTTTCATTGAAATTCAAACACCAGTAAAGCTGCACTCGAGCACTTGTGAGATTATAGTTTCACACATATGAAGCACTTAGGTCGCTGTCTCTGCTCCCAACGTGATTAATAGCATTAATGTACAATTATAAAATTTCCAGGACACATATGAGACCAATGTTCATTTGACAAATGTTTCTGTCTGTCTGCCAACGAATGCCTCTCGACTGCCAAGTTAAACTGGAATGGTGGCAACATTGATCAAGCTGTGAATATACAGTCACTGGTAGATGGATGGTTTGTTTATATGGCTCATATGCATGAGCATCTTCATTGCCTCAGATAACAGACTACACTGATTGTTCTAAACCTAATTTTTTTCAGGTCCTTTGTGTGTCACTGTTTCGTCACATGACATTACTTTATTAATGATCAGCTCACTTGCTATTGTCTGTTTAAAGCTCTTTAAATAATGAGAACTTGGAGGTCATGCATAGCCAACTTTCTCTTAAGTGCAGCTCCTTTAATGAAGGAGGAACCGAATATTAGAACTAGAAATGTCTTATTTAATGTCATTTCTACAGTTTATATTTATTACATTAATTATGACTCTCCACACCATCAGGAGTAACACGTTTCTCCACTGCACTGGAGATGCCTTTATTCTTGATAGATGTAGGATGTTTTTTTCCGAGAAAAGTGTGGCAAAATATTATCCAGATGTGCCATGCCGATGACTCTTTCCCTAAAAAGACTAACAAAACATGGCATTTTAATAGGGGTGTGTAGACTTTATATCCAGTGAATCCATTGTGTGTGTGTGTGTGTGTGTGTGTATTTGGATAAAGGGAATCTGGGGAATTTGGAGGCCAAGTCAACACTCTGAGGTCACTGTCATGTTCCTTAAACCATTCCTGAACAATTTCTGCACAAGGTACAATATTAATGGACACTGGATTAGAGGGCAGTGGTAGCTCAAGTGGTGAAGACTCTGGGTTGTTGATCGGAAGATCAGGGTTCGAGCCCTAGTGCTGCCAAGCTCCACTGTTGGGAAATTGATCAAGGTGCTTAACCCGCTCTGCTCCCGGGGTGCTGTGTTATAACTGCCCCTGCTGTGCTCTGACCCCAACTTCCTCGGCTGGGATATGGGAAGAAAAGAATTTCACGGTGCTGTAATGTATTCAGAACATGGGCCTTGTAAAAAAAAAACAACCATATATACTTACAGTACATCCTCTGAGAAATGTTAGGAAGTGAACTGGCTGGAATTAGGAAGTGAGTGACACCTCAGTCCACTAAATAAAATGAATCTTCCCTCGAAGTATACGTGTTTTAATATGCAGGGTCTCAAAGTGTATCCCTTCAAATTTAGTCATTTAAGAAAGATTAAAGTCTGTGATGTCCAGAGATGTGAATTCACTCATTAAACAGAACTCTGACCTTGATCATTTTCCCATTTTCACGTGTTCAAGTTCGTAGCTTAAAACAATAGAGTGAAGACAAGACAAGAATTTCTGGGGTAAAAGACCAAGGCTACAACAATCTGAAAAGATTTCTTAAAGCCACAAAAGGGTTTTACAGCTTCAGTCCATTACAGAGAGGAAATCGAACACCTCACTCACTTTTTCATGTGTAATTAATAAGACACAAGAACAGATTCTTGACCTTTTGGCTCTAATTGCATATTGTGTATCGTCCATCTTCCAATTATAACTGTGGCTATATTTCTTATGCTGGCATAATTAGTACACTGCATTACATTTTATGTAGCAAGAAATAAGTTTTCAACAGATTGATGGAAACCTTGTATTTAGTTGAAGAATTGCATACAGTTCATGCATGAATCCTGTATAAATGCTGTGCTTGATACTCTGTCCTTTAAATCTGTGCTTAGAATAGTTCCCTGTTTATGTTGAAATTATAGTCATATATCTTTATGGCAAGAAAATCACAGGCAATGGAGCAAATAAAATGAATGAAAATGGATTTCGAAGACTTTTATTTCACGTTTAACAATCCAACACAGAGTGAGTCACTTCCACTAATCAGGTACCTGTATGTCAGAAAGTCATCGGTGTGAAACGACTGCAACTAAGTACATTGCTTTCTTTATGGTGCTTGAAATAAATACATAAAGAGGCTGAGATGCAGCTGTAGGCATTAGACTACTTGGTCACTATAGTGATGGGTTTGGTGACCAGCAGGTGGCTGTGGGCAACAGGCTGTGAGTTCACATCGTGGAGATACTCCGCCATCACGGGGATCTGGGAGAAGTATTTCTGTGCCAAAGCGTGTTTGTGCTTGATGCCGCAGATAAAAACGGTGGCATATGTCTACAAGGAAGTGTTGAGATAAAAATATGAGGTCATGCTTACATAACGAGAAACACAAATTTATCTCAGATGCAATACACACAAGTCTAATATGCTAGATATGGAGTTTAACCTCTCACAGGGTTACTTCATTTGTGAAGTGGCTTCATTTCGGGCTTGACGTTTGAAAGATTGATAGGGACAATAAAACAAATAATCCCAGATAAATGATCAGATTAACATTCATTCATTCTACCGCTCATCCGATCTATTCTCGGGTCACGGGGAGCCGGCGTCATTGGGCATCAAGGCAGGATACACCCTGGACGGAGTGCCAACCCATTGCAGGGCACACACACACGCACACTATGGACAATTTAGAGATGCCAATCAACCTACAATGCATGTCTATGGCCCGGGGGAGGAAACCGGAGTACCCGGAGGAAACCCCCGAGGCACGGGGAGAACATGCAAACTCCACACACACATATGCCGGAGGTGGGAATCGAATCCCCAACCCTGGAGGTGTGAGGCAAACGTGCTAACCACCAAGCCACCGTGCCCCGCAGATTAACATGTGGCTTGATAAATATATAGGATATGTACATCGATCAGCCATAACATTATGACAACCTGCCTAATTTTGTGTTGTGCTGCCAAAACAGCCTAAACAGGGTATAGTTTGTAGTGTGTGTGTGTGTGCTTCCTACCTTTTCTATGGTATCAAGCTTGAGGTGAGCAGCTGCCTTGTCCTTGTTAAGCAGAATGCAGTTCCAGGGGCTCCATTCACAACACCTGTCCCAGCGCACCATCAGCAGGTCATTCAGGTTGTTACACCCACTCAGTGCACACCGAGCACCCCACACCACATCCACAAGATAGCGCAGATCCTGCTCCTATGAGAGGAATACACAGCTTAATGCAAGTAAAAACATCATTGTGATCTGTGATACTAGCATGGTTTTAATCAAGTTTACTCCAATTCTATCCTAACATATATATATATATATATGTCTGAACTACCTGTAGGAGGTACGGGATCTTGGCATCCGGTTTGAGTTCCGATTCATCCTTGCGGAGATGTTTGAGGACGGTCTTATAGTAGGAGATGTCTTCCCTGTGCCGAGACTCATTGTCCAGCTCTTTGCAGCGGTGGCAAAGACCCACCATGCGTGTGTTGACCATCAGGGAGAACTCAGAGCTGGGCAGGAATTTATTGCAGCCACGGCAAAAATTGACATTCTTCCTTAGCTGCTCTGGGTCTTGTGGCACCTGATAAAAACAAGAAACAAGGAAAAATAAATGTGGCTGTAAAATGAACAAAGTTCTTATATGTAAGAACTTCCTGTGTGTGTGCAGCAGTTTGAAAAGATGCAGTCGGTTGGCTTCACATGTCTTGGAATAAGCATGTGGTAATTGAAGAGTGGTAGCTGTTGTATGACAGGAGAGACCTGGATGGTGAGTGATAATTGTCAGGTGACCAATTTGGGAAGAAAACATAAAGAATTTGTAAAGCAAATACATTCATTCATTCATTGGCTGCCGCTTATCCGAACTACACTCGGGTCACGGGGAGCCTGTGCCTATCTCAGGCGTCATAGGGCATCAAGGCAGGATACACCCTGGACAGAGTGCCAACCCATCGCAGGGCACACACACTCTCATTCACTCACGCAATCACACACTACGAACAATTTAGAGATGCCAATCAACCTACCATGCCTGTCTTTGGACTGGGGGAGGAAACCAGAGTACCCGGAGGAAACCCCCAAGGCACGGGGAGAACATGCAAACTCCACACACACATGGCGGAGGCGGGAATCGAACCCCCAACCCTGGAGGTGTGAGGCAAACATGCTAACCACTAAGCCACCGTGACTGGTGTCTGTAGATGGAGTGATATTTGGGACACGTGTTCAAGGACACAAGGAAACTCATGGCATTTGAGAGCTGGTGAATGCAAAATGAGTGGATTACGCTTCATCTAAGACTAAGACCCTAACCTTTTTTGGTTAGGGTGTTGAGTATAAAGCGCTTGTTGATGAGTTGATGAGCCAGAAAGGCATAAAACCACTTGAAAAGCATTTACATTTAGATGATTGTCTTATCCTTAATAATACTTGATGCTTAAATGGAAAAATACGATACTATAGCTACTGAACTGAGATCAGGCAATTCATATGAACTTATTTCAATTTATTAGCAGGTCGTGGTGAAGCTTTGTGAGGTTATGATGACGGATGCATCGAGTAAGGGCGCGCATTTCGCTTTGCAGCTCTATTCTGAGAGTGAGGCACTTGCTAGAGAAGCAAAGTAACCAACAGTGAGCCACATTAGTACACACCCGCAGCAGTTTGGACACCTGGGGGTTGAAAGTGGGGTTTTTGGTGTACTGGAGGAAGAGAGTGGCAATCCTCTTCCTCAGCCCCTCTAGATTACTCTCCTTCACACCTCTCATGAGCAGATCGGTCTCTCTGTCGATCAACTCCACAATCTCTCGAGTCAGCTTACAGTCATGTTCCTACACACACACACACACACACACACACACACACACACACACAAACATACAAACACAAAAAAACCTCATAACACTTGAGCTCAGCACTATACCTTTATTCTATTGCATAATACGGAAAGCAGAGTTATATTATAGCAGCGCTATTTGTTTTAACAATTATGTATGCTGCTCAGGATAGTGTATTTAAAAACACAGGTATGAATATAGTTTTAAAAAACAACAACAAAAAAAGAAGGAATACAGGAGGTTGACCTTGACAGTATGTTTGAGCGTAAGCAGCACATCAAGACGCTCCTCCTGACTCAGACAGCTAAGGATGATGCTGCCATAGAGATCCTGAAGCTCTCTGGCCCTAATGGTGTGTGGTGTATCCATCTGGGTCATTTTCCCATCAGACGTTTGCCACCGCTTAGGGGCAGCACACTGCACCATGGACAAACAAAACGCAGTATGGAAATGTCTGGTGTTGCATGAACAGAAAAGATAAGTAGACTTAATAAAGTGTAAATTGTAAGAACCTTGTTGAGAAACTCTTGCACTGCCTTCTCCCGGTTCCTCTCTCTTGCAGCTATTCGGTGGCTTTCAATGGATGCGATGAACTGCGTCTCCTGCTCCAAAAGAGCACACAGAGCGTCTTTCCTTTCTGCATCACACAGGGTAGCATTAATGTGCTCCACTTGTTCTTTTCTCCAATCTAGCACACAGAGACAGAGTAGTAGAGCTGTGTGAAAATGATCAACAGCATACGTTTGCTCAGTAAAACTGAAAATTATTTATGTTCCACAGAAGAGTGGACAAAAACTTTTGGATATGAGTACGGTGATAAAATGAATATTACGAATGATTATGTTCTTGTTCTTGAATTGTTCTTATATCTGAGAACTTTTTACGAATAGTAACTCGAAAATATCTAGCCAACATATTGGGACCAAGACAATATTGGGCAGGTGGTCATAATGTTATGCCTGGTCAGTGTATATAGCATGTCTTTTCATGTAATACCTTTCTTTTTTGTCATTTTCATGAAAGTTGCAGATAAAGACTATAATCTATAATCTAGACTTATACGACGATATACTAAATTACTAATAGAGACAAACTAAAAACCTTTACACTCTTTATTTTATTTTCTGGATTCTTCACTCTATATTCATCTCTCTTGCTCATTGAAGCTGTGAAGGTCATTTTCTCGCACAGACACACTCCTACTTACTTTCCAGTGCATTATAAAGCAGTGCAAAGTCTTCTTTTTTCTCTGGGTTCATTCTCCGGTGGTATTCAGCTCTAATCTGCTCTTGCTTCTCTTCTACCTTTCGTCTCTCTTCCTTCTCCATCCAAGCCAGACGCAGCTCCTTATTCAGTCTCAGCTGCGTGGTCAGTCGTTTGGCCAGGCAGCGCCTGGTGTGTGACTGGATAATTATTACCTGAGAACACACAGGAAAGCCCATGATTGAATCTAACCTCTGCCCACAGAATCAAGTATACAGCTAGGCACACATTCATAGACATACAGCGTTAAGCCTCTTGCTGTGGTATTCGTCTGCCGTGACGTATCTCCCTGGTGTGATGAGTTTGTCCTTCGTGTTGGATATGTAGCACCCAGGTTTAGTCATCTGAGTCGACGTGGTGATGGTGCACTGCTGAGCCTGGTTCTTTACCAGCACTGTCTGGCGCAGAGAAATCACAAGCTTTGAGAACATTCACAAAATACAGGGAAAGACTTGAAGAAAACCTGATCCAGATGCAAGAGAGTGAGGTGGGGATTCACCTTCCAACAAAAAGCAACAGCACAAGAACGCAAACTAAACAGACTCTGTCTAACTGTGAACCTGTGGCAAGATGTGTCCAGCGAATTCACCAGAACTTGATCAAATTTGCTAAAAAGAATGGCAGAATTATCAGGATCCAGATGTGCAAAGCTGATAGAGACATATCCCCAAAGACCTGCAGCTGTAATGGCAGGCACTGACATTTCTGCCAAGTATTAGCCAAGAGTGGTACGAGTTTCTATGTTCAATTAACCTAAATAATATTTTGTTCATTTCAAGGCCAAGCTTTTCAAGGCCAAATATGAAAAGGTTTAAAGGAAGAACTTACAAAGCACTGTACATATATAAATATATACATGCATAACTATATATTTTGCTTTTTATGGATCATTTGAGTTAATAATTCCATTGCCTTTACCTGTGTGTCTCTGCTGAACATCTCCACTCCTCTATCAGGCCTCTTCCTGGCCACAGTCTGTACTCCAGCATGACGGTACTCAGTTTTAGTGACTTTGTGGCGATATCCTCCCAAGAAAGGGTTCTTTCGAGTGGTTCTTTCAATCTCAACCACCACATCCTGATAGGTATCCGCATCTAAGGGGTGGTAGGAAGTGGGATACAGGCAGCGTGAGAGAAAGAGAAATAGACTGAACAAAAAAAAAAAACCCACATGTCCATTAGCGTCAGCCACAGAGACGCATACAAGTACAAAGGGACCTTAGTTGCACTAGGTGGAAAAGAAAAAGAAAAAGTCGACCTGTCTGTACTCTGACAGTAATGACATCAGGCATGTTGCATTCCTGCTGAGGTTTAACTGGCTTGATGGGGTGATTTTCAGGATCTAATGAGCTCATTTCGAACTGGACTGTGGCGTGTGGTTGCACCCCAAGGCTCATCAGGGTCTGGTGATCCTCTGCAGAATTACCTGACAACCAAACAGCACTACAGTCACATTTTTACATTGCAGATCAATTGCTGTTTATATATAAGACATATATATATATATAATTAAAGAGACAATTGTGTTGAGTAAAGTGTGAACACCATTAAGTGTGAGCTGAATGAAGTCAGATGGTACTCGCAGCTCATTGGCAAAATGATTCTTCAGGTCTTCAGTGGTGAGGCCAATCATAAAAGCCACAGTCATCATGTGTCCCTCTGGCATAAGTAAGACTTTAACTGGAAATACATAATATTAAAAAGAGTTCAGAGACCTTTTAATTCCTCAATGGCTATTTTATCATAAACAATCACAGTTGAACATTTACACATATACACTATATTGCCAAAAGTTTTGGGACATCTGCTTTTACATGCACATGAAATTTAATAACATCCAATTCTTAATTCGTAGAGTTATATATATATAGTTGGCCCACCCTTTGCAACTATAACAGCTTCAACTCTTCTGGGAAGGCTTTCCACAAGGTTTAGGAGTGTGTTTATGGGAATTTTTGACCGTTCCTCTAGAAGTGCATTTGTGAGGTCAGGCACCGATGTTGGACGAGAAGGCCTGGCTCACAGTCTCTGCTCTAATTCATCCTAAAGGTGTTCTATGGGGTTGAGGTCAGGACTCTGTGCAGGACAGTCAAGTTCCTCCACACCAAACTCGCTCATCCATGTCTTTATGGACCTTGCTTTGTGCACTGGTGTGCAGTCATGTTGGAGCAGGAAGGGGTCATCCCCAAACTGTTCCCACAAAGGTTGGGAGCATGAAATTGTCCAAAATGCCTTGGTATGCTGAAGCGTTAAGAGTTCCTTTCACTGGAACTAAGGGGCCGAGCCCAATCCCTGAAAAACGACCCCACACCATAATCCCCCGTCCACCAAACTTTACACTTTGTACAATGCAGTGAGGTAAGTTCTGTTCTCCTGGCAACCACCGAACCCAGACTCATCCATCAGATTGCCAGACAGAGAAGCGTGATTGGTCACTCCAGAAAACACATCTCCACTGCTCTAGAGTCCAGTGGCGGCGTGCTTTACACCACTGCATCCGACGCTTTGCTTTGCACTTAATGATTTAAGGCTCAGATGCAGCTGCTCGGCCATGAAAACCTATTCCATGAAGCCCTCTACGCACGTTCTTGAGCTAATCTGAAGGCCACATGAAGTTTGGAGGTCTGTAGCTACTGACTCTGCAGAAAGTTGGCAACTTCTGTGCACTGTGCTCCTCAGCATGCGCTGACACCACTGAATTTACCTGGCCTACCACTTCATGGTGGAGTTTCTGTTGTTTCCAATTGCTTCCACTTTGTTATAATACCACTAACAATTGACCGCGGAATATTTAGTAGTCAAGAAATTTGACAAATGGACTTATTGCACAGGTGGAAACCTATCACGGTACCACGCTTGAATTCACTGAGCTCCTGAGAGCGAGCCATTCTTTCACAAATGTTTGTAGAAGCAGTCTGCATGGATTTTATACACCTGTGGTCATGGAAGGAATTGGAACACCTGGATTCAGTGATCTGGAGGGGTGTCCCAAAACTTTTGTCAATGTAGTGTACAGTCTGTGTAATAATGTGTATTTAAATGTCAGTTTAAACAAACAAACATACTAACCTGTAGCTGTGGAGTTTCCCACATCGTCATCAGGTTTGATTGCTTCTTGTTCCTGAGGACTGACTCTCACCTGTCCCATTCTTTGAGATGATTCCTCCTCATCTGAGCAGATATCTACCTGGATCTGTTGCACAGCTGTCTGGTTTCCAACATCCTCATCCAGCGCACTTTCTGTCGCCTCTGTGTTTTGAGGGTTTAAATTGTCATCTGTTTCCATAATATCGCGCTCACTCTCTGCCTCCTGGACTAACCTAGCTAGGCTGTGTAATGTAAGGAGCAGCTAACCCACACAAGGAACTGAGTTTTTATCAAGGTAACATATCATAAAGTAACAGCGCGACAGTTGAAGCCGAAGTGTTTGAAGGTTACTATGGTAACCGCGACGTCACGTGATTCGGCTCCCTGGTGATAGTATTATGGGCTGTATCCGGAATCCTTAGCTTAGCGTTAGCTTAGCCAGTGTATATACAATGATAGTTAGACATTTATTTAGCCACCTTTAAATGCAAAATAAACTCTATGGATCCCATTTGAACTTAACCCAAATACACTATATTGCCAAAAAAAAAAAAAAGCATTGAAGCGAGCCAGACCTTCTCGTCCACCATCAATGCCTGACCTCACAAATGCCCTTCTAGAGGAGTGGTCAGAAATTCCCATAAACACACTCCTAAACCTTGTGGAAAGCCTTCCCAGAAAAGTTGAAGCTGTTATAGCTGCGAACTCCATATTACATTCATGTGCATGTAAAGGCAGATGTTCCAGTTTTGGCCTGGCTCGCAGTCTCCGCTCTAATTCATCCCAAAGGTGTTCTATGGGGTTGAGGTCAGGACTCTGTGCAGGCCAGTCAAGATCCTCCACACCAAACTCGCTCATCCATGTCTTTATGGACCTTGCTTTGTGCACTGGTGTGCAGTCATGTTGGAACAGGAAGGGGTCATCCCCAAACTGTTCCCACAAAGTTGGGAGCCTGAAATTGTCCAAAATGTCTTGGTATGCTGAAGTATTTAGAGTTCCTTTCACTGGAACTAAGGGGCCGAGCCCGAGCCCTGAAAAACAACGCCTGAGTGTTTATGGGAATTTTTAACCATTCTTCTAGAAGTGCATTTATGAGGTCAAGCACTGATGTTGGACAAGAAGGCCTGGCTTGCATTTCCTCTCTAATTCATCCCAAAGGTGTTCTATTGGGTTGAGGTTAGGACTCTGTGCAGGCCAGTCAAGTTCCTGCTTTGGACCTTGCTTTGTGCACAGAAAGGGGTCATCCACAATCGGTTCCCAAAACGGCAAGAGCATGAAATTGTCCAAAATGTCTTGGTATGCTGAAGCATTAAGAGTTCCTTTCACTGGAACTAAGGGGCCGAGCCCAACCCCTGAATTCAGTGATTTGGAGGGGTGTTCCAAAACTTTTGGCAATACAGTGTATAATCTATAAAAGGATATTGCTGTATTTAAAACGTAGTAACATGGACTTTCTAGAGTAGGTTTCAGGAGTTCTGAATACATATAGAGAACCTCTGAGCTATTAAAATTTGCACACACACACACACAGATGACAACCACTTCTATTTTTATAAGGTTACCTTTCTTTATGCTCTGACTCACTGTGCATTCAGGTCTGTCCCACAGTAATGCAATTATAAAATATATAAATATTAATAAATCGGCATGTTACAAGCTGAAAATGAGCATACATGCTAATAAGGACAAGGCTCTAGCTTAATGTTATGCGTATGTCTTCTGAAAGCAGGTGACAGCCAAAAATAGATGTGTGGTCAGAGTATCTCAGTGCACAGTCAGGTTTGACAGCATTAAAGCTAAACCAATGGCAGTACACAGCCTGTGATTTTACTGGAACTAGATTTTTCAAGGTGAGATTAGCGTTTGTGTCTAAAATAGTTTAGTCGAGTGCATATATTTCTCCCTCGGACATTGCTTAAACTTTACTTTGCAGCTTAGAATGTTTCGTTATCTAGTACCATTCGACCAGGAGTTACTGTTTTTTCAGGAGTTTATATATTGCAGCTATGTCACCTGTGAAAAGGTAGTACTGTAGTAATATATGTAATAATAACATGTTGTTCAGTATAATGAATGCAGTACTAAATATGACCTCATGACCTAATGAGAGCTGTAGGTGACCTTATGAAAAATTGCCCTGCAGAATTAAGCTTCAATTCTTTTGTTTTTTTAGATGCATTGTTGAAAACTCCTGCATGCTGAACATTTTAAGCACCTTTACAATGTGCATGCTTCAGCTCAGACCACAGGATTCATGGCATGGGTATGCTCCTTTTATATTAAACAGCTCCTTGTTTTTTCCCCCAAGGCGACTTGTGAAGAAATGTGAAGTTGCATTTTTCAAGTATTAAGCATGTTTTAAGAGTTTAAGAGTGTCAGTAATTTTGCCATAGATCCCTCCTGTAAAATTTTAAAAATAATAATAATAATAATAATAATAATAATAATAATAATAATTCTTCTTCTTCTTCTTCTTCTTCTTCTTCTTCTTCTTCTTTTTTTTATTATTAGAAGTAGTAGTAGTATAGGAGGGAAATAACATAATAATAATAAATTAAAAATAATAAAAAATAATAATAATAATAATAATAATAATAATAATAATAATAACAATACTACTACTACTACTAATAATAATAGTAATAATAATTATTATTATTGTTATTATAATTATTATTATTGTTATTATTATTATTATGTTTTTTTAAATTAATTAATTATTTTTTTAATTTGAGGAATAGAAGATCATAATTGTGTCACTCTTTGTACTTTGCTATGTTCACATCGAACCCTCCTTCTCTCCCTCTCAGAGTACTTGATGATGGACAGTACAGACGATGTAGATGAGGATGAGCAGCTTCTTCATTATGCCATCCAGCTGAGTATTGAAGAGTCTTGGAGCAATAATTTTCCAGCAAGGTATGATCAAAATAAATGCATTCTTTTTTTAACTTTTATAGTTAATATAAATGTATGTCACTGTTGACAGTTGCTTGTTGTATCCTAAAACTATAGTGTGGAAAATCAGAAGATTTTTGATGCCATCGAAAGGGGTAAGATTTGCAGTGAAGCTGTAAAGTCTTCATAAATTTACGTCTGATGTTCAGTGCATGCATGCAGCGCATACTGTCTTTACCTTATCATGTCTAGTCGAATGCAGCAGGAGAAACCCTTCTATTCGTAGGTGACCTATATGCACTGCACGAGATGTCGGACTGCCCGGCTGCGTTTACAGAGGTGGATGCTAAAGGCTGGTATCCGCTCCACAGGGCATCAGTACAACAGTCGGTACAAGTGCTGGAGAGAGTGATATACGGTGAGGGATGTCAGTGGTGTGGTCTGTGTATGATATGGCCACAGAGTAGCTAGAAAAAAGTAGACAGTAGTGACATCATCGCTCACTTTTATGACAGCGTCTTACAGGCTGACCCTTGAGGAGGAAACAGCGGATAGAGAGACCCCTTTGACTCTGGCTACTCAAGCAGGATTGGTGGAGATTGTTCGCACTTTGCTGGATCATGGAGCTTCTCCTCACAGAACCAATGGCAGGAATGAGTCTCCTCTATTACTGGGTATTATTCCCCCTTTTCCTAGCAGGCCAACGTAACCGTTGAAAAGATCTAGTCTACCTAAATGACATGCATACTTTTTCTTTCGCAGCTGTAAGAACAGATTCTTATGATATAGCTCTAGCACTTATAAAACGAGGTGCACCGGTGAACCAGGTCTGTCTGAAGAAGTGGACAGCTATGCACGAGGCTGCTAAAGTGGGCTGCATTGACATTCTGAAGCTTTTACTGCAGCACGGAGGCCAGATCTCGGAGGCAGATCAGCACGGGGTGACCCCGATGGGCATCGCGGCAGAATATGCACAGGCTGAAGTTCTCGATATCCTTATTCACAATGGTAAGGATCATATAACTTAATTTAAAGAAAATTTATTTGAGTAAACGAATACTCAGTTGATGTTCAAGGGAACTGGTGTTACCATCGGCCCCAGCGTGTCACATGACCATGTCACACGTCCCACTAACACCATTATTCCTAATAAACAACCTTTTTCTTTTACACCAACAGGTGGTGATGTAAATGCTCAGGCACCGAACGGAGACTCTGTTCTTTATGACGCTGCTGGTTCTGGTAATCCCGATTGTATCAACCTTCTCCTCCAGAATGGGGCCAATCCCAACATCGCCAGCCTCTCTGCACTGCTCCCTATCCATCGAGCTGCCTACGAAGGACACTACCTGTAAGTACTTAGAGTACGTAGAGGTTTTGGAAAGGTGACCAAATATATAATTAACACTTATGGTTAAAGGTATCATGGAATAGATTTCTACGCTAATAATTTAGCAATCAAATGCATTTCCTTTAGTGCGTTGAGGATGTTGATCCCTATTACTACAAGAAGAGCTCTGCGGCTTGCAGGCCAGAGTCCCGTTCACTCAGCGGCAGATGGCGGCCATGCCCAGTGCCTCGAGCTTCTTCTGGAGAAAGGCTTTGATGTCAATTCCCTTCTAGACCAGCATATATCTGAAAATTATGGGGATATGAGGAAGAGCGCCCTGTATTTCTGTGTTTCCAATGGAGATGTGACTTGCACTCAGTTGTTGCTCAGAGCTGGTGCTAAATCTGACCTGGATCCTCTGAGCTGTCTCCTGGTGGCAGTGAGAGCTAGCAGATACGAGATAGTCAAGCTACTTCTAGCCAATGGAGCTGACGTGAACTGCTACTT
>JAUCMX010000013.1:2823442-2838442 GCA_033459395.1 Hemibagrus guttatus | reverse complement strand
ACCAAGAGCAGTAAAGGTCTGAGAAAATAAACCTGAATTCTCTTACAGCTCACAAGATGTGTCATTATTTAGTATCCAGAAACATATTGGCCCGGAGAATGAGAATATTATTTATTTAATTGGTTAAATAAATGACATTCGTTAGAGAAACAAGGATCATAATACATATATACGAATGTCTGTAAGCATACTTGGTAATAAAGCTTTTCTGACTTCTGATACAGTCCCCTTCAAAAGTATTGGAACGGCCAGGCCACTTCTTATAGCTTTTGCTGTGCGGTCAAGACGTTCGGGTTCGAAATGAAAAGATATTTAGGATACGAGACGATCGATTAGATGATATATTTTGACTGATGTTTACATCTAGATGTGTTGAACAGCTTACTCCATGACAACGCCGGTGGCAGGCGGCTCGTTTTTAGGTGAGCAAAAGTATAAGAACAGATCTTAAAGTAAAGTACAGTAAATAACTACGTCAAGCTCGTCATTCACTGACCTAAACTGTTTTTGTGCTACTTTTCCAGGCTTGTACCACAACCTTTCAGAGGTTTCTTCCTCCAGGAAGTAAAATGCTGCTCAATTTTATTAAGGTCTGGTGTTTTTATTTGGTCAGAGTCTAAAACCTTCTACTTTTTCCCTCCTGATGAAGTCCTTTGTTGTGTTGTCAGTGGGTTTTGGATCATTTTGATGATGAAGTTCCTCCCAATTACACCGGATGGACGGTATTTCTCAGTAATTTGCCAGGAAGAATCTATCTATAGACTTCATGCAGGCTGATCAACGTCAACACGGGCAACAAAATAACTCCTGAGGAATTAAAGCTCATTTCACATTTTAACGTATTTAACCATAATTGTGAGGTTTGTTCATATTTGGCAGTGAAGTGACCGTCAGACTAAAACTAGCTAGCATTTCATCATCTCCAGATGGACAAACGTGGACATCTGACCATCACACCCATAGTTGGAAGCACATAATTGTCTAGAACGTCTTTGTATGACAAAAAAAAACCAGATGGCACGGTGGCTTGGTGGTTAGCACGTTTGCCTCACCCCTCCAGGGTTGGGGGTTCGATTCCCGCCTCCGCCGTGTGTGTGGAGTTTGCATGTTCTCCCCGTGCCTCGGGGGTTTCCTCCGGGTACTCCGGTTTCCTCCCCCAGTCCAAAGACATGCATTGTAGGTTGATTGGCATCTCTAAATTGTCCGTAGTGTGTGAGTGAGGGTGTGTGTGTGCCCTGCGATGGGTTGGCACTCCGTCCAGGGTGTATCTTGCCTTGATGCCCAATGACGCCTGAGATAGGCACAGGCTCCCCGTGACCCGAGAATAGATCGGATAAGTGGTAGACAATGAATGAATGAAAATAATAGAAAGATGAGTACATTGTGTGCATTTTTAGTGTCCGATAGCTGTCAGTTTCCGCCACACAAACCCTAGAGCCAGAAAAAAACCCAATCTGTTCTGTGAATAGCATCATATCTGCAGCAACACCCACACCGTGTGCATTATTAAACATTCGTAGAATTAGACACACACGAAGAAAAGCTTTAAAGCGGAAGCCGACTTCAAAAGTACAGAAACGAAGTGTTTTCTCTGTTTGAAAACTTCTGTACTTCTAAAATTAGTCAATATTTCACATGACAAGCCTTTGCATTTTTAAAAATACATCAGTAGCTTTCAAAATAGGTTTTGTGCAGTTTTATAAGGGAAGCGTCCAGTTTGGTTTTCCTCATCATCTGGGAGAACTGGTCATAATTCTCCTGGGCATTGTAGCTGATCAGCCAGGATTTATTTCTGGCTCAAGAGTTACATGATGTGTAATGTTCTTTAACGGCATACAAACATTTTCCTGTAACATTAAAGTTTTACTGGAAAAATAAATTAGGGTGCTTAAAACTTTTAAGTAGCCTTTATTTGTCACATATACATTACTGCACAGTCACAGCTTCTTTTTTGCATATCCCATCCTTGGAGGTTTGGGGTCAGTGCACAGGGTCAGCCATGATGCAGTGCCCCTGGAGCAGGAGGGAGTTAGGGGCCTTGATGAAGGGCCCAACGATGGCGGCTTAGCAGTGCTATGGCTTAAGCACTTCAGCTATAAAATCATATACATACAGTTAAAGTGGTTTAATTAACGCTCATATCATACACTGATCAGCCATAACATTATGAGCAGTGAGAGGTGAAGTGAATAAGACTGATGAGCTCATCATCATGGCACCTGTTAGTGGGTGGGATATATTAGGCAGCAAGTGAACATTTTGTGCTCAAAGTTGATGTGTTAGAAGCAGGAAAAATGGACAAGCGTAAGGATTTGAGCGAGTTTGACGAAGGACCAAATTGTGATGGCTAGACCACTGGATCAGAACATCTCCAAAACTGCAGCTCTTGTGGGGTGTTCCCGGTCTGCAGTGGTCAGTATCTATCAAAAGTATCCTTTAAGTCCTATAAGGATCTGCTGCTAACATCTTGGTGCCAGATTCCACAGCACACCTTCAGGGATCTAGTGGAGTCCATGCCTCGACAGGGCAGGGCTGTTTTGGCAGCAAAAGTGGGACCAACGCAATATTAGGCAGGTGGTCATAATGTTATGCCTGATCAGTGTACATCAGAATGGTGGGGAAAGTCTGCTGATCTGGGATGTTTATGCACAACAATCTCTAGAATTCACACAGGATGGTGCAGTTCACAGAGGAGACGGCTCGTTCGATGAAAAGAATGGCCAGAGAGAAAGGCATTATTTGTAACATATACAGTACATTACAGCAAAATTCACTTTTTCACAAATCCCAGTTTGTGCACAACATGCCAAAATGTGAGTTCAATGGCCAAAAACAGCTCCAGTCAGACAAGAAAACCCTAACCTGGACCACTGAACTTCGGCATTGATAATCAGCTTTTGTTTCTGTATTTTGTTACTCTCCTAACCATCTCTTTTAAAATGATCCGATTCGTGAAATGAAATAAAAACTCCTCTCGGCTCTTAATCAGAAGGATGCTACAGGCAAACGTCCCAAAATTTTAATGACTACTTTTTTTCGCATCGTATTTTCATGATTAAACAACGGAAATTAGATTCCAATAAACTTTTCTCTAAACGTTTCTCTCGAGTCGTTAGAGTGAATATTTTTTTTCCAACATGAAAAGACTAGATATTTCTAATTAAGTATGAAAATACATACATATTTAATTCAATGGATAAAAGTACAATTTGGGGAAAATCCTAATAATAATAATAAAATAAAAATAAAAGTAACCAAATGGCAGAGACGGATTAGAACGGCAACAGTCAACAAAAAGAAAATGAGCCTAGTAGCGACTTGTACCTCGCCTTTAACCCACTTATCTATGATTTTCGGGTCGACTAGGACATAAACCTCGTAAGCAGCTCGTGTAAAAGTTGCTCCGTCAATGTTACGTAACATTAGTCCACCGATAAAGACTTGAGGATCGAGACTCGAACCCGTATCTGTACGCGAGTGACTCGACAACACTGACGCAAACACAAACGACTGAGAAAATGAACCAATATTACCATTTATTTAAGTATACAATTTAGTGTTTTCATTCCACATTCCAACCCATCTGTAAGGTTTGATGTCAGTTTTATAGTTTTAATGCAGCACGATCCTTGACGGATAGCAAAATTCAGACAAATACTGTTAAAACAGCATTAATTGTTACACAAAGATCCTTAGTATTGACCTTGCCCGTGTTTGTCATGCGTTTTAAAAAGCGCCGGCTTTTTAAAAGCTTATATTAAATGGTTTAAGTTACTGAAATATTTGTGTAGTGCTTTTTCGTGATATGACTTTAATAAAAAAAACAAAAAAAACAAAAAACAAAGAAACCGTTATTGGGGATGCCGATCATATTCGAAGCATTCACAACGTTGTCAGTTTCCATCTACAGCATTATCTTTTTCAATAACACCATAAATCAAGAAACTAAACAGAAAAATAATAATAATAATAATAAAACCGTCTATTGTGTCACGTGCAGTGTTCAGTGAAATCTTAACCTGGTACTAAGAACCACAGGAAATAATCTGTGAAATTGCAGCACAATGTGGCGTTGTAGTGTGGCGACTTTCGTCTCAACATCCGTGCAAAACATAACCGTAGTTTATCAGCTGAGTGTAGTACATTTACATACAGTTACAGGATTGGTGGCTGGGTGGAGGGGTTAAATATTCTGATAGAAGAACCTCTTACCAAAACAGAGAGCTAAACTAGGACTTGTATAAGGAAATCAAAAGGTACAGAAAAAGCAGGGTATGAAAATAGCGCTTTCAATCGTTAATCAACAATTAACAAGAACGTAGAGGATCCTGTCCATCTCCCTTTCCTCGTTAATGAGGGAACAGAAAACATTCAAATCGACAAGTCAAGAAAAGCCCTTCCTGGCATTAATCTTCACATGGTTATTCCAGGATATTACTTTACAGCGGATACATGACGATACTTTACAGATTATATGAGGTATTGCACAAATTATTAAAAAAAAAAAAAAAAAAAAAAAAAAGGCAACAAAAATATACAGCGATTTGAAAGACCATGTACAGAGTTTGAGTACATTTTGGAAAGGTGAGAATTTAGTGTCAATTATTCTACTGGGTGGGAGTTATTATACGGAGACGAGGTCTAATCGTCCCATTCATCGTCGTCCTCGAAGTCTTCTTCTTCTTCATCGTCCTCGTCTTCATCTGTGGAACAGAAATACGGCATTAATGGCTTGATATCTTGAGATTTACTACGTTTGGAGAGTAACAAATGTAGCTCAAAAATGCAGGAAGTCGAATCCAGAGCAGAATCTAGAACCCATACACCTTTACTGAGCACTCTAGAACCTATATACCCATAGCTAGCATAATTTGCACTCACTTTATTAGCAACACCTGGACGTTCACGCAGTTATCTAATCAGCCAATCACATGGCTGTGTGTGTAGAACCTATATATCTTTACCTACCATCATCTAGAACTTATATACACCTAGAATACTCTAGAACCTATATACCGTCCGTCATAATCTGCATTATAATAATTTACATACACCGATCAGGCATAACATTATGACCGCCTGCCTAATATTATGCCGGTCCCACTTTTGCTGCCAAAACAGCCCTGACTCGTTGAGGCATGGACTCCACTAGATCCCTGAAGGTGTGCTGTGGAATCTGGCACCAAGATATTAGCAGCAGATCCTTTAAGTCCTGCAAGTTTTGAGGTGGGGCCTCCATGGGTACTTACAAGACTTAAATGACACTTTTGATAGATACTGACCACTGTAGACCTGGAATACCCCACAAGACCTGCAGTTTTGGAGATGCTCTGATCCAGTCGTCTAGCCATCACAATTTGGCCCTTCGTCAAACTCACTCAAATCAACATTGAGGACAAAATGTTCACTTGCTGCCTAATATATCCCACCCACTAACAGGTGCCATGATGAGAAGATCATCAGTCTTATTCACTTCACCTGGCAGTGATCATAATGTTATGGCTGATCGGTGTAAGCACCTCTTTAGATGTCTCTGTATCCGTAACTTGATGCAGTTTTATCAAATTATTTCCCCTAATGCTTCGTTTGCATTACTTTGTGCGTGTATTTTGTTTACAGGTTTCATGAAACCTTATAGCCTAATTTCAATATTGCAATATTAATTTTAATGTTAAGTATTAAATATTTAAACATTGTTTATTAAATAAATATATACAATCATCAGCTTGCTTGTGTCTCTCTTAATTCCTTTTTAGGATATTCTTAGGTGTCGTCAATGTTCGATTTGTTTGTAGACCGTTCACAAGGAGGATGCAAATAAACTCCAGTTAGCGTGCTTCAGATCTAATACACAGCTCTTACCTGAGGAATGGATGGCTTTGCTCCTCTTCTGCATCACCTCCATTAGCGCTCCCACGATACCCGACGCAGGAGCAGGTGTAGGTGGGCCTGAGTCCGAACTATCTGATACCTTCACAGTGAAAGAGAAATTAATCGTTAGTTAGTAGCATACTATTCTCCACAGACTTTCATGTAACTCCGTTTTCTATTTTTAATCTCAGGACTCTCGGTCACAAAAATAGAGCACAATATTACAAAAAGAGATTGGATGTGCAAATCCAATCCAATGCAATGCAAATCAATATAAATGTGCAAATACTTTAAAACAACAAAATCGTAGGAGGCAGAGAGTTTTATAACGAAAACTCTTGGTGGATGAGATAGATTTTTCCTAGTTATGAGCCAAGAGATGGTAGGAAAACGGTGAGGAAATGTCTAATATACTACTACTACTACTACTAATAATAATAATAATAATAATAATAAGTAGCTAATGCATTTCTCACTGAACATTGATACAACAAGGTGGTAGAGGTGAATGAGAGCGAGTGCTGCTGACCGTTTTGAGCTGAATGCCCTGGCGAATCTGGTCGAGAAGAGCGTCACGGCCCGTGTTAGTGGATGCTGGACGCTGGCTGTTATTGTGGTCCACCTTCCTCAGTTGGGTGCCCTCTCTGATCTGATCCAACAGGGCTGACTTACCCCCTGTGGACAAGGGTAAAGACTCGCCACCTCCGTCCAACTCGGGTAGGGGTGGAGGTCCGGGAGGAGGCGGAGGAGGAGGAGGAGGTGGAGGAGCTCCTCCTGCAGCTGGTTGTGGGGGTGGAGGAGGTGGAGGGTGAGACTGAGGGGCCTGGGGGGGCATGCTAGTATGAGCAGGAGGAGGGGGAGGTGGATGGCCCCTGCTTGGAGGAGGAGGAGGAGGTGCACCAAAGCCCTGGCGGGAAGGTGGAGGGGGTGGAGGAGCAGATGTTGGAGCTCTGGAAGGAGGAGGGGGAGGTGGTGCTCCTCGTCCTCGGGCAGGGGGTGGGGGAGGAGGAGGACCAGAGTTGTGAGGAGGGGGTGGGGGAGGAGGACCGCCACGTGACGGAGGGGGTGGAGGTGCTAGAGGAGAAAAGAATAAAACAAAGACTGTTACAAAAATACCTATTAGTTTCTGTTCATTTTTCTACTACAACAAACATGCAGCAACAGTTAATACTTTCCACCACTTCACTGAACTCAACGTTGCTTTACTTCTTCGTCTTCCAGATATTACCTTAACTTCTAGTTTCCCTTAATTAACATTTCTTAAATGACATTAAGGACAGCGGATACTGAAACTGTGATCTGGAAGTGCTCAAATAGCTTGCTTTCTTTGTAAGCAACAATTAGCTTAATTTCATCCACAGTCAGCTGCTTAGAGAAGCCCAAGGTTGTTGAGTGTTCGAAAATGAGTCCGAAAATTAATTACGCTCCATAATAATCATCAGCTGACATGCCCTCATGACCATTCTTGACCTGAATAATGAGTTCCAACCACAAAAAAAAAAAAAGTATGCTGTGGCCAGGGGAGCCAAAACGTTTACAAACACCTGTTATACTCACGTTATTATCTTGTTAATTTACTGCATGTACCGACTATATATGTATTGTATGGGGTTGCCATCCAACTGAAACAATGATCAGGGAGTTATAATTAGGTTTACACACACAGGCTTGACCACGAAGCCTGCAGTCACTCAGCCATTAAATGTGTCAGGAGGTCTTAAAGGGCCCATGGCATCAATAAAATAGGCATTTCAGAATAGACTCATTTTAGTTTGTGTGTCAACTTTAAAACTTAAGGGTCAAATACTTTGTGTGCAATGAAATGCATTTAAATCATCCCTCCATAAACATTCTTCCCATTAAATACATGCAAGTATATGGAATTGAACCCACAAAAAAATCCTCTTGCAATTTCATGGGCTCTTTAAGAAGTAAGTTGAAAATCAGGTAAACAAACTCAGCCAAAGCACTGCACACCACACTAGCAATCGCTTAAATCATCTAGGACATGCAAAGTCTGGCTAGAGGAAAAAAATTAAATTGACCACACCTACCATTCCACCTGGGGGGACCTAAAGAAAATCACACAGACGTATAAAACATCGAACTTTGCTTAAATAGTCCTTAGACTTTTTTTACTTCAAGAAATGTTGCATAATACAGAGGCTTTCAGAGGAAACGGGCCATAAGCCTTTCTCTGAACTGCTATTTGCAGAATTCACAGAGCAAAGTAAAAAGGGACGGCAGATTTCTGCAATCAGTAAATGCTTAACAAACTGCTAACCTAAATGCTCGGTTATTTAACGTTTAAATTTAACTTTTGGGTGCATTTTACATGCAGAAACAAGTGACATATTGATTCTTCACACACACAGAAGCGGTCAATCCATATTCCTGGACATTCTTTGTCATATGTCCAGAAAAGTCCAGTGCAGTGACTTTCAGTTTATCTCATTTTATACAACTGAGCAATTGAGGGTTAAGGGCCTTGCTCAGGGGCCCAGCAGTGGCAGCTTGTTGGATCTGAACTCACAACCTTCCGATCATTAGTCCAACACCTTAACCACTAAGCTACGCTACACTAAACTGCCCCTGGTGTGAATCCTATCCAGTGTGTATTCCTGCCTCAAGCAGAGTGTTCCTGGGATTGGAAATCGATTCTACACGCAAACTAGCCAAAAGTATGTGGACACCTGCCCATCAAACCCTATTAAGCGCCTTTCTGTAGCAATAAAGCTGGAAGCACACGTGTGTAAGGAACTTCTCTGGAGCCCATTTTGTTCCAGCGTGACTATGCCCCTGTGCACAAATCAAGGTCCATGAAGACATGTTTAACATGGTTGATGAATAAGAACCCGGGAGCCTTGACCTCAAGCCCAATGAACACCTTTGGGATGAACTGGGACTTGATCCCTAGGCCTCCTCACCCAACATCAGAGCCTTCCCCTTGTAAAGGGAGAACCATATCCATGGATTTGGAATGGAATATTCAAGGACAGACTGGGATGTAATGGTCAGCTGCCTACATACTTTTGGCCATATTGTGCATGTAATCAGGCTTCATGTCTGCCAATAGAGAGAGTCATGAAGTCACAATTACAGATGCAGATCTTGTAAAGCTATATGAGAGAGTATGATTTCATCTGAGCAAATCAGGAATGCTCATAAAAGCTAACCTGAAGTTAAAACAATTGATTCTCTGCATGGAAAGTTTTTTGCTAACTAATGGAGGCCTAACCGAATTATTTTTTATTTGCCAGCCGAATAACCGTGTTTAGATCAAATCACTCCCTCTGGCAATAATGCTTGGTGAATGTTGCAACGATTTACATTCCCGAGAAAACCAGAGTGTGCTTCACAGAATTTTATAAATATGTAATTAAGAAAAATTCCCTTTTTAAAACTTTTTGCTCACCTTGTCTCTTCAGTTCGTTCTTGACAGCCTCCACGCCTCCCTTCTTCTCAATGAAGTCATAAATCACTTTTGACGTTTTCTTGTCTTTGAGTTGTGCTTCGGAGATGCCACACATATCGAACAGGTTCTTCAGCTCGGGGTCCAGGTTATTCAGCTAAAATGCAAGCAGGAGCAATGGATTTTATAACAAAATTCACAAGTATTGAGCTGTTATTTCACTGATTTAAATCGTTCTTCATTATAAATTAAAGTACATGCTTTAGGCACATATACGCCTAGCAGAAGGATAATACGTGTTGTGTATGCAGAAACGTACTGAAATTCCTAAAAAAAACTACAAATTCCTACAGCATTACCGGGTGGGTGGATTATGCTGTTTTACTGACCAGGACAGACATTTAGTCCAATCCTGACACCTTGTGGCAGGCTTTTTATTAGCAAACATTACATAAAAAAAAACACACACACAGCACTACACTAACTATGACAATCTGTGTTGTATTGAATGTACAATGCTTTGCTTCTTTTATAATATTTTATTTTTTTAAGCTGTGGTAAATATTCCACAACTCTAAAACAGATATGTATGTAATATGATGCATAAGTATAATGCAGCGATATAAACAGTTACATGCCACTTGCTGTGGGATGTGTGTGTGTGTGTGACAGAAGTTAGGCAGAGAGTGTGTGAACACAAGGCCATTCACACGCCAACATGCCACTACCACACAGGTCGGCATTGTGTTCTGAAGAAGAGCCACTTCAGTATGCATGCATGCATGTGTGAGGGTGAAGCACGAGTGACAGAGCAAACCCTTGTTGTTGTACTTACGTCGAAGCCTGTGTTCGGGTCCCAGCCTACATGGCCGATGTGTCTGTTAAGAGACATGTGAGAATCCGCGTGAGTACATTTTGATACAGTACAATACAGACAGAAAAGAGGTTTATTTGCTCCATTATCTCAGCCAATTTATGTGTAACAGATTACTAACCAGCACAAGCTTCATTATGTGGCTCGTGTACAAAGAAACAATATATTCCAGCACAAAAACCCTGAAAAGGTGGTCCAGGTGCTGGTTTACTGAAAAGGAACAACAAGAAAAACTTACTGGAAATTGCTAGGAGTCCCGATGTCAGCCTTGGTCAGTTTCTTCCTCTTGCCTTTCACCTTTTTCTCTTTCTTGTTAAGGCTACTGTGCACCATGTTGTTCATGTGGGAATTGTTGTGGAAGCTCACATTGTTGATTTCCGGGTTCTTGATGTCCACGGTCGCCATTGGCAACGTGGGCCCTGGACACAGCACATTAAACAAAGACCATTAGCTAGAACGTCATTTAAATCCCAGTTCGGTTATCCATATTGCTGACCAGGGAGACGGTCCTGCTGGCTGAGATCTCAGAGGTTGTGTTGCCAACAACTTATTCTTTCAACGCACACACACTGAGGGGGTGTTCTACAAGTCATCCACAGCCAACAGTGAATCTCTCTCTCTCTCTCTCTCTCTCTCTCTCTCTCTCACTCTCTCTCTCTCACACACCTGACAATGCAAACTTGGAAACTGATCAGGATTTTGTGACCTAAAAAGTCAGGAGGGCAGTTTTAATGACCCATAAACTGACCTTTGTATTGCATCAGTACAGGGTTGATTCATATGTAGACACTGCAAACCTGTACACATTGCACACAGATGTTTACACAGAGGGTTGACGTCATACGTCTATGTAGTAATAAACGTGTCCACAAGGTGTCCGCACGTGTTACGCGTGCCGAATCATACAAAATACCACTCTCTGAGTTTTCTCTGGCTCTGTCTCATTCTCTAGCATAAATAACATTAGATATGATTTAGAATTTGTAAAATGAGGTACTGTATACAGTCCGATCTTACAGACCTACGTGTGCGTGTGTGTGCCAACTGTCATGGGGAAAAAAGATGGAGAGACTGTAAATAGCATATGCTCTACAGGAATGTGTACCAAGGTCAAATGTAATTGTGACCCATAATGTAGAGACTGATAAAGTATGGAAGGAAGGAAATCTCATATTTCACTGTACAAGAGCATGGATAGAGGTGCAGAACATTTACGCTGCACCTGGTTATCAATTACTGGTCTGTAAGGTAACAGCTCTCGGGTTCTACCCCAAATACAGGTATAAAACTGGTGTCCAAACACACTCTAATGGAACAAACCCCAGAAAAGACCGGTGACTTTAAAAAATAATTTTTTTTAAAAAGCATAAAACCAACAAAGCAAAAGAAATACAGGTCACATTAGTGAAACAAAAAAACATCCTAGCACATGTCAGGTCAAGTAAACCTAATTGAATTAACCTTGACTGGAAGAATGAAGATGATGACAATTCTTCTTAAATAAAGGAAACTGGAAGGCACCATAGAAAGGTTCAATCCTTCCAGCAAAAAAAGGATTCAACTGGATTACTCTAGATCATGAAGCTTTTCTCTTCGAACAAAACCGTATTTTTTAAAGTAACTCAGAAATAAAATAAAAAAAACCCAATCATTTCAATAAGATGCTGTTCCAGTTGAGAACCAGTAACATCCAGAGTAACATTCATGAGGCTTACCTCACTATCTTCACCAATACTGGTTTTTTTTTAATACCAAACAGCACATCGCTGATTATATAAATGATCAGTTGATGAGGCACATATGGAAACATTTTTTTATTCCTTCATGCTATAAAGTATACTGTGTTTCGAGATGAACGAAGATGGTGATGTTTGAGGTTTTCTGGGCAGATCACAGCGCTATTTTAGGGCAATGATATCGAGCCTGGCAGCTCCAGCTGATTTCATATTAGTTGGAAGTAAATGTCTTAAAACAGAAAACCATTTTTTTTAGTCATTTTCATTAATCAAGTGTATGCAACTATATACACCGTTCAGGCATTACATTGTGAGCAGTGACAGGTGAAGTGAATAACACTGATATCTCATCATGGCACCTGTTAGTGGGTGGGATATATTAGGCAGCAAAGTTGATGTGTTAGAAGCAGGAAAAATGGGCAAACTTAAGCATTTGAGCGAGTTTGACGACTGGATCAGAGCATCTCCAAAATTGCAGCTCTTGTGGGGTGTTCCCGGTCTGCAGTGGTCAGTATCTATCAAAAGTGGTCCAAGAAGGAACAGTGGTGAACCGGCGACAGGGTCATGGGCGGCCGAGGCTCACTGATGCACGTGGGGAGCAAAGGCTGGCCCGTGTGGTCCGATCCAACAGACGAGCTACTGTTGCTCAAACTGCTGAAGAAGTTAATGCTGGTTCTGATAGAAAGGTGTCAGAATACATGGTGCATGACGGGTCAGGGCTGTTTTGGCAGCAAAATGGGGATCAACACAATATTAGGCAGGTGGTCATAATGTTATGCCTGATGGGTGTATAATAGCATGTATTATATATACACAAAACAGAGCTGAAGTCCTTTCCAGGTCATTTACAATATAAATGCAGTTTGAGAGGATTTTTTTTTGTTTTCATTTCACTTTACTAAAGTTTTGTGCCACTAAAGGATAACATACAAAATTCAAATTAGCATTGAATGCAAGTACTAGAACACATACCATTTGGTGGGTCACGTCTTTTCTCTGCAAAAACAAAATTAACAATGTTAAAATACTGGGGGCGACTGAAATGTTAGAACTTTTCAGCAGAAAGGGAATTAAAAGTCAGGTGATATTTTCTTTAGTGTGAGGTTAGTCGGTTAAGGATCAGACCGAGAGACATCTGGAAGAAGCCGATACGTTTACGATAGTTTTTTGGGAATAGATACCAAAAAGCTCAGGACATACAATCAAAGGGGTGTGAGAATAGGGAGAATAGCTCTAACGTTAAACGACAGGAAGCATGGAGCCCGGTCTGAAAAGACGCTCCATGCACAGAAAACCTCAAACTTCAAAGCCCAGCATGCAAAACAGAGCAGGAAAAACTGGACATAAGCCACACAGGAGAGAACGAGAGAGAGTGAAAGAGAGAGAATGAGTGCGCTATGCTCATGGCAGGAGAAGAATAGTTGTTTCCTTATCTGCAGACTAAGGAAATAGAATAACTTATATAAATGAAGCCACATTTAAAGTATAAACATTAATAAAGGTTTAAGTTCATTGTGGTTTCACCTCAAACCCATTAAAAATAAATCTTTCTATACAGCGGAGGCTCGTCCGTAGAGGCAGCTGGGGCAGAGCCGTGCTATTTATATCAGCTGTCGAACACATCCTCAGAAAATCCTCAACAGCATTCGACTAGTAATGCTATTTGGAAGATATAACTGACTTTCGGTTGACTTCTTTTGACTATTTTGTGACATTAAAAAAATAACACTTAGACCAAAGGTTTTACAGTCAAGGCAGTGTTAAAATATTGACACTTTGGGGGTTCACGACCCTTGAACAAATACACATGGGTCAGCATGTGAGAGAAGACCAGGAGAATTAATAACAGGGTTGCCAGATTGGGGAAGTCTAGAAATGTATAAACTACCCCAATCTGGTAACTCTGTTATTAACAGTTCTGGTCTTTTGGTAGATTGATAAAAGACCTGAACAGAAGGGTTACCAGATAGGAGTCATTTAGAAATATTTAAAATAAATATAGCATTAGATATTGTATGAGGTTGGCACTGGACGGCGTGCCAAACCATCGTTTAGAAATATTTAAATTAGATATTCATTCATTCATTGTCTACTGTTTATCCGATCTATTCTCGGGTCACGGGGAGCCTGTACCTATCTCAGGCGTCATTGGGAATCAAGGCAGGATACACCCTGGATGGAGTGCCAACCCATCGCAGGGCACACACACACTCTCATTCACTCACGCAATCACACACTACGGACAATTTAGAGATGCCAATCAACCCACAATGCATGTCTTTGGATCGGGGGAGGAAACCGGAGTACCCGGAGGAAACCCCCCGAGGCACAGGGAGAACATGCAAACTCCACACACACGGTGGAGGCGGGAATCGAGCCCCCAACCTTGGAGGTGTGAGGCAAACGTGCTAACCACTAAGCCACCGTGCCCCCCTCCCCTTCCCCTAAATTAGATATTGTATGAGGTTGCCAGATTGGGGTCGTTTCGAAATATTTAAATTAGATATAGCATTAGATATTGTATGAGGTTGCCAGATTGGGGTCGTTGAAAAATATTTAAACTGGATACAGAATTAGATATTGAATGTGATTGCCAGATGGGGTTGTTTAAAAATATTTAAACTACCCCAATCTGGCAACCCTGCTATTAATAATGGTTCTGGTCGTCAATCAATCTACCCACCCAAAATCCTACTTTAAAATCTTATACATTTCTCCATAAAGGCAGCATGTAAGTGTGTGTCTATGATGCACAGAAACATTTCTATTGTAAGAAGTATTGCAAAGCCTATGCGAAGAAAAAGAGGACTATGAAGCTGATAATGTCTGTACATCAGAAATACATGTGAAACTTTTTTTGCCCTAACCGTGTGCTTTTGTTTATTTTTTTTGTACAAGCTACGTCTAAAGGCACTCATTAAAAGTTGCTGTTTTTCAATGTTGCCATGTTGTACCCCACTGAAAGCTACTGCTTATATAATTAATTAATCAATTATTAGAACTCATCCCTACTCTGTTAACTCAATAATAATTCATCGGTGGTCAAAACAGACAATTTCTAATGTTAACTAGCTTTGTCTGGAGATTATCTAGCTATTCTTAGACAT
>JAUCMX010000013.1:2750942-2818442 GCA_033459395.1 Hemibagrus guttatus | reverse complement strand
TTTCAATCTAGAATAGGGCAGTTCACTCAGAAATAAAGATATCGAACGGTGTTTTTCCTGTCGTGGAGGTGGTACAATTAAGGGCACATCTTTTGGAGATTTAGTTGGTATCCTTTACCTGGGAAGGTGCGTGTTGTGTACCTTTAATTAGCATTTAGAATAAAGCCTTAAGCAACCATCAGAGGTCCAATTACATAGCATAAGTTTCAATAAAAATAAATAAATAAATAAAAATTATATTCCTGTTTCAAGGTACCTTTTCGTGTCAAAACTATTTGGACAAAACGCTGCAATTGCACAGAAACACATCAGATGATTTCTGTACACAGTAAACGATACGCTGGTTCAGCTAGTCATCTCCCGCTTGTTCACATATTGCGGTGTCCTGTGACGATATTTCGAATATGATCATACAACGATTTACACAACAAGTTGTGCTCTTGCTAAACTAAGCTTTTCTCTCATGGCTGAACTAACACAAAAAGTAATCCAGATCACGAGGTGCGTCATCCTTTAACGCCTGCTTTCGAGCTTCCAGCTGTCATTTTATCTAGCGTACAAACTAAAACCGCTTGCCTGATGAAACGTTTTCCTCGAATCCTGCTCTAAATATATGAAACTTGAGTCTGCACAAAAAGGTGCTGATTTCAGCAGCTTCTTTCTGAGCCCTGACAAGCAAGCAGCCCGAAAAATCTCAGGTGTGATCATTCCTGAGCTGAAATGAGCTGCGTTCATTGCTCGAAAGAGGTGCCACAAACTTTACCTGTTAGACAGAAGTAAAGCGCTGGTTAATTCTTCCCTGCATGTGATTTACTGTTGTCTGGGACACAAGGGCAGGAAATAGATCAAATCCCAAACAGACCTATTAGTCCCTTGAGTACCAGCAGCCCCACAACATTTCCTTACAGACTAATCAGACGTTTCGAACCAACACTGGAAAAGACAGTTTCATAAAGAAAAATGATTGTAAGCCTGAAAAAACAACAACAACAACAACAACAACAACAACAACAAATAATTGTAAAGGAAAGAAAGCAAAGACATTGTTGTGAAATGTTAAAACTAGTATCAGCTCACTCCTGCATAGTTAATTGAGTAAGCTTAGCTTGTCACAAAGGTTTACATGAAACGTTGATATGTTGCTAAACATTTCATCATACAGAATTTGATTTAGAAATTGATTTTTCATTAAAAAAAAAGAAAGAAAGAAAGCAAACAAAGGCAAAGCAGTTTTATGCCACATTTATGGCGTGTATGAGGTAAAAAAAAAAAAAACAGCTTATAAGCTCTGAAGTAATTTGGGGCGGTTGATTAGCATAACGCGAACATTTCTGCATTGAAAAGCTTATGAATGGTGCAGTCTGCGCACTATAACAACATAATATCTCTGCTAATTATACAGACTTGTTTATAAGTCACGAATGGAATAAATACTAGTTAATGTAGATGTGTCGTAAACGTTTAGGTTCGTTAACCGTCTCATTTTAATAGATAACGAGGAAGTCGTGAAGCAGTGAGTTTACACGGTACAGTGTTCATGGTTGTTGCTGTGTACAATACAGATGGATACCTAGTGCCCTAGGTAAACAAACCCGGCGCTCCGGCCTACACTACAGGAAGAAACAAACTGTTCAGTTACTGCATTTGGACTCAATATGCTGTGGCTGAAGATACGGCTAACAGCACTTAAAGCGAGACTGATGTGCCCAGTCAGAGAAGGTCCCCTCAGGCGGAATTCACTTTCCATGACCGAACCATCCTGCTCGGGGGAAGTCTGTATTCCCCATGTCAATCCCAGCTAACACAGGCTACCCGGGTTAGCTTAGCATCAAAACAAACACCGCTATTAAACACGTCCAGGCCATTTAACTGCGTAACTCTTTTGCCGAACTGAACATGATCATACAACCGAGTTTCCAAGTGAACTTGAAGCAAAGTCGCAGTATGCAGAACTTACGATGCATTTCCTGCCAAGGTAGTTGAAGAGACACTCGTTCTCCTGCGGGGTGAGGAGCAAAGAGCCAACATTAGCCAACCTCCTCTGAGGCGTTGGTGCACTCATGTTGCAAAAACACGAGGCCGATGAGTCCTGGTGTTTGTATCCTGGTAAAGTTTTTCTTATGTGAAATATATGCGATCAGACATCATCGTGGCCTGCACTCGGCCCATCCTGGAACTGCATTCCGCAAAGAGCCAACTCAGAGCTTGTATTTTCTCCACGCGGACCCTCTTCACAAACTAAACTTGTAATCCCGCGGATAAAACTCAGTTTGGATGTTTCAATAGTCGGCAAACTGCAAAATATAAACTTTCATCCCGAACTCCCACAGCAACAACGATCCCTCAAACCAACATGGCAGCTTGGTGGATGAACCGATGAGGCGGTCACGAAAGGGGGTCTTAACATTTTTCAAATGTTATTATTAATAGCATAGTATACAGAAAGATTCGTTTATTAAAATAATATTCCATTCAAAATAAGGATTCGTTTTGTGCAATATTTGTTGTAATGGTTCCGATAACATGAGATATTTCTAAATTGCTCCCCTCTTGCGTAAAATGGTTTGCTCCTGTTTTCCCGTGCATTCTGCAGTATGCGGACGGATGAGCGGAGCTCGGGATGGGCGGAGACTCACGAAACTGGTGGGTGGGGATCTGAAACGTCATAGCAACGCGCAACATTACAATTTCTTTGCATGTCCTCTATTCATTTGATCTGTGCAGGATCAAGTTCCTCATGTTAATAATAGTGGCCAATGCTACAACAGACATACGTGCTACCTTTTAAAATCCTCCCCTTCAAATAGCACGAAGTCATTTCTTACTCCCAAGCACATTGTTGTGAGATGAATGAAAGTACTGATGTTGTTGATGTTGTTTGAATTACTGGTGCATTCATTGAGCTGTATGACACAAACATTTTGTACACAAAAGTGTGAAAAAATCCTTACTCAAAGCATCTGATCACTCAAAGGCAATTCGATTATCATGTAAATATTCATATTCACTATAACCTAACGTTTTAAATAGTAAAATGGGTATTAAATGTTTCAGAGCCTTCTTAAAATACCATATCATCATCATCATCATCATCATCATCGTGTAATACTAAATACTAAACACAGAGTGTGTGTATACAGTACATTAGAATAATTTATCCTTATACATGCCATTGTTTTTGTAAAATATTACTTTTCCAGTATTATTATGTTTCAGTATTGTTGCTCTATATCTTTCGCTTAGGACTGCCAGGGCTGTTTCCTTTGGAACAGTTCAGTTTGCTTGATTTTTTATTTTTTTTGCTGAGTCCTAGTAGCAGCATCCTAACCTCATGACTGTGACCTCAGGGGTATAGCCTATAAAAACACCACTGTCGCATCACTTCATTAGACAGAAAAGCTCAGCACCTTAACTGTGTTGCAGTGGCAGGAACTCATATAGCCAGAAGACACCTCTAAGCAGACCCATGGAAGGTGAGAAAGAGCCTTTTTATTGGAACACAAAGCAGCTGGAAGTGTCACAGTAGCAGCATTGAATGCACTACAAACAGGCTGTCTTGGCTTGAGATCAGTGGTGTTGTAGAGAGACCAGATGCTTCATGGGTGGTGCAGGTTGATGATGTTTAAGGTTGCTGCATACAGCTGCATAAAATAGTTGATATGCTGGTTTGTAAAGTATAGGAAACTTCAGACAGGTTTGCTATTGTAAAAACAAGCCATTGGTGTGCGGACAGGTCTTTGGCACACAGGCCCAGAAGGCACTGAAGTATACAAAGAGCAAAACACGGGGCAGATTGATTTGGTGCTCATCTGTGTTGACGCCTCATTCCTGTGGAGGTATTAAAGACTGATTGCCTTTACAGAAAGAGCTGCACGTGTTGTAGTGTGAACCACATTGGTGCCACCACATCAGCCCAGAACATAAAGGTAGGTTCATGACAGATAAAAGCATGATTCAGCCTCTAAAGCACAATTTACTGATCTGCTGACCTCCTGATCTCAATTTTGAAATCACATGTCCAGTGGTGGGATGGTTATTTCCTCTGCAACTAGAGCACTGGAGTTTGAGAACGAACCAGTGACTACTGAACACAATGATCACAAGGTAAGATTTAGTTTTGTTGTTGACATATGTCAAAGACAGGGGTCTGCCCTACACAGGTACAAGACCAGAGCAAATGGGCTATACTGCAGACGTGCAGTCAGTACTAGAAAAACAGACAAAAAAGCAAAATATAATAATTGGACTAGAAAACTTTACCACCAAGTGTATTAAAATGTCTGGAAGTTGCCCAAGAGTCCCTGCAAAGGCAGGGTCTGTGCACATCCTCGTATCTGGATGACTAGTTACTATGTGGATTGTCTCAACAGCATGTGATTAGCCAGATCTCACATGTGGAAGCACTAGGATTGGAGCTAAGAGCATGCATATAAAGTGTGTTCCAGTGCATGTCTTCTAGGGAAAAAGCAACAGCACATGCCTTCCATCATGGTAGGTGGGGGTGGGGATGATATGGAAAAACCTGTAGGAGTGAAAGGAAGATGGAAAATGACATCTGATGTCAACATATCATCGTCCTTATTGTGTGGCTAGTACTGCAACATTTCCAGGAAGACGCTAGTCCAAACAGACAACGCCACAATTCTATTTCACACTGCAGGGACGAAATCACATGCAAAGCCGAGGTGCGTTCTGGAAATGGGTGGATGCCTCCTGTATTTGAGAGCTGCCTACCTAGACAGACAGCAGAAACAAGCCCATAGACAGATACTGTGAAGTCCGTTGATGTGTTTTTGAACAGACAGATAACTCAGCGCCCAGTGTAGTTCACAGACAGGACAGAGGCGGATCATTTGGGTCAGGATGACTTGCCATACTCACTGCCAATGCTGTTATGGATGACACGGCAGAGCATTCAACATATTATGCAAGTAGTGTTGCTGAAATCCCAGCTCTCGCTGAACAGATCATGGTTCCCTCTAGTTGTTGACCTGCCCGTTATCTACATGCCTTGTCAAAGCACTGGATCTCTGCAGAAAAGTACAGAGTGTTGTCATGGTGCTATAAAACACTATGAATAAACCAACACTGAAAACAATGTTTTTAAAGCTTGTAGACATTTTCAAGGCCTACCCTACAAGCCTATATAGCCACACGCCCGTCTACAGGGGACAGATTGATGGCATCTTTTTACTTGCGACAATTATGCATGTATTGTAAAATAATATGTCTCACTGTAGCCACACCCAGCATTCCTGCCAATCATATTGATCCTATAGACCTATCAACCTATCTGTTATCACAGACAAAAGTGTGCCCAGGCCAGCCCAAGACATTTGGGCACGCCATAATGGGCCTCTTCTTTCTAATGATTGCATAAGCATACTTGAACACAGGTCAAGAGGTTCCTGCTTTAATTAAATACAAATTAAATCAGTCACTGTAACATAATGTGACTCAGAATAAATGGTTAAGCAGGGAAAGGTTAAAAAAATAAGCACAGTCATTATTGATAGACCAGGTCAAAGGGTAATGTAAGGTAACAATAAAGCAAGAGTTTAATAGGCAAGTTAGTCAGAATAAATATAAGACTCAGACATTACAAGCACCCTAGGAATGGCAAGTAAACTAACAAAGACAAGGATTGTGATAGCACTAGTACTCAGATAAGCACAGCCTGTTTTCATGGGTAGACGTAACTCCTATGCTATAGAAGTGTACTAAGAGAAACTAACAGGAGTGTCACTTATTATGAAGCAGCAACATAGAGTTCACAATCTAGACAGAACAGGTATAACATTGTGAGCAGTGCAAGGTGAAGTGAATAAGACTGATGATCTCCTCATCATGGCACCTGTTAGTGGGTGGGATATATTAGGCAGCAAGTGAACATTTTGTCCTCAAAGTTGATGTGTTAGAAGCAGGAAAAATGGACAAGCGTAAGGATTTGAGCGAGTTTGATGAAGGGCCGAATTGTGATGGCTAGATGATTGTTTTAGAGCATCTCCAAAACTGCAGCTCTTGTGGGGTGTTCCCGGTCTGCAGTGGTCAGTATCTATCAAAAGTATCCTTTAAGTCCTGTAAGTATCCTTTAAGAGCCATGGAGGCTGCACCTTGCAACTTACAGGACTTAAAGGATCTGCTGCTAACATCTTGGTGCCAGATACCACAGCACACCTTCAGAGATCTAGTGGAGTCCATGCCTCGACGGGTCAGGGCTGTTTTGGCAGCAAAAAGGGGGAACAACACAATATTAAGCAGGTGGTCATAATGTTAAGCCTGGTTAGGCACAATAAATTATAGTATTTGCAATGTTTACGAGCGGTGTCTGATATTCTTTGACAGCGTGCACCATGAGGATATGATATTTGATATACGTGGTTGTAATAAGAGGAGAGAATCAAAAGGGGTAAGAGTGTGTAAGTATTATATTCCAGGATTCTTTACAATTCATACAAAATGAATTCCCTTCATAGTTCATTGTTGGCTCACTGTTTATTCAGTCCTAATATTGAATTGAATATTGAGCATTTAATCATCAAGACTTTTTGGAATTATTGCCCAAACATACTAAAGGAGTTATTGTGGTTAAAAAGTCTTAGGGCTGCTATCAGATCTTAGCCGTTACGATATTAAATAATTTCAGCAGTAAAGGTTGTTTGGTGACGTTCTCTTCTGTTGTTTTACTAGACATATATGTGTGTGTTTTATTTTAAGAAGACAAACAAGCCAACGCATTTCACTTGTGGTTTCACTTCCCACCTGTTGCTTTGTGTATGCAAGGTCAAAACTATGCGTATGTACACCCAGCAGACACTTTATTAGGAACAGCTGTGCACTTGCTCATTCATACAACTATCCAAAAGCAAAGGTTAAGAACTTTGGTTAATGTTCCCATCAAACAAAATAGGGGGAAATGTGACCAAGTGACATTCAGCTGTAAAGTTTTGGTGATCATGTCCCTACACTAGCCTCAGATTCCTGTTCTTGGCTGATAGGTGTGAAACTCCATGGGGCTTTCTGCTGTTTTAGCTCATCCTCATCAGCATTCTCAATTTTGTTCTCAATTTTGAGCTTCTTTTCTGCTCACCATGTTTGTAAAATGTGGTGATTTAAGTATCACCCCCAGACCCACTGCTCAATACATGTTTTTTTTTTTTTTTGGAACATTCTTTATAGAGACTTTTGTACATGAAAATCCCACAAGAACAGCATTTTCTGCAATACTCAAACCAGCCTGTCTGGGACAACCAACCACACCTCAGTAATTCTATCTTCTTTGCTTGAGCCCTGATCTTCTGGTCAACAACCCAGAGCCTTAACCACTTGAGCTACCACCGCCCCGCTGAGTGTAAACCCAAATCTGATAAATTCCATATTTTGCATTCTTTGTAAACATGATCTACACATATATCTCTGCTTGTAATAATAAAAGGGAGCCCCAAAGAGCTGCAACATTCTGAATGTCTTCGAGGCAGACCTGTCCAGATATTACCTAAGAATGTATGAGAATTGGGTAAAGACTAGCTTGTGTATAAACAGGAAAGATCGCATTCTTCTGATTGTGTGAAGAAGAAATATGCGAAACTGGTGGTTGTGGAATGTGACTTGACAAGTTGCACAAAACTTTAGCACATTACTCATGCTGTCACATTTCAGAGAACATTTTAAAGGGCTAATGTCTAATGTTATGGTTAATGATATAAATGTTGAACATTCCTGTGGATCCAGGAGACTAACACTGGGCACAAAGTGGGAATACTACCTGGGTCGGATGCCAGTCCATCACAAGTCACTATCTGTGCCTAGTGCATTAGAGCATAGTTAATCCCCTTACCCACATTTTTGAGGTAAGACAACTTGAAGAACCTGGTGAAATCCCCATAAACACTGGAAGAACACACAAAACCACTCACAGGCTGTAATCTGAGCTCAGGGTCGAACTGCGGAACCTGGAGGGGGAGGCGGCCACCGATCTGAGTAACAATTGCGGAGAATTATTGCAGGTTATTTCCCTTGAGACAATCCGAGGAAGTAACCAGACTCAATAGGGAACCTGCTCTTGAGTGGGTAACAATGGATAGTGATATTACTATAGTAGTATATTCTTGTAGGGACATCAACAGCAGCAGAGGGCAAATAACAAGTACAGAATTGCTCCAAACGGAGCAATCACAATGAATCAATCATGGCTGGAGGGAAACAACAACCTCAGCAGTAGAAATGTGTCAGGATCTGGCATCGGTATACCATCAGGCAGCAGGAGTACATCATATACAGCTTGACAGAGAGAGAGAAAGAGAGAAAGGAACAAATTATTAGGTAGGATCTTATCATACAGTGGAATACTCTGTGGAAGTGCAAGCAGGGATTGTGATTGTAAGAGTGTTAGGGAGACATGAACCCTCAGATTTTTCCATCACCTAAGAGAAAAGGTATTGAACAAAATGCCTGACTAAGCAAACAGACTGTGTCTGAATCCCAAACACTAAACATTGTGAGGCTATTCAATAGCTTTGGGACATTATAGGAAGAAGCCCTGCCCCCTGCTGTATGACTCTATGTACTGAGAAAGAACCTACACCTGCATCAGAATTCATTCATTTGTATCATCACACTCTTTTTACACAGCTATGTAAATGAAGTATGCATACACAACATGGACACGACGTTCATTATGACGGAACACTGGAGAGTTTGGATGATATTTAAACCTGCACCGTTGACCAATAGAGTTCCCAAGTAAACTAAATACAGTTCCAGGATGAGGTTCTCAGGTTCTTCGCTTGCTAAGCTGATCAGGGATAAAACTCACATAAGAAGGGATAAGTGACTTAAATCAAATGCAAATTCAGCAAAATACAAAGCCTGAACGAATAATGCAAGACACTTTGCATTAGCAAAAATCCCCTATCTTATGAATGCGTACAGTATGTCATAGAATTAAACACTTCCTGAAAACCATCATGCAAAATACTTACCCTGTTACTTTATGTTGAAGATTGAACGATGACAGAAGCTGAGAGAAAGACCAGATGGAGAGATGGGTCAGTGGGGAATTGTGCCAGAAGTCTCATGGCTAAAATGTCACAGTGGCATTCATCCATCCATCCATCCATCCATCCATTTTCTGTACAGCTTATTCACAGCTTATAGGGAGCCTGGAGCCTAAGTCATAGAATTCAGGGCACAGGGGTGAGGTGTGGGGTGTGGTGGCACCCTGGATGATGTGCCAACTTATCACTCACACACACACACACACACACACACACACACACACACACACACACACACACACACACACACACACACACACACACACACACACACACACACTCTCACTTGTTCAGTGTATGGGGAAACAAAGGAACAGAAGAAACCCCCAAAGCATGAGGACTCACAAAAAATTCATCTCCCAACCCTGGAGGCTGAATACATACACCTACATAAGACACTGTTGACCACAAGAGGGCGACATGATTCACTGTAATGACCTCTTCTGTCTAGTCCACACTGTTAGCCCTAAAAGACTGCTGAGGGGCAATGCTTGCTCAAAGGGAGAATAACTCCAACTGAAAAACCCAGCAAGGTACAAAAAATATGTTTGTATGGCTATATACTTGACATACACTTGAATAATAATATACCTGTACAATGGCAGGTGTTCCTGCTCAGCTGGAGCAGGTAAACAGGAAATAATTAAATACTATATTCCTCACAGACAATTATCACTTAGATATAGTAGCAGTATACAGTAACAGTAATAATAACACATTACTAAGATATATTACTTAGTGAGAGATGCACATTAATATACACTGATCAGCCACAACATTATGACCACCAGCCTAATATTGTGTTGGTTCCCCTTTTGCTGCCAAAGCAGCCCTGATCCATCGAGGCATGGACTCCACTAGATCCCAGAAGGTGTGCTGTGGGATCTGGCACCATGATGTTAGCAGCAGATCCTTTAAGTCCTGTAAGTTGCAAGGTGGGGCCTCCATGGATCAGACTTGTTTGCTTGATTGAGATGCGGGGAATTTGGAGGCCAGGTCAACACCTCGAACTCGTTGTTGTTCTCATCAAACCATTCCTGAACCATTTTTGCTTTGTGGCACGGTGCATTATCCTGCTGAAAGAGGCCACAGCCATCAGGGAATAGTGTTTCCATGAAAGGGTGTACATGGTCTGCAACAATGCTTAGGTAGTTGGCACTACCACCCCTCCCCTTGCTCCAGGGGTGCTGTATCATTGGTGACCCTGCGCTCTGACCCTAAACCTCCAAGGATGGGATATGTGACTAATAAAAGATACTTAACTTACTTATATGTCCAATGTTCCTTATCCTATCAGGTGACTGTATATATCAATAATAATAAATAAATAGATAGATATTTATGTAATTTATTGTCTACCGCTTATCCAATCTACTCTCGGGTCACGGGGAGCCTGTGCCTATCTCAGTCGTCACTGGGCATCAAGGCAGGATACACCCTGGACGGAGTGCCAACCCATCGCAGGACACACACACACACACACACACACACACACGCGGCAGAGGCGGGAATCAAACCCCCAACCCTGGGGTGTGAGGCAAACATGCTAACCACCAAGCCACCGTGCCCCTATTTATTTATTTGTTTGTTTGTTTGTTTGTTTGTTTGTTTGCAAATAAATAAATGCCGTCTATATTGCACACAGACCACAGACAGTGGAGTGTTACTGTGAGTGACTTTGAGACCACCGCAGCATGTCCACCTACTGACCTCAGAGTTTGAATGAGATCAGCACTAAAGCTTTTGCAGAGCGTGTACTGTTGGTTAGAACTATTGTTAATGGAACCGTGACGGAATAATATAAATGTTATTTTGAACACTGAATGTAAGTGTTCATACTTTGATGTGTACGTGTAAATCTCCAATACCACATTGAGCTATGCAATTTTCATGTTTGTCCAGCTTGTGAGTTGTAGGTGGCGGTGGTGGCGGTGGTGGTGGTGGTGGCTGCTTACTCCTTCTGCTTCTCGTTCTTACACCTCTGGGTACCATAAACAGATAATAAGTACCACCAGGCCTTCTTGTTAAAAAGTAATCCTCATCAGATTGGCCGGGAAATGACTGAGCTGGAAGAATGTGCTTTCACGGCACACGCATGAGCGAAAACAGTTTCCTTTCCCTCTGTGAGAAAGAACAGCTGGCAGGTATTCTTGTATAACCGCAGGAGATGTTGGTTCCCACCCTGCAGCCTAAATGTTTGTATGCTGAAAGCTGATCCAGGCAGAACAGAGAACATAGGTGAATCTGACCTCTGTATAAATGATGCTATCGCATTACTGCAAGCAAATAAGATGTTTTCACAACTGTATAAATATGTTTGAATGGATATCAAGTTTAATACTTGTCGCAACAGTAAGCGTATTTGCAGGCCTGTTATCCATTATATGTCTTCTCCAATCCCTTCGGGTAGGTGGCTGAAGCTTGGGAAAAACATCTGGTTCAAAGGTTATGTGGTTCTCTGACCTGCTGCTGATGGTCGTGTGCGCTGTGGTGAGTATGAAGCAATAGCACTGGGGAATGGCATGGGAAAACAAACATTACATAATGATGTCCGAGTGCATGCACAGTTACAGCTTCACTGAACAGACCTAGTCTCATGTAAATGAATAATGTGGTAGCTTAGTGGTTAAGGCATTGGCTTGTTGTTCAGAAGGTTGTGAGTTTGAATCCCAGGTCCACCAAGCTGCCACTGCTAGGCACCTGAGCAAGGCCTTTAATCCTGAATAAAGGATTTTGCTCTGGATAAGGATGTCTGCCAAATGCCAGAAATGTAAGTGGATTATAAGCATTATATAACATCCTTGATATTCAATTATTCAGCAATTTATTACTATATAGTAATGTATATGAAATATTTAGTGAAGTGCAATTGAGCTTGATATTAATATATATAAATATAATATAAATCATTATAAACAAATTAAATAAATAATGAAATAATTATAAACAATAATGATAAACTATCAGGCATTTTTTTCTTGCTTGGACTTCAACATAGATAGATAGATAGATAGATAGATAGATAGATAGATAGATAGATAGATAGATTACTACTACTACTACTATTACTACTACTACTAGAATAGATAGATAGATAGATAGATAGATAGATAGATAGATAGATAGATAGAAAGATAGAAAGATAGATAGATAGATAGATAGATAGATTACTACGTCTACTGCTACTACTACTACTAATAGATAGATAGATAGATAGATAGATAGATAGATAGATAGATAGATAGATTACTACTACTACTACTACTACTATTACTACTACTACTAGATGGATAGATAGATAGATAGATAGATAGATAGATAGATAGATAGATAGATAGATAGATAGATAGATAGATAGATTACTACGTCTACTGCTACTACTACTACTAATAGATAGATAGATAGATAGATAGATAGATAGATAGATAGATAGATAGATAGATAGATAAAAAACTGATTACTACTACTACTAGATAGATAGATAGATAGATAGATAGATAGATAGATAGATAGATAGATAGATAGATAGATAGATAGATAGACTGATTACTACTACTACTAGATAGATAGATAGATAGATAGATAGATAGATAGATAGATAGATAGATAGATAGATAGATAGATAGATTAGATAGATAGATACTATTACTACTATTACTAGATACTACTAGATAGATAGATAGATAGATAGATAGATAGATAGATAGATAGATAGATAGATAGATAGATAGATAGATAGATTACTACTACTACTATTACTACTACTACTAGATAGATAGATAGATAGATAGATAGATAGATAGATAGATAGATAGATAGATAGATAGATAGATAGATAGTTTAAAAAAACTACTACTACTAGATAGATAGATAGATAGATAGATAGATAGATAGATAGATAGATAGATAGATAGATAGATAGATAGATAGATTACTACTACTACTACTACTATTATTACTACTACTACTAGATGGATAGATAGATAGATAGATAGATAGATAGATAGATAGATAGATAGATAGATAGATAGATAGTTTAAAAAAACTACTTCTACTGCTACTACTACTACTAATAGATAGATAGATAGATAGATAGATAGATAGATAGATAGATAGATAGATAGATAGATAACTACTTCTACTGCTACTACTACTACTAATAGATAGATAGATAGATAGATAGATAGATAGATAGATAGATAGATAGATAGATAGATAGATAGATTACTACTACTACTACTTCTATTACTCCTACTAGATAGATAGATAGATCGATACATAGACACAGATAGATAGATAGCTACAGATAGATAGATAGATAGACAGACTACTACTATTAATAATAATAATAATAAAAACTATCCATCATCATCATCATCATCATCATCATCATCATCATCATCATCATCATGCCAGTGATTTAAATATAAATGTTTAAAAGAAAACAGAGTAGTTATGTTAAGGCACATTGATGAAACAATTGACTAATTAATTGACTAACAATTGACACTAATTAGTTAATTGCAGCTCTAGGATTATTGTTACAAGCATGAAAATTAATTATATAACTAAATAAAACTAAGAAGAACTATGAAAGAAAACCATTGAGCTTGTGTTTCTAATGTTCTCTAGAACATTATTCCAGGGTTTTGTGGGTGATGTGAGAAAAAAAAAAAAAACTGCTCAGACTGATTCTCCGAATTAACAGAAGGCCTGCCTTGGCTACGCAAAGCGCTTGTGATAGACTACACTGCTTTAGGAGTTCAGCAAAATAAGCCACAGCTAAAGCATACAAAACTTCAAACAAGACTTATATATACAGAGTGCTACATTCTGAACTAGTTGAAGTTTACCAGGGCAGACAGCCAGCAACCCGTTTTTAGCAGAGGTTATAAAAGCATGCGCTAGTTTCTCAGCAATGTGTGTGGTAAGCGTATGTGTATGACTCAGCAACTTTATTGTAGATGGTCTTTGTTCCCAACAATATGAAGGAAATATAAGTACAAAAAATGTAGCTGTGTTTTATCAGCCAAAAAGCCAAGATGTAATGTTAATTATGAACGCAGGAAATGATTCCGCTGACCCGCGACAAGAATTACATTCACGTAATGTAGACACATTTGTAATGCTACTTATAACCTTAACCACGGTAACCAAAAGGAAAGTGTTTAACCTTGGATTTCTCCCAAACAAAAGCCACATTTTCCCCATCATCCTAAGAACATTTGTTCACAATAAATAAAGCAAGTGCACAAACACACACAAACACGCAAGCCTAAATCCAGTGAGCCAGAGGAATGACGGCTGTCTTTCTACAAATTGACCCAAAAGCAGTTGACTCACTTCTTCTGATCATTAGTGACAGCGAGGGTGGTTTCAAGCTCTCCGAATGTTATTGTCCCAAAACATCATCCTATGCCTTAATTATATTCCTAGAGACAACTCATTAACATGTAAACACACTGCTTGCACACTGTATATCATGCAGTGCGTGATTTTTTAAAACAATTTGTTTTGCTTTGTGGTGGCGGAAAATAATTTGGGATTACCAGAACAACATTCGTTTTCATCTTTGGAAGAGCCTTCGTAATGTACGGAATGCCAAAATGCAAAATGGTACATGTGGATTGCGTCTTTTAACTACACCGACCAGGCATAACATTATAACCACCTGCCTAATATTGTGTTGGTCCCCCTTTTGCTCACAAAACAGCCCTGACCCGTCATGCACTGTGTATTCTGACACCTTTCTATCAGAACCAGCATTAACTTCTTCAGCAGTTTGAGCGAGAGTAGCTCGTCTGTTGGATCAGATCACACGGGCCAGCCTTCGCTCCACATGTGCATCAGTGCGCCTCGGCCGTCCATGACCCTTTCGCCGGTTCACCACCGTTCCTTCCTTGGACCACTTTTGATAGATATTGACCCACAAGAGCTGCAGTTTTGGAGATGCTCTGATCCAGTGGTCTAGCAGTGATATAACAGTATAAACCTTCTTGTGCTAATGTGCACATACACAGTATAATGTGAGCATGAGGTATTGCTAGCTATTAACGTTTTCATGCAGCGATCTTTTCCTTTTTCCCTTCTGACCTTACATGACCTTAGCATTACAAGATTGTAACTGGGTTAAGAATAGAAAAAAGTTGCGTGAATTAAAGCAATTCTTCATTTGCAGTGACCTAATGCTACAAACATAGTTAACGCAGCGTTTGGAATTCCTGATCCCTCACCAATAAAAAAACAAACAAAGAAAACAACCAAATTCCTATTTGGGAACTCTGGACTGTATTTTCCAAGTTCCTTCAAGTTCATCGAATCAACATGGCTGTGCAGAGCATCGGCAGCGAACAAAGGTACACTTCTTACCTTTAAATGAGTTGCTTATGTGGGGTTAGTGCAGCCAGGTGACCAGGAGGTTTGTTGTGGCTGATTTCTTAAGTGCAACGAGGAAGACAGCTGATTCGAAGCATCTGGGGACTATGGCACGAGGCGGAGACGTGAAAAAGATATTAAACATCTCAGCCTCTTCAACACACACCATCGAAATATGTCATAGCAGCCCTTCTGATGCTTATAGTGTGTTGACAAGGTGTATGTGTGTGTGTGGTGTGTGTGTGTGTGTGTGTGTATACCCTGAATGCCTTTAAGTCATCTTGGTATTCTTTATGCCTAAGTTGAAGTTGAAGCACTGATGACCATCTGGTATGTAGTAGCCACCAGATCATGTCACAGCACTTTGTATGATGTCTCACTGAAGACTAATGAACTTATCACAACCTTCCTGAAGGGAGAATTGTGGATCCATCTCTCAGTGTAGCTGCAGGTTTTCACAGGAGCCTGGAAACTGACTTCACCTGTTAAATTAGATTGTTTTTGTCTTCAAATGATTATATTAGAGGTTCGGATGCTTGGTTATGGAAAAACCTGCAACCACGCTGTGTCTTTGTGTTGAAAGAAAAATCGCACAGGCACTGTTACGGTAAGTGTGCAGTGAGTCAAATGTTATGGAAATGTCAGTACAGTTTTAGGACCACAATTAATTAATTAATTTTTTTGCATCTGGCTTTAATCAGGCCTAAAATAGTGGAGAAGAGACTAAGCTCATATGTTCCTTACGTCTGTTTCAAAAATTATAACTTTGGCAGCAGACAGCATTTTGGGGATTTTTTTTTTCTTTTTTTTTTGTGGTTGGGTTTTACATATTGTTGTAGTTTACATAGAGCCAGGATGTTGTTGTCTTTGAGTAGAGCTTAAAGTCTTACCGTCATTTCACTCATTAATGAATATCAACCCAAATGGGTTCAAAGGTTTAGAAAAAAAAACATAATAAAAGTTTTTTTTTGATTTCAGTAAATAATAGTTCACAGTAATCAATCACAAAGATGGCTAACAGCTAACTATTATTTACATTTCTGGCATTTAGCAGACGCCCTTATCCAGAGCGACTTACATCTCTTTTTTTTTTTATACAACTGAGCATTTTTGGGGTTAAGGGCCTTGCTCAGGGGCCCAGTAGTTGCAGCTTGGTGGACCTGGGATTTGAGCACACAACCTTCCGATCAAGAGTCCAATGCCTTAACCACTAAGCTACCACATCCCCATATTATGGTTACTTACCTACTGTTAAAACAAGTTCTTAAAGAATTCCTCACATGGCTAGAGCGCAATGGAACCATCAAAGCATGCAAAAGAGTTTTTCTCTCTGAACTGGGTAATGTACGATCATTAAGGTTAAATTAGGATATATTTTAAATATAATTCCATATCATTATACTTTAATGTGTTAAAGCCTAACAGAACCGTTTTTACCTTTTACTGTTTAGAGGTAAAGGAATAACTGCTTCACATTCTGCCAAGAGAAAAAAGTATGTTTTTGATCTGCCTGTATTTTATTCACAGTTAATTTCAATTCATTTTAAAAATAAGATTCCAAGATCCAATTAGATGACTCTTTTGTGTTATGGAATCAATGACCCATATATATAATCTCATTTAATTATCCCTGTGCAGCATTATCCGAGTGTGGAATGCGTTTTCTTAATGTTTGATTCTCTTTCTTCAACAACTTTGTTCTTCATCAGTCCTGCAAACTTCATTAGATCTACAAAACCCTGAAGTCCCTCAGATACGGTAAGTGATGGACTTAGTGGACTTAGTAAGTGATGGCTCCGTAAGTGTTTATTAGAGATAATTTAACGGCTTAGATTAACTTTTCACTCTTAATGTACATATTAGAACATATTTGTTGGAGACTGACTTGAGTGTCTTTGACATTGTTGCTAATTGCAGTGATACACCGATCAGACATAACATTACGACCACCTGCCTAATATTGTGTTGGTCCCCCTGTTGCTGCCAAAACAGCCCTGACCCGTCATGCACCTTTCTATCAGAACCAGCATTAACTTCTTCAGCAATTTGAGCAACAGTAGCTCGTCTGTTGGATCGGAACACACGGGCCAGCCTTTGCTACACACGTGCATCAATGAGCCTTGGCCGCCCATGACCCTGTCGCCGGTTCACCACTGTTCCTTCCTTGGACCACTTTTGATAGATACTGACCACTGCAGACCGGGAACACCCCACAAGCGCTGCAGTTTTGGAGATGTTCCGATCCAGTGGTCTAGCCATCACAATTTGTCCCTTCGTCAAACTCGCTCAAATCCTTACGCTTGTCCATTTTTCCTGCTTCTAACACATCAACTTTGAGGACAAAATGTTCACTTGCTGCCTAATATATCCCACCCACTAACAGGTGCCATGATGAGGAGATCATCAGTCTTATTCACTTCACCTGGCACTGCTCACAATGTTATGCCTGATCGGTGTATACTGAATGACCCAAATGTCACTATTTTCTATCACAGCCACCTGGATTAGTACTCTTACTTCACACTTTATTTGCTATCAGTGAAAGCCTAGGCAAGCAAAACTTGAGCCGACGTTTATAAGCTCATTCCTTTGAAAGAATTTCGTGGCTTCATTGGCAGGTATGTCCAGTGGATTCGTAACTAGGGTTCTAAGGATCCATCCAGGCCAAGGAGGTCTTTAAGGGAGCTGGACAAGCTTTCCTGGAGTGATAAAAGTTAAAGGCCATCATGTCTGGAGCTTTTATCTGTTTCCTGAGAGCTATAGCTATGTGTGCAAGCAGCACTCCTTACGCTACACCGGGAATGCCCCAAAGTGGAATATATATGCTGTGACCACTTCATATGGCTTTGAAAGGAAACCACAGCCCTTTATCCAACCCAGAACTGCTAAGTTTGTACACGATCGTGTAAAAGAAGGTATCCGTATTGCATCGTTCACTCGAAGTGACTTCATCCTGCCTGTATTTGTGTACTTCAGGCCCATGTTTAGGTGTACACCTTTCACAGCGCTGTCTTAGATGAAGGAGAAATGCAATGTGCAGACAGACAGGCCATAATCTATTCACACACACTCCAATATTTATGTTCTTTTAACAAAACACTGCTTTAATTGCACATTTTTTGATTTGACATATTATCACGGGTAAAAGAAACCGCTAACATTCCCCACCGTGCAGAGCACATGGAAACTGGCAGAACGGCAGATTGTTTTAATCTTTGGTCTGGTACTTGATTGACAAAACCTCTTTAAAACAGTTCTTCCCACACATCTTGAATGCTTTAGATATGGTAAAGCACAAATCTGTCACATAATTAGGAACGGAATGTTCCAGATCAGGTGGGGTACTGGAGAAAGAACATTTTTCCGTTTGCTTTCTGTGGAAACATTAAGGTGACACGAAACATTAGAGCTTCAAATGAAGCAAAATCTGTAGTTAGACAAAACACTTTACTCATGCAATTTTGTTTTTAGATTTTTAATGTTTTTTTCACCTACAAATATTTTGTAACATTTGTAATTCCTGCAAATGCTGGCCAAATGAAAACAAGATCAGTGGACATCTTCCTAGTCTAAGAAAACTAAATAAAAATGTATGGGAAAAGTTAAAAGGTAAAGTAATATTTAAATTATTTTTTATTATCGCCACACATACATTACAGCACACTGGAATGCTTTTCTTCGCATATTCCAGCTTGTTGGTACCAGAGCGGGGCAAGTATGATACAGTGCCCCTGGAGCAGAGAGGGTTAAGGTCCTTGCTCATTTGCCCAGCAGTGGTAGCTTGGCAGTGCTGGAGCTTGAACCCCGACCTTCTGATCAACAACCTAGAGCAGTAATCACTTGAGCTACCAACTCCACCCAAAAAATTAGACACAATTGTACAAAAAATTAGAAACAAGACATGACATACATAGGGTTTCTAGAATCTACATGAGTGACCCATCTCATGACTCATCTCCAGTTCTGTATTTCCCCAGTTATACATCCTGACAATAGCATCATAACTGCGGTCACTGTGATAACAAGACTGATGTCATGGTTCTGTGGCTAATGATGTGAGTTGTATATATATATATACACCATGCTTTACGTTTTATATATGCAAATGAACGAATCTACACAGTGATAACAAATCCACACAATGAGCCACCTCATCTGTTTATTTACTGAAACCGTTTAACACATGGTCATGGGGAACTTGGAGCCTATCCCATGGGACTCATGGCACAAGACACCCAGGATATGGTGCCAATAATTAGGGTACACAATGGGCATACCCACCCATTCACACATTATGGACCACTGAGAGCTTACAATCACACTACAATGCATGTTTTTGGACTGGGAAGGAAACCAGAGTACCATTTGGAAAGCACCGGGAGAACATGCAAACTCCATGCGCACAGGACAGAGGTAGGAATCAAACCCCCAAACCCAGAAGTGCGAGGATGATCATGCCTCCCAAGCCACGCTGTGCAGCAACGACTGTGCAAGAATGATGCCGTATATTTTATGTATAGTTTACTTTAAAAAATGCATTAATTTCATGCTACTAGATTTGGAAGAAGTGGCAATGTTTTATACTAGGTGTGGAGTGAATAGCAATGTGTTCTTCCAAGATGAAAAAAATTCTGTATTACATTCATCATCCTTTAAACCCAAGCCTGGGCATGGTTAGAATATTTATTTGCATTTGTATCATTTATTGATGCTGGCATGCTGAGAATTTTCTGCTCACAAAGAACAGACAAATGAAGAAACAACTTGAACCTGCACGAAGAGGTTTGTCACGCATACACGAGAGACACCTTGCAGCTGTTTGACTGCGGCAGAACATTTCCAGAAATCTGGAGAGCAAAGGAACCCTTGAGTTTATTGAGGGGGAGGTTGTACTTATCCAACACAAGCAGATGCAGACTCATTGCCAGGAAATGGAGAGTAAGAAACCGCTTTAACCTGGAACAGATTGGTGGTCATTCTGGCTCTTAGATTAAATACACTTAAGAGGTTATACACCTGTGTCTTGGGGATAGCTGGCCTGTCTGTACATGTGTGCATGTTTGTGTACTCATATATATAATTTTCAGCTAATCTCTCAATAGTTTTGCTTTTATTAAGATGCATCGGTTATGTGTACGCAACTCTAGCATCAACTGCTAAACTCCACGTTAGCGTTTTCAGCAAGGAGAGTAATGACTGTCATTTTAAGATAACAGTAGTTCGGGAAGATTTAAACATAATTCACAGTCACAAACCTTGGGATATAATGTTATGATGTATGAGTATGATGTTTGAACATTGTCAACTAGATACAAAAAAATGACTGCTTATGGAAATGTGTCATGTGCGTTTTATAATCCATCATTCCGTTTTGGGTGTTTACTTCTGCAGGTTTAGGTAGCAATGTTGTAATTAGCATAGCGCCTCTGATTTTAGAGTGTGTTATATACGATAAAGAGAGATGAGATGCACAGATCACAACAGTGCCTCCTCTGACCTTTTTCTTCCACTAACTAGCATTTTACTTTCACTCACACGCTAACCACAAATGCCATGTTTTCAAAGGCAAAGTAAGTGCACGTTTAACCTCTTTTCTTCTCATCCAGGTTTTTGGATAAAAAACAAAGAAGTATCTGCTGAAACATCATTTTCTTCCACTTAATCATTCATTCACTCAGTACCTTCAGTTCCGTTGGTGTGGATGGTTCTGGAGCCGGTCCTGGAAATACCGAGCATGAAGTGAGAATACACCGTGGCAAAACATTCAATCCATTGCAAACACACACACACACACACACACACACACACACATTTGGCATACCCCGTCCAAATACCAGCATGTTTTTGGGAGTTGGGAGGAAACCAGAGAACCCTTAAAAGACTAATACAAACAGGAGGAGAACGTGCAAAACACGACAGTAACCTGAACTCAGCATTGGAACAGCAACGCTACCCACCCATTCGTTTTATTGTTTAGCTTTAGGGTTCCTTAAAAAATGATTTAAATTACATAATTAGTTAAATATTGTATATTGTACCACACAAAATGAAGTCAGACCTCTGGGTTCATTTATAGTTTAGTGTTTGATGATTTAGATCAGGAGACTTCAAGCTTATCCACAGGTTTTCATTTCAGGACCAGTAAACGTACACAGATCAGCTATAACATTGTGAGCAGTGCCAGGTGAAGTGAATAACACTGATGATCTCCTCATCATGGCACCTGTTAGTGGGTGGGATATATTAGGCAGCAAGTGAACATTTTGTCCTCAAAGTTGATGTGTTAGAAGCAGGAAAAATGGGCAAGCTTAAGGATTTGAGCGAGTTTGATGAAGGACCAAATTGTGATGGCTAGACCACTGGATCAGAGCATCTCCAAAACTGCAGCTCTTGTGGGGTGTTCCCGGTCTGCAGTGGTCAGTATCTATCAAAAGTGGTCCAAGGAAGGAACAGTGGTGAACCGGCGACAGGGTCATGGGTGACCAAGGCTCATTGATGCACGTGGGGAGCGAAGGCTGGCCCGTGTGGTCCGATCCAACAGACGAGCTACTGTTGCTCAAATTGCTGAAGAAGTTAATGCTGGTTCTGATAGAAAGGTGTAAGAATACACAGTGCATGACGGGTCAGGGCTGTTTTGACAGCAAAAGGGGGACCAACAGAATTTTTTTTTTTTTTTTTTTTTTACAGCACTGATACCTTGGCATATAAAAGCACATGGGTATAATATAAATGCACAGGAAATGAATCATCACGTACAATCACTTTGCATATACTATGAATAGAAATCTATTGTTCTCGGTAATAGAATTAGCTGAAGCTGTGTGTATGTTGCTGGGGAGATTGGGAGAGTGATATTTTGGTGCACTTTTGCAATCATCAGCCTCATATAATGCAACATGACGACTTTGTGGTTGATCACACACATAGGTCAGAGAATGAGCTACTTTTTCCTTTAACTTCCAAAGTTGGAGAGTTTAACTTTCTGAAAATAGCGTGTGCCGAAAGATACAAATAAAAAAAGTATCCGAAAGCATCCTGCATGATTACATGGGAAATTAATAAAGGCTTTAAATGATAGAAACATGAATTCCAACTTGGTCATGAATTCAAGGCACGTCTGCTGAGATGATGATTTATTTCTAAGCCGGACCTGATTTACAGTTATGCCATTTTCAAATGCACTGAACTCAGAACAAGAGTAATAATTTCTGTATGTTTCTAACGCCAAAACCTACCAAAAAAAAAACCAAACCCACACACACATTAGTTTTGGAATATGGTTTAGATCATGCGGGAGCATTTCTGGCATTTGGAGTAAGGAAAATGTAATTCATTCTTGGTTTGTGATGAGAAGAAATGCCCCATCTGAATAAGCAAACCAAACACTACATGATGCTGCAAACTTAAAGAGAGTCGTAACTCGATTCCAGGGCACACAGCCCAGAGTGTGGTTTAATGAAACAGACCTCCCAGCTTGTATGAAGAAATATGGTCAGAGGCAAAAGGACATAGGATGCACAACATCCACAACACCACCTACCAAGAGTAATATTATGGAAAGCTGGCAGAGTTGACTGTTGCAGGAACAACTTGCGAGAACTTTGCCATCCAGTGCAGAAGGATGGATGAGGTAGCCATGATCACACTTTACTATAAGCTGTTTCTTAAAGCACACACACACACACACACACACTCACACAGCCCCCTGCAAGCGGTAGCATTACGCTTTAAAAAAAGGACAGGGTGTGTCACCTGCACTTGTTGCTAATTGCTGTTTATAGTTGACTTCAGCAAATGGGAGGCCTGTAATTTACTGACTGCCTGAATAAAATAGGAATCGGACAAAAAAGTGACAAAACGCTTACACAGTTCATTTGACGGCACACAGCTCTGTTTCCACAGCTCTGTCCAACATATTATTTTTTTCTGGGTCAACCCCCATCAAAAATAAATAAATAAATAAATAAATAAATAAATGAGGAGGAGGAAGAAGAATTTTCCATTAATTCAATCCTTGTTTACCCCTTTTTGTTCAAATTATGCGGACAGACCAACGTTTTTTCCCCATGTAACTAACCATATGGCCATCTTAGACATCTGCACCCACTAGCTCCCAGTAACTGGCATGAATCAGAAAAAGAGACAAAGCAAGTCTAGGAATGGGACTCACTTAATGGTTTATTGCCGCAGTTATGAACCTCCCGAACCACATTTGGTCTGTCCTGAAGTTGAATTCTGAGGTTTAGACGCTGGTTGCTCTACTACCACCAAACCTCACTGGGACATCAAAGCATCTCCACATCTCTGTCCTTCCTCCCACGTTCACAAAAAGCCTTTTGTTTAGTTTTTTGCTGTTGTTTCAAATTCTCCTGTGTCTGTTGTGCCTGTGCCCTATAGGATTATAAATATGAAATGTTATATATAAAAAGGACTATTTTGTTGATAGGTTCATTAAGGGTTTTCAACTCAATCTGTCTGTCTCTGTCTGTAATTGGATTCCGTTTAAAGTTTTGCAAACCGAAAAAAGATGTACAAATACATTAGAAATCAAAACGTTCACTGCAATGTCCTTTAAATACTCGGGTCAGACTCGGATTGATCGAATTATAATAGCCTCCTGAAAAATGCATCTGGTGACTCAATCCACACACGGAACTCTGAGAACTCTGCTGTTTAGTGCTGAAAAAAAAATAAAATAAAAAATCGTTTCAAATTTGCAGGAGTGGTTTTGCAGATGACTAGAACATCATAACAAGAAACAAAGTGCTTAAAAGCATAGTAGCCCCATATTATAATCAACATCTTTTCCAGAGCTTCAACTAAAATAATTTTTTCTTTTTCCATTTCCTTCCAAGAGTCCAAAAGGGATCATATGAACAGAGGCTGCCAGTTACACCTCAGGAACACATTTGCCGTTTTTTCTCTTAGGGAACAAGAGGTAAGGGAAAGATCCAGAGCTCTTTGCCAACACAACCATCCCACTCCTTCGGTTGTGGGAATGTGGTTTCTTCTAAAGCATTTTACCCCCTCTCCTCCTCTCCCACTCCTCCCATAGGAACAAACATGTCTCCACATTGGCTACACGCAGACTGGAAGGCGACTGCGTGGAGGAGAGTGGAAGCCTCCAGCACCCCATGGATCATGCTATGCATGACTGGCTGCTGGATCCAAATGTGACTATTGTGTCTGTTAATGAGTTCTAACGTCTTCTGTCACTTGTACACATCACGAAACCGCATGATTTACCAATAAGTGAAGGCAGGGTCAATATGCTCAGATTTTTCCAACTGGTTTGTTCACATCATTATAATCTCACATTAAAAGCGATGATTTATTCATACACTGCTTATATATTTTATGCATACCAAATACATGAAAATGCTCAATTATTCTTATTGAGCACAGTATAAGTTGAGTACAATGGTTATTTTACTGTGTTGGTTTTGCAGTCCTAAGTCCTGGCTTCTCACAAGCAAGACATATTTTTGATGAGCAGTGAAGAAATGTGAAATCCTGGGAAAAAAAGCTTTTATTCACAATTTAAGTAAGCAGCAGAGGCCTTATATTGAGCAGTTTGAGGAAAATCGCTGTAGCAAATAAACATAGGTTTTTGCATGGCCCGGTTATTGCACACACACACACACACACACACACACACACACACACACACACACGCACATATATACATACATACATATATATTTCACAGTCTCCACTCTAATTCATCCCAAAGGTGTTCTATGGGGTTGAGGTCAGGACTCTGTGCAGGACAGTCAAGTTCCTCCACACCAAACTCGCTCATCCATGTCTTTATGGAGCTTGCTTTGGTCACTGGTGTGCAGTCATGTTGGAACAGGAAGGGGTCATCCCCAAACTGTTCCCACAAAGTTGGTAGCATGAAATTGTCCAAAATGCCTCGGTATGCTGAAGCATTAAGAGTTCCTTTCACTGGAACTAAGGGGCCGAGCACAACCCCTAAAAAACAACATCTGAATTCAATGATTTGGAGGGGTGTCCTAAAACTTTTGGCAATATAGTTTATATATATATATATATATTAATATAAATAGTAAATCGTTGTGAAAGCCAAACAGATACGTACAATTTAGGAATTATTCAGGATTACATTATTAAATTTAAATAAATACCCTTTACCTATGATTAATGCTACGCCTCAGCATATCAGCATGAAGCTACAGCTCTGTACAGTAACACCTTTGGAAGTTTTTCTCAACCTTAATTACATCTACCAAAATACATTTCTGACTAATGTCTAGTCTGTTACAACAACAGACAATGACTAAGGCTGCAAAACAAGACAATAACAGGTCAGAGGAAGAGTGATATAAGGTACTATAGTGTGTTGATACAAAAAGTGTTGTCCATTTGTGAAACTAATACACACACACACACACACACATATTCTTACTGATCCAATCAATGGAACGTGAAGCTCTCTCTCACTCTCTCTCTCTCTCTCTCTCTCTCTCTCTCTCTCTCTCTCTCTCGCTCGCTCTCTCTCTCGTCTCTCTCTCTCTCTCTCTCTCTCTCTCTCTCTCTCTCTCTCTCTCTCTCTCTCTCTCTCTCTCTCTCCTCCCTCTATGTTAATCACAGTGTTGTGGTTCCCTTCCCTTGAGACACAGTGGTTGTTTTCTCCTCCCTCTCAGGAAACTCTCCCTTTTTTTCACTCTCCCATTCTCTGCCTCTGTATATAAAAGAGTGGTGTATGAATTGTGCCACAGAAACTATGTTCACATGCTGGGGACACAGAAAGGGCTGGGGACAAAGAAAGGGCCATGTAACGTGTGCCCAGGGCAGTGGTGCTGAAACAGACTTGCAGAAATCTCGAGTGAGTACTCTTACACACACACACACACACACACACACACACACACACACACACACACACACTGTATTAACATTGCTGTTAAAAATATACAGCAATTAGAAAACTGCTATCAATTACACGTTTGTGTGTTTTTAGACTACCGTCTTCCATTCCACAGAACAGAAAGTAAAACATCTTAAAACTTATCCTACTTTATTAAAACTTCCCCAAATCTAAATCTAATAATAAATAATAAATAACTATTATTAATACACAACATACTTATATACACTATACTATTAGTAGTGCATTTTAAGCAAAGGATGCCATCTAGGGAATAATACAGACACTGTAAGAAATAAATACTGCATTTAAAGCTAAATTTCTTCAACGGATTGCACCTGTACTGTCTAAAACAGGCTCTAGATTGGTGTCTGGGGTTGTCAAGAGGTCATAACGTGTCTTCTAATAGCCTAAGCACAAGCAATTACATGTCATGGCCTCATATTAATTAAAGAAAAATGATTATACGGTGATTTAGATCATCTAAGACTACTTGAACCTCCCAAAACCAAGCACATACATATATCAATCATCTAAGGCCAATCAGTTGAAATGATACAGTTACTTCCTGTTTATGAAACTTTGACTTATTATTTATTTTTGCACAAAAAATAGAGGAATTAAATGTTTATGAATGATGCTTAAAATGCATGTCTTGCCTACTAAGCCACTTTTCTTAAAGCGAGGCTTATATTTGGGTTATTGAAGGCCAGCTGCTCCGACTTGTGTAAACCATTCTGTGTTATATTTGTTTGCGTTCAGCTCTATGCTTCCAAGTTAAATGACGATGATCTGTAGTGTTTTCATCAGGTTGACTCTGTGCCGTCTGTGGTTTCTCTGAAGACGATGACTGAAAGTTTTCATAAAGAGCTTTTTTTACCAACAAACACTTTTCATAATTACTACCAGAGACAGTTGAGGTTTTCAGGAAGTTCTGAGATAAATGCATCTTTCCAACACCAACAGTGTTGCAATTCTGTATAATTTGCTATTGTGCCCTAGACTTTTTGAATACCAAAATACAATCTTCATACATCATTATTATGCAACAACTTCTCTAGACGGTTAAATCTTGAAGGCTTATTCTTGATCGTGCAGGATGTGGTATAATTTTCCCCCCTCATGGTATGGGCCTGATGCCATGCGAAGAAAGATCCAGTGCCTTTAGCCTTAAACTTTTTCCAGCTCACTATAGAAACCACCCTAGTGATCAACAGGCTGCCTTCATCTGTAGTATTTCATCCTGAACCCCACTTGTTAACTATCGTTATAGCAGATGACTCTCATTAATAATATCTGACGACATGTTATTATCACCATAGTTACTAGGGACTCCATACATAGCAAGATGTTGTAAATCCTGTGGTGGAGCTTCTCCTTAAACGATTTTCAGACTCAGTTCAACAAACATACTGACCTTGTTTGTGCAAAACACAACCATTATCTATAATGGCAACATTTTAGCATAGACGTTTTTTGTGAGCAGATTCATTACACCAACATTTTAGGATAGAACCACAACATTTTTCAAAAAAAGAGAGACAGACCAAACACATAGTAATTCCTTATGAACATGGCCATGTGTTGGGAAAAAATTTGACGAGAAGCTCCAGTTTTCAGGCAGGCTTCTGGCAAGGGCAGCTATGATTATGGGTATGTGGCTAACATGCTGGTGTGTATCTGTGGTTGGATGTGCTTATTACTCTGATGGTCAGCTGAGCAAGCTTCGGGTGCAGACTGAAATCCTTAAGGTGTCCTCTAAATAACAGTTAAACCAGCAAGACGCCCAGAAATACCACTCCATTGTTCAACTTCTTCTGCTTTGTGCTCATGAAAACTAAAACTGGTAAAAAGGGTATCACTGTGACTAAATTACCCATAGATTCCTGTATTGTGTTTTGTCTTTCAATATTTTGTTTTAGCAATTTTCATTCTTCTTGGAATTGTGTTCAGACTTAATAACTGACCCATCCCTATTACCTTACGAATGTACCATTAAGCTCAACATGAGTGAGCTTAGCAGTTGCGAAGACCAACTGTTCCGTGCTACTGCTGGTTGGCTAACTTGAGCAGAAATTGTAACTGGACAAAAAGACACGTTCGGTTTTAATTTTGGGTCAGTAATAAAATCTCCACCTTGTGCTAAAATACGTGCCACTGTTGGGTCATTTCCATCCCATTCACCTCTAATCCTGTCCCTGTCCTGCTCATAGGATGACTGACAGTTACCTTTGGTGAGTCAGAAAGCAGGATGCCCGGTGTGCCCTGCGGGGCCTCGTATCAAGCCCTGCCTCTTGCATATGCCCTTGTCCTCTCCTGGTTGTTACTCTTGGTGCATGCTGAGTTCAGTCAGAAACCAGCCAAGCTGCCTCTGGTGGGCCGCAAGCCATTCTTGGCTGCATGGAATGCACCACTCGATTTGTGTACTGTCAAATACAACATGAACATCAGTCTGGACCTTTTTCATATTAGTGGCAGTCCACGAGCTGTCCATACAGGCCAGGATGTCACCATCTTCTATCCAAACCGTCTGGGTTACTATCCGTTCTATACAGAGCAAGGTGAAGCTGTGAACGGAGGCCTTCCTCAGAACTGCAGTCTGGAAGCTCACCTCAGTAAAGCCAGCAAAGATATTGCACACTTCATTCCCTCAGAAGATTTTCAAGGCCTAGCTGTCATCGACTGGGAGTACTGGCGGCCGCAGTGGAACCGCAACTGGCAGAAGAAGGACATCTATCGACAACGCTCTCGTGAACTTGTCTCCCGAGCCTATATAAATGTGACTGAAGATCAGATAGAGGAACTGGCACGTCTACGCTTTGAAAAGAGTGCCATGGCATTTATGCAGGGCACACTCGAGCTCGGCACACGGGCTCGACCGAAAGGCCTGTGGGGCTTCTACCTATATCCAGACTGCCATAACTACAATGTGCACATGCACAATTACAGCGGCTATTGCCCCATGCAGGAGAGTGTCCGCAATGATGAACTGCTCTGGTTGTGGAACAGCAGTACTGCACTCTTCCCTGCAATGGCTATCCGTAAATGCCACATGGACAGCATTCGCAACCTGCACTTCTGCCAGAACAGGGTGCTGGAGTCTCTAAGGCTTGCTTCCATGACCTCGATGCCCTATGAGCTGCCCACTTTTGTATACACACGGCTCGGATACAGAGACGAAGCCATGGCGTTCCTGACACAGGTAAATACACATACTGCTTACAGCATGTATCCCAAGGGGATCCCAACTCTGATCCTGGAGTATCCTGTGTCCTGCATATTTTAAGAGTTTCCCTGCTCTGGCACACCCTCTTTAGCTCAGGTAGGGTTGTGAATTAATTAGTTGATTAATTGGATCAGTAGGGAAATCCTTAAAATTCTCAGGATATGGTGTACTCCGGGACAAAGATTGAAACATGTAAAATATGTAATGCAAGGTTCTATACAATATGTTTAAACATTAATGCATTATTCAGTTAATGAATCAGTGGCAGCATAAAAATAAACATGGCTACTATAAAGCTTACAAATACAGATAAACGTTAATAACAAGCTGGTGTCACTTTCTGTGTTCAGCCAATGTGTTTTATTTCTGATAATTCTCAGATCCTCTATTAATGGCTTTCACCTGTTCCTCATTTCCCCTGAACTTTACCTTTCTCCCTGGTTTAGTGTTTATAGGGCATTCTAGGTGTAACACTGTTGACTGCATCACCCTGTTCCCTCAACTCAGCTATAGGTTTAATGATAAAAGCCATAACACAACACAGGGACTGCATCCATATCGCCTTCCAGGGATTACATGCTTATGTGGGATCTGAAACCAAGTGCACCCTCTTGTGGTGAGACATTTAGAATTCCTTAGTTGATGTAAGGATGAACAAGCTATGCAATTAATACAAAATCCTTTGCATCATCAATACATCACAATTATACATCAGCAACTATAAATGTTAAACAGGTAGGTGACAAAGTGGCCAAAAATGGTGACTCTGCTGTGTTTCCTAGCAAGGTTTCAGGATAATTATCTTCCTAGAGGGAATTCTGACTTCTGATCACCAAGAGCATGGAGGTACGTGTGTACTTTATCATACAGCAAACCCTTTGTAACAGCGTATTATTGTGTTTCACAGAAGGATTTAATACACACAATAGGAGAAAGCGCTGCTTTAGGTGCTGCAGGCTTTGTGATCTGGGGCGACCTTAACCTCACATCTTCTAGAGTAAGTGGCTTGTTGAAAATGTTTTCATTCATATCTGCTGTCTTAAGGGATCACAAAATTACTAGACCCACTTGTAGACAAAAGACTGGGGGAGAAAAACATTTAGTGATAATGTCAAATAGTCTCAAATCACGTTAGATCTTAATTGACTTATTAGGACTCGTTAGGCAGACCAAGAAATGTTCACAAAAGCAACATCTGAAATATGCTAAACAACTAGATAAGGCATTTTATAAATAAGTATTGTGTGCTAATGAAGAAAACATGGAACTCTTTTGGAAAGCATTTCATGAAAAGAACACTGTACCTACCTTAAGCATGGGGTTGAGTCTAATATGCTTTGGGGTTGTCTAGCAATAAATATTAGCAAATTCTGGAAGCCAGTGTCAGTTAAGAAACCGATTCAGAGTTTATTAATCGGTTCCTATCATGTCATTGCAGCAAAACTGCTCCAGGGTAAGAACATTTTTGAACTACAGACTGGGTCAGTACATCACCAACGTGACCCGGGCAGCTGAAGTGTGCAGTGAATATCTGTGCCAGTCCAACGGTCGTTGCGTCCGGAAAGACCCACGGGCGTCGCATTTCTTGCACCTGAGCCGCACCAGCTACCGCATCCACTCCAACCGCAATGGCACATTCACCATCACCGGCTGGCACTCGCAGCATGAACTCCAACAACTGTCTGAAAGGTTCCACTGCCACTGTTATGAGGGGTATGAGGGCGAGCGCTGTGAGAGCGTAGAGCCGACGCACACAGCAGACGATGAGGATCGAGGGCCGCAAAGCTCTGCTGAGTCTGTGGGGAGTGCCCTTGTCCTGGTGGTGCTGCTCATTCTGTTTACCTTCATCTGTATTTAAAGCATAGCGGTACAGCTATCCAATGGCACATGTAGTGACCAATGTTTGTATGCAGACACGATGTAGGTTGATATCACTTGAAGCAACGGGAAAACAGTCACTCAGTTTTTTTTATCTAATATCATACTTGTTAAAATGTTAGCCTCATTTGCACACACTACAAAGTACTTCATCTACTATAGTAACCCTACAATATTAAAGTAAGCAAATTCTGAGAATGTTTTCTTTTATATATCTCTTAGTAATGCAAATATATGGTTACTAAGGTTGCATTCCTGACACCACTGGCTGTCCATTCACTCAACGTCAGAGAACACCGATAACTCAAATGCTACCCTTTAGATTGACCCTTTAATTCCTCTCTGTTGTGTGAGTAGACAAAAAGGTTAAAGTAAAGTAAAGCAAAAGTTATCTAATAACAATTACATAACAGCTTCTCAATCTAAATACCTTACTGCATGGTGAAAAGAGGAATAACGTATTTTAAATGTTAGGCTAATATTTTAAAGCAAACTATCAACTCATTTACCTGATACATATATTTACCTGAATACACTTAGCTAATTAATTGTCAGTTCTCATTTTCCTCGACCCATAACACTTGAAAATCCTACCGTAAGCCTTGGTACAAGACAAGCTGAATGTTGAATAGCTAGATGTTAATGCTATTAAATGCTAAATTAAAAATAAATAAATAAATAAACTGGATCATTTCAAGCTTTATCATTATTTTTTAAACACATTACTCGGCATAATCACTACAAACGAAGCACATATATTACTACCTTATGTTTCACAGTGTTAAGAATAATAGCCTATTAATAACATTACATTTTACCGCCAATTTATTGCTGATGGAATAAATTCTTTGCATTTTCATTTGAAACTGCAAAGCAATGTTATCAGAAACAGAGGAATGAATGCATATACCTCATTTTGAGTCATTTTTCTCAAGAATGTACATTTTACAATACTACACAACTCACTATGTAAAGTATACTAAGGATACTTGGTTAACTTGACTGTTATAATCCTTTAACTCGTATAAAAAGTCATTCATTCAAACAAAATATTGTTAGCGTTTTCTCTTTTGACATATCTTTTTTTTAATTCTACAAAATATTGCCAAATTCTTTTTACCTCATCTGCTTAAAGTTTGTATGAATAATTTTGTACTGGCAATTATGTTAATTATGTGAAAGCATGTATTGCCTGACCTTGAATGCACTATGAATAAATGTATGTTGTCTGTTTTTTTTTTTTTTTTTTTTTGGAGAATTCTTTGATGCATGTTTGGGAAAAATTAAAAATGTACTTTGACACAGAATTCTGTATGCGCACTTAATATACACATAGATTTGAGTGGAGTGCATTTGTGCCGAAAATCAATAATGGAATGAGATACAGCAAAATGTCTCTACTGTCACAAAAAGTTTTCCTGTATTTAATCACATTTTATAATCGTCATTTTTTTTTGTCAATGTCTGCAATAAACCTTTTTTTTTTGCAGGACCGGTCAAATATCAAAATGTTGTGCTTTGCACAACATGAAAGCTGTGCATTTATTTCCCTTGCTGGTGATCTGCACACTAAATACCTTCTACACCGATCAGGCATAACATTATGAGCAGTGAGAGGTGAAGTGAATAACTCTGATGATCTCCTCATCATGGCACCTGTTAGTGGGTGGGATATATTAGGCAGGAAGTGAACATTTTGCCCTCAAAGTTGATGTGTTAGAAGCAGGAAAAATGGGCAAGCGTAAGGATTTGAGCGAGTTGAACGAAGGGACAAATTGTGATGACTAGACCACTGGATCAGAGCATCTCCAAAACTGCAGCTCTTGTGGGGTGTTCCCGGTCTGCAGTGGTCAGTATCTATCAAAAGTGGTCCAAGGAAGGAACAGTGGTGAACCAACGACAGGGTCATGGGCGGCCGAGGCTCATTGATGCACGTGGGGAGCGAAGGCTGGCCCGTGTGGTCCGATCCAACAGACGAGCTACTGTTGCTCAAATTGTTGAAGAAGTTAATGCTGGTTCTGATAGAAAGGTGTCGAATACACAGTGCATGACGGGCCAGGGCTGTTTTGGCAGCAAAAGGGGGACCATCGCAATATTAGGCAGGTGGTCATAATGTTATGCCTGATTGGTCTAATTAAGCCTCCTTGCATACAGTAAGTGAAGGATACACGCAGACTGAAGGCTGCCATCTAAACAATATAAAAAAAGGATTATACAAAACAACAATCAGGAAAAACCAATTGTTCAAACCAACTAATACAGAAAACAGAATAAAGTAAATGTGACAAGGAAATACTAGCAAGAAATGTAATGTATTTTAGATAAGTAACAATAATACTCAGTTATCACTCGTTATTACGCATTTCCTTTATAAATGTTTCTAAATCTTCGATTGGTGTTCTGCATAAAAGTGTCATTTTTATTCTAATCCACTAATTATGCAATAACTGATTAACGTTCCCCTGAAATTGGTTCTATGAAAGGACACTGTAGATTCACAAAGTGGTTCATTAATGTGTTGTTGTTTCTTTAAAAGACATTATGTTTGTGTCTTTTAGGTAGAAATTGCAAGCTGCACCTCACTGCTCATACGGAGACACATGCAGCATCTACCTTCCCTCGTCCTTTTGACCCTGGCTGGGTTGTGTTCTTCAGCAGCTCTTCCACCAACAGCTGCTCCACTTTTCGCTAAGCCGTTTGTGGTCATATGGAACGCTCCTATCTACAGATGCGATGAACTGCGGGTCCGCTTGGACATGGATGTGTTTCAGGCCATCACAACACCAGCCAAAGTCCCGAACCAAACTCTGACTCTCTTCTACAAAAATCGAATAGGGAGATTTCCTTACACAGATCCTAAAACTCTCACACAGTACAACGGTGGCATTCCTCAGAAAGGAGACCTAAATGCTAGTCTGCAAAAAGCCACAAAAGAGTTCAACCAGTACATTCCATCATCGGTACCTGGTCTGGCTGTGCTTGACTGGGAGGAGTGGTTTCCTTTGTTTGATAGAAATGCAGACGTAAGAGAGATCTATAAATCGCTGTCCATAAACTACACCCTTCAGCAGAATACATCCCTTACAAGCGAACAAGCTACAATGAAAGCCAAAGAGCAATTTAATAAAGCTGCCAGAAGTTTCATGGAAGAAACGTTAAAGTTAGGAATCTCACAAAGACCAAATTTCCTCTGGGGCTATTATTTGTATCCTGACTGCTACAACTATGATTTTCTGAAGCCAAGCTATACAGGGAGATGCTCTCAGACAACAATACAGTTAAATACTGAACTTCACTGGCTGTGGGACACAAGCACTGCCTTCTTTCCATCAGCATACATGCCAGTTTCCATAAGTACAACCCAGAAAGCAGCTCTATTCATCCGAAATCAGGTTCTAGAAGCGATGAGAGTGGCAGATGTGCCTCAGAAGCCCTACACTGCTCCTATTTATTTGTACCTGCGACCTCTTTTGCGAGGACAAAGGGAGCAGTACATGCAAGAGGCAAGAACTTTTTCTACATGGAAATTTCTGTTAAATTCTTTTAATAGTAAAGCAATGCAGCAATCTCAGAAAATGTCATTCTGTGTGTCATTTTGTCTCTCCTCAGGTTGATCTGATTCGGAGTATTGGTGAGAGTGCAGCTCTGGGGGCTGCTGGATGTGTGTTATGGGGATCTAGCTATGATTTTAATGACAAGGTGGTACTTCATATGTCATCTTTACATCTTTATTTATGTCAGATGTACATGGGTAGTAAAAAACATCGCTAGCTAAATTGTTAATCAATTAAAAATGTAGCTTTTTGGTTATTCTTGAATTAACCTCTTTAATAAAGCATGTGTCCTAATGCGATCTTCTCGAAGTGGGGTCCAGTGGGATTCCTCCATTATTATAATTAAGTAATTAATGTCCAGCTTTTCTTTTCATTTAGGCATCATGTGGAGCCCTTGCTACGTACATGACTAGCACACTGAATAAATACGTCGTCAATGTTACAACTGCGACTGAACTGTGCAGTGACCTGCTGTGTCGAGGGAACGGACGCTGTGTCCGTAAAAGCTATGACTCGGACGACTACCTCCACCTCAACATAAACAGCTTTAATATACAGAAGATTGATGGGCTGTATAAAGTCTTTGGGAAACCTTCTAAAACTGACCTCACTGCCTGGGCTGACAAGTTCACCTGTCAGTGTTATGGAGACAAGAAATGCGTAGCTCAAATTCCCTCTGGATTTGAGTACAGGGAGAGAAGTGTCACTGGACTCCTGACAGTCCTGCTTGCTGCATATCTACTAGGTGAATTGTCATAGTGTTCGAGAACACCCATTATATATTGAGTGGGAATGTGGTAGCTTAGTGGTGAAGGTGTTGGATTACTGATCAGAAGGTTGTAAGTCCAGATCCAGGACATCCTACTATTAGCTTGTGGTATGTCCAGTAATAATTGCAAAGCAGCTTTCTCAACACTAGTGTGTCATTGTCCAACACTAATGACAAGGTAATTCCATGTGTTTCTTATAAAGCATAATAGTTTTTAATTCCATTTTTTTTAACAACGATGAGTGCTGTGTGATACATTAAAAAGACTGTTTCACTCTTTCTTTCTTTTTTTTTTTTACATGCCTTGCATTTGTACTTTGTTTTATTTACATGATTTTCATGTACAATATTTTCTGTTCTTTGACATCTTAACACCGTTGGATGACTTTACCCATCCAACTGCAGTAATATTTAGAAATGCAGTAAGACAAATGTTCTGCACAAAAAAGATTTAGATGTCTCTTCATATGATTAATATAAGGTAAAATCTCGCTTATCGCTTAATGTTGCACTCACAGACATACATAAAAATCCCTGCTAAATCTTGCTCTGGCCACTGCATATAGACCCCCAGGGCCCTACGCTGATTTTCTTAAAGAGTTTGCACATTTACTCTCGGACCTTTTGATTAATTTTGACAAGGTGTTGATTGTAGGAGACTTCATCATTCATGTAGACGATGCCAATGATGCCTTAGGACTCGCATTTATAGATTTATTAAATTCTTTTGGTGTTAAACAAAACATTACTAGACCAACTCATCGTTTTAACCATACGCTACATTTAATTATATCACATGGAACAGATGTCACTGATATAGCTGTTCTACCTCAAAGTGATGATTTCTTCTGTCTCAACTTCTCACCAGACCCCTAAATGCAGATGATCAAGATGAATTAACTAACACCCTTCTTCCTTCAGCTTTTCCCTTCAGGGGTCGCCACAGCGAATCATCTCTCTCCACCTATCCCTATCTTCTGCATCCTCAACACTTGCACCCACTAGCTTCATATCCTCATTAATTCCATCCATATACCTCCTCTTTGGCCTTCCTCTTTGCCTCCTGCCTGGCAGCTCCATGTCCAACATTCTCCTACCAATATACTCACTCTCCCTCCTCTGAACATGTCCAAACCATCTTAATCTGGCCTCCCTAACTTTGTCCCCCAAACGTCCAACATGAGCTGTCCCTCTGATGTACTCGTTCCTAATCCTGTCCAATCTTGTCACTCCCAAAGAGAACCTCAACATCTTCAGCTCTGCTACCTCTAGCTCTGACTCCTGTCTCTTCCTCAGTGACACTGTCTCTAAGCCATACAGCATGGCCGGTCTCACCACTGTCCTGTACACCTTCCCCTTGATTCTCGCTGATATTTTCCTCTCACACAGAACTCCCGACACCTTTCTCCACCCATTCCAACCTGCCTGCACTCGCTTCTTTACCTCTTTCCCACACTCTCCATTACTCTGGATGAATTAACTAACACCATAGGCACTATTTTCTCCACCACACTAGCTACTGTTGCCCCATCTGATTAAAAAAACATCTGCACCATAGTACAACAGGCATACTCACGCCCTCAAGAGAGCAACCCGTAACCTCGAGCAAAAATGGAGAAAAACAAAATTAGAAGTCTTTAGGATCGCGTGTAAAGACAGTATGTCCAGCTATAGACAGGCTCTAAAAGTTGCTAGGGCTGAGCATCTGAGCAAACTGATAGAAATAAACCAAAACAATCCCAGATTCTTATTTAGTACAGTGGCTAGACTAACAAAACAACAGATATCTGAAGAGAATATTCCATCACAGTTTAGTAGTGAGGACTTTATGAACTTCTTCACCGAAAAAATTTATAGTATCAGGAACAAAATAATGGATGTTCAACCTTTGACAGCATCCGGTGATCTAGTCCAGTAAAGCTACACATTTAAAGCTACAATGCTTTACAGGTATAGGGCAGGAAGAGCTATATAAGCTTATCACCACGGCTAAATCAATAACGTTTGTTAGATCCAATTCCAACTAGATTACTGAAAGAAGTGATACATACAGTTGGAGAGCCTCTCCTCAACATTAATAATTCCTCCTTACACTTAGGTCACATCCCTAAACCTTTCAAGTTAGCAGTTATCAAGCCTTTTCTTAAGAAACCTAAACTAGACCCTAATGACTTATCAAATTACAGACTTTACAGATTTCAAACCTTCTGTTTATATCTAAAATATTAGAAAAGGTTGTGTCTACTCAATTATGCTCCTTCTTACAGGAAAACTCTATCCTTGAAGAATTTCAGTCAGGTTTCAGGCCCCATCATAGTACAGAAACTGCACTAGTAAAAATCACAAATGACTTGTTTTTAGCTTCAGACCAAGGCTGCATCTCAATATTAGTCTTACTTGATCTTAGTGCTGCATTCGACACTATAGATCATAACATTCTCGTAGATCGCTTACAAAATCACATAGGTATTCAGGGACAGGCGTTAAAATGGTTTAGATCCTACCTGTCTGATCGATACCATTTTGTAGATTTAAATGGAGAACTGTCCAGTGTAATGCCAGTGAGATATGGGGTCCCACAAGGTTCAGTTTTAGGACCTCTGCTTTTCTCAGTATACATGCTTCCCTTGGGCAACATCATTAGAAGGCATGGGATCAGTTTCCATTGTTATGCTGAAGATACTCAGTTATATATTTCTTCAAAACCAGATGAAATATCTAAATTGTCTAGATTAGAGTGTGTTAAAGATATTAAAGATTGGATGACCGATAATTTTCTATTACTAAATCCTGATAAGACAGAGATACTACTGATTGGTCCAAAAAAACAGTACACAAAAGCTCTCACAATTCAACTTGTACTTAGAAGGATGTTCTATTACTACTAGCTCTACAGTGAAAGACCTGGGCGTAATATTAGACAGCAGTTTGTCCTTTGACAATCATATTTCCGATATTACAAAAACAGCCTTCTTCCACCTCAGAAATATCGCCAAGCTTAGGAACATTTTATCTGTATCTGATGCAGAAAAGCTAGTTCATGCATTCATGACCTCCAGACTGGACTATTGTAATGCATTACTAGGTGGTTGTCCTGCATCTTCAATAAACAAGCCACAGTTAGTCCAGAATGCAGCCGCCAGAGTCCTTACCGGGTCAAGAAAATATGATCATATAACTCCAATATTATCATCCCTGCACTGGCTACCTGTTAAATTTAGAATTGATTATAAACTAGCACTACTTACGTACAAGGCTCTAAATGGTTTAGCTCCCACGTATCTAGCCAGTCTTCTAACACATTACAATCCATCACGTCCTTAAGATCTCGAACCTCCGGACTTCTGGTAATTCCCAGAATATCAAAGTCTACAAAAGGGGGTAGAGCTTTTTCGTATTCAGCTCCAAAACTTTGGAATAGTCTTCCTGACAGTGTTCAGGGCTCAGACACAATCTCCCAGTTCAAACGTAGACTAAAGACATCTCTTTATCCAGACATACATTTAATACATCTGATAACCTTGTACTTCAATACATCTGATTAAATGCACATTATCATCTAGTAAGCCTGCTAATATTATGAACAGCAGCTACACTAATTACTTTCCATTTGTTTCCTTTCTTCTACACATCCCGAGACATATAGAGATTGTGCCAGCTCCAGTGGCATCCAGAGATGGACAAACTCCTGCCAGGTTCTGCTTTGTGAGGACTGGGGTATTCAAAGCAGCACTGCCAACCCTATGTGGACAACAACAACCTCCTAATTAATTTACACATATAACTTTCTACACATGCTGTATCTGTCACGACCGGCTGCCACTCCCGCCCTATGCGGGGCTCGAACCTGGACCTCCGTGGTGCCGCGTGCTCCAGCACGCCGTGAAAACACAGACCCAAACGCAGGATTCAGTGAAGCACTGTTTTATTTACATAAACACATTACAGGTGAAAGACGAACATAACACTAGACTCCGTGGTACATAAAACTAAACTTACAAACATAACCCCAAACCTAACGTAACACCCACGGGACAGCTATACACAGAACATTGACCCACGACACACATGCACACCAGGATCCCTTTTATAGGGAAACACATCAGGGTAATCAGGGACAGGTGACACAATCAGGGTGGAGAACAATGGGCAGGAAATCAAACAGACACAAAAAGGCTTCCAGGATTCTTCTGCCAGCGCCCTCCCCGGGCCTGGCAGGGAACTGTCCAGCTACTCCTGACATAACCCCCTCCCCTCTAAGGCACAGCTCCCGAAGCGCCTCCAGCCACGCTGATAAGACACCCTAGGGCTCGGCAAAAAAAAGGCAGTTCATACCAGAGGGGAGGGGAAACACAAAGTAATCGGCGGCCGCAGTCCACAGCGATACCCCAACTCCAGGGGTCCCGGGGCACCCGACAGCTTCTCAGGCGGGCAGGAAGCGTGCTCCACCCCGGTTGCCGGGAGACGTCCCTCACGGAACACAACATTGTGAAGCAGCAGCCCCAGCCAACAGGCGGTGGACGCCACGCCTCCAAAGGGAAAAAAATAAAAAGGAGATGCCCCCCAAAACACAGTGTCGAGCGGTGTGCTCCGCGGCAATCCATTGCAATGACGTCCTCAGTGGCAATCCATCGCGAAGCGACGTCCTCGACCCACTGGAAAGAGGCACCATCCTGGGGAAACAGGAACGGGGAGCCACCTGCTCGGCTCTCTCCGAGGCAGGTGGTCTGCCGGATGTCCTCAACCTCCGGACTGCAAACCTCACCCTGGTCAGGAAGTAGCTGCTGAATCCCGCTGGGTCTTCAGATTGGTGGATCAATCTGTCACAACCGGCCGCCACTCCCGCCCTATGCGGGGCTCGAACCCGGACCTCTGTGGTGCCGCGTGCTCCAGCACGCCGTGAAAACACAGACCCAAACGCAGGATTCAGTGAAGCACTGTTTTATTTACATAAACACACTACAGGTGAAAGACGAACATAACACTAGACTCCGTGGTACATAAAACTAAACTTACAAACATAACCCCAAACCTAACGTAACACCCACGGGACAGCTATACACAGAACATTGACCTACGCCACACATGCACACCAGGATCCCTTTTATAGGGAAACACATCAGGATAATCAGGGACAGGTGACACAATCAGGGTGGAGAACAATGGGCAGGAAATCACACAGACACAAACAGGCCTCCAGGATTCTCCTGCCAGCGCCCTCCCCGGGCCTGGCAGGGAACTGTCCAGCTACTCCTGACAGTATCTGCATCACACAGTTGACTATACATAAATGCAGAAAGGACATTGTTCATATCACACTCTCCAGTGTCACCCAGATGAGGATGGGTTCCCCTTTGAGTCTGGTTCCTCTCAAGGTTTCTTCCTAATATCATCTAAGGGAGTTTTTCCTTGCCACAGTTGCCTGAGTCACCCCAGGTTTGCTCACTAGGGAAAATTTTGTCTAACATCTAGAACTGTCTGTATGTTTGTTGTTTCTTATGTTCTGTAAAGTTGCTTTGAGACAATGCTTTTTGTTAAAAGTGCTATATAAATAAAACTGAATTGAATTGAATTAAGATAATGTAACTTTTCTACCATTTATATATATATTCACCCAAGCTTTTTTTCTCAGGATGATATGATTCTTAAAGTAGAAACTAAGTAAAGTAAAAGTAAAACTTCGGAAACTGATACCTAGTCTCTTATTTTTGTCACATGGCAACACTCCACGATTTTGTCAAATAAAAGACCACTGGATCAGAGCATCTCCAAAACTGCAGCTCTTGTGGGATGTTCCCAGTCTACAGTGGTCAGTATCTATCAAAAGTGGTCCAAGGAAGGAACAGTGATGAACCGGCGACCAAGGGTCATGGGCGGCCAAGGCTCATTGATGTACGTGGGGAGTGAAGGCTGTATTGGGCTGCATAGCCGCAGACCAGTCAGGGTGCCCATGCTGGCCCCTGTGCACCACCGAAAGTGCCAACAATGGGCAGGTGAGCATCAGAACTAGAGCACGGAGAAATGGAAGAAGGTGGCCTGGTCTGATGAATCATGTTTTCATGGGTGTGTGTGCATCGCTTTCCTGGGGAACACATGGCACCAGGATGCACTATGGGAAGAAGGCAAGCCGGTGGAGGCAGTGTCATGCTTTGGGTAATGTTCTGCTGGGAAACCTTGGGTCCTGCCATCCATGTGGATGTTACTTTAACACGTACCACCTACCTAAGCGATGTTGCAGACCATGTACACACTTTCATGGCTAGGAAAATGACTATAAATTAAAATAAATAATAAAAACTGTATTTTTGTCATTGTACATAACTAAAGTGCTTAATTATATGAGCATATGTATAATTAATTCTGTGATGTAATAAACAAGGGATTTCTATCAAATTGATAGAAAGTTAAGCTTTATACAGTGGTGTGAAAAAGTGTATTAAAAGCCATTCAGAGGTGGACTTGCTGGTGTGTTTTGGATCATTGTCCTGCTGCAGAACCCAAGTTCGCTTCAGCTTGAGGTCACAAACCTGCAGATCTATCAGTCTGGAAAAGGTCATAAAGCCATTTCTAAAGCTTTGGGACTGCCGCAAACCACAGTGAGAGCCATTATCTACAAATGGCGAAAACATGGAACAGTGGAGAACCTTCCCAGGAGTGGCCAGCCGACCAAAATTACCCCAAGAGTGCAGCAACAACTCATCCAGCAGGTCACAAAAGACCCCACAACAACATCCAAAGAACTGCAGGCCTCACTTGCCTCAGTTAAGGTGAGTGTTCATGACTCCACCATAAGAAAGAGACTGGGCAAAAATGGTTTGCATGGCAGAGTTCCAAGACGAAAACCGCTGCTGAGCAAAAAGAACATAAAGGCTCGTCTCAGTTTTGCCAGAAAACATCTTGATGATCCCCAAGACTTTTGGGGAAATACTCTGTGGACTGACGAGACAAAAATTTAACTTTTTGGAAGGTCTGTGTCCCATTACGTCTGGCGTAAAAGTAACACCGCATTTCAGAAAAATAACATCATACCAACAGTAACATATGGTGATGGTAGTGTAATGGTCTGGGGCTGTTTTGCTGCTTCAGGACCTGGAAGACTTGCTGTGATAAATGGAACCATGAATTCTGCTGTCTACCAAAAAATCCTGAAGGAGAATGTCCGGCCATCTGTTTGTGACCTCAAGCTGAAGCGAACTTGGGTTCTGCAGCAGGACAATGATCCAAAACACACTAGCAAGTCCTTCCTCTGAATGGCTGAAGAAAAACAAAATGGACTTTGGAGTGGCCTAGTCAAAGTCCTGACCTCAATCCGATTGAGATGCTGAGGCATGACCTTAAAAAGGTGGTTCTTGCTCAAAAATCCTCCAATGTGGCTGAATTACAACAATTCTGCAAAGATGAGTGGGCCAAAATTCCTCCACAGCGCTGTAACAGACTCATTGCAAGTTATGGAAAATGCTTGATTGCAGTTGTTGCTGCTAAGGGTGGACCAACCAGTTATTAGGCTTAGGGGGCAAATACTTTTTCACACAGGGCCATGTAGTTTTGGATTTTGTTTTCCCTTAATAATAAAAACCTTCATTTAAAAACTGCCTGATGTGTTTACTTGTGTTATCTTTGACTAATATTTAAATGTGTTTGATTATCTGAAACATTAAAGTGTTACAAACATGCAAAAAAATAAGAAATCAGGAAGGGGGCCAACACTTTTTCACACCACTGTATAACCACAGAAATGTGCAACTCCAAAGTTTTAATCATTAAACAGAACTTAGATTGCAGTCTGGGTAATGTGTGTTTTAGGGAGTGAAGCCATTCATCAAGGTCACATTTGGAGTAATGGAGAATGAAGGTCAGCTTGATTATAAGAGGTTAAACTTGATGGAAACTTGGAAGAAGTAAATTAGGTGTGAGGACCATGATGGTGGGTTGCACTGCAGCATCACAGCTCCAGGGTCTCTGATTTAAGCCTGAGCTCAGGTTGCTGTGTTTGTGGAATTTTGCTTGTTCTCCTAGTGTCCATATGAGTTTCCTTTCAGTTTCCTGCCTCATCCATACAACATGTGGCACAATATAAAAATTTCACTGAATATACATATGTTCCAAATAATCTAGCCATGGGGGTCACAGTCCAGTGACTTCTGTGCCGGTCCCAAGCCCGGATAAATAGAGAGGGTTGCGTCAGGAAGGGCTTCCGGCGTAAAACATTGCCAAATTTAACCATGCGAATCGTCAGTACGAATTTCATACCGGATCGGTCGAGACCCGGGTTAACAACGACCGCCATCGGCGCTGTTGACCTACAGGGCGCCGGTGGAAATTGGGCTACTGTTGGTCGAAGAAGTAGAGGAGGGAGGAGAGTGCACAGACAGAGAGAGAAGAGGAAAGGTAAGAGTGTAGGACTGAGAATAGGAACTCTGAATGTTGGTACTATGACAGGGAAAGGTAGAGAGCTGGCTGATATGATGGAAAGAAGGAAGGTGGATATACTGTGTGTACAGGAGACCAGGTGGAAGGGTAGCAAGGCTCGTAGTATAGGAGCAGGATTCAAACTGTTTTACTATGGTGTGGATAGTAAGAGAAATGGGGTAGGTGTGGTCCTGAAGGAGGAGTTTGTGAGGAATGTCCTGGAGGTGAAGAGAGTGTCAGAAAGGGTGATGAGTCTGAAGTTAGAGATTGAAGGGGTGATGTTGAATGTTGTTAGTGGATATGCCCCACAGGTAGGTTGTGAGTTAAAGGAGAAAGAGAGATTCTGGAGTGAATTAGATGAGGTGATGGAGAGTATTCCCACGGGTGAGAGAGTGGTGATAGGAGCGGATTTTAATGGACATGTTGGTGAGGGGAACACAGGTGATGAGGAAGTGATGGGCAAGTTTGGAGTTAAGGAAAGGAACCTAGAAGGACAGATGGTAGTGGACTTTGCTAAGAGGATGGACATGGCTGTGGTTAACATTTATTTTCAGAAGAGGGAGGAGCATAGAGTGACTTACAAGAGTGGACGTTGGAGAACACAGGTAGACTACATCCTATGTAGAAGAGGCAATCTGAAAGAGATTAGTGACTGTAAAGTGGTAGTGGGAGAGAGTGTAGCCAGACAGCATAGGATGGTGGTGTGTAGGATGACTTTGTTGGTCTGTAAGAAGAAGAGGTCAAAGATAGAGATAGAGAAGAAAACCAAGTGGTGGAAGCTGAGAAAGGAGGAATGTTGTGAGAAATTTAGACAGAAGTTGAGGCAGACTCTGGGTGGTCAGGTAGTGCTGCCGGATGACTGGGAAACTACAGCAGAAGTAATCAGGGAGACAGGGAGAAAGGTGCTGGGTGTGTCATCTGGAAGGAGGAAAGAAGATAAGGAAACTTGGTGGTGGAATGAGGGAGTTCAAGATAGTATCCAAAGGAAGAGGTTAGCCAAGAAGAAGTGGGACATGGACAGAACTGAAGAGAATAGACAGAAATACAAGGTAGTTACAGCGCAGAGTGAAGAGGGAAGAGTCTAAGGCCAAGCAGAAGGCATATGACGAGTTGTACACGAGGTTAGACACTAGAGAAGGAGAGAAGGACTTGTACAGGATAGCTAGGCAGCTGTGGAATTTTTGACTAGTTTGTTCAACAGGGTTTTAGAGAGTGAGAAGATGCTTGAGGAATGGAGAAGAAGTGTGTTAGTGCCTATCTTTAAGAATAAGGGTGACGTGCAGAGTTGCAGCAACTATAGGGGGATAAAGTTGATGAGCCATACAATGAAGCTATGGGAAAGAGTAGTGGAAGCTAGGTTAAGGAAGGTAGTGGAAGTTTGTGAGCAGCAGTATGGCTTCATGCCCAGAAAGAGCACAACGGATGCAATTTTTGCTCTGAGAATTTTGATGGAGAAGTATAGGGATGGTCAGAGGGAGTTGCACTGTGTGTTTGTAGACTTGGAGAAAGCGTATGACAGGGTGCCAAGAGAAGAGCTGTGGTACTGTATGAGGAAGTCAGGAGTAGCAGAGAAGTTTGTCAGAGTGGTGCAGGACATGTATGAGAGAAGCAGGACAGTGGTGAGGTGTGCTGTAGGTCAGACAGAGGAGTTCAAAGTGGAGGTGGGACTGCATCAGGGATCGGCTCTGAGCCCCTTCCTGTTTGCTATAGTGATGGACCAGTTGTCAGAGGAGGTCAGACAGGAGTCTCCTTGGACAATGATGTTTGCAGATGACATTGCGATCTGTAGTGAGAGCAGGGAGCAGGTGGAGGAAAACCTGGAGAGGTGGAGGTTTGCGCTGGAGAGAAGAGGAATGAAAGTCACTCATAGTAAGACTGAGTACATGTGTGTGAATGAAAGGGAGGGAAGTGGAACAGTAAGGTTACAGGGTGAAGAGGTGAAGAAGGTACAGGAGTTTAAGTACTTGGGGTCAACAGTCCAGAGTAATGGAGAGTGTGCGAAAGAGGTAAAGAAGCGAGTCCAGGCAGGTTGGAATGGGTGGAGAAAGGTGTCGGGAGTTCTGTGTGATAGGAAAATATCAGCGAGAATCAAGGGGAAGGTGTACAGGACAGTGGTGAGACTGGCCATGCTGTATGGTTTAGAGACAGTGTCACTGAGGAAGAGACAGGAGTCAGAGCTAGAGGTAGCAGAGCTGAAGATGTTGAGGTTCTCTTTGGGAGTGACAAGATTGGACAGGATTAGGAATGAGTACATCAGAGGGACAGCTCATGTTGGATGTTTGGGGGACAAAGTTAGAGAGGCCAGATTAAGATGGTTTGGACATGTTCACAGGAGGGAGAGTGAATATATTGGTAGGAGAATGTTGGACATGGAGGCAAAGAGGAAGGCCAAAGAGGAGGTATATGGATGTAATTAATGAGGATATGAAGCTAGTGGTTGCAAGTGTTGAGGATGCAGAAGATAGGGATAGGTGGAGAGAGATGATTCGCTGTGGCGACCCCTGAATGGAAAAGCCAGAAGAAGAAGAAGATACATATGTTCCAAATGAATGAATTGAGCTGAATTAACACAGTTTGTTTTCATTCAGCCAACATGATTTGATTTCCAAACACTAGATACTCACCCGAGTTCAGGATCAAACACACCCTGGTGTTGTGAGGTAGTAAGTTAATCGCATTCATTTCATACTATAGTCATATATAGTCATAGTCTATAGTCATTTCTTTCTGTCAGCACCAACACCCTCATGAGATTTTATAATTCAGTTGGATCACATTAATTCTACCTGAATTAACTAACCCAGCCACTGAAGAGCTAACTCTCAGTGCCGGTCCCAAGCCTGGATAAAAATGTGATGGTTGCAACAGGAAGGGCATCCGGGGTAAAACCCATGCCAAATTGAAACATGAGGACCAAATGATCCGCTGTGGCGACCCCAAACAGGGAGTAGCTAAAAGAACAACAACAGTAAAAAACATGAAATCATGTTTTAATGAGAAATATACATCCATCCATTCATTTTCTATACCACTTATCCTACTTTCAGGGTTTCAGGGAATCTGGAGCCTATTCTAGGTGACTCTGGGCAGAAGGCAGGACTCATCCTGGACTGGATGCAGGTCTATTGTAGGTCACAATCCCACACACACTCATTCACACACTACGGACAATTTAGAGATGACAACTGGCCCACAACGCAGGTCTTTGGACAGGAGGAGGAAGCCAAAATACCCTGAAGGCTTGGGGAGAACTCCATAGCAGAGGGGGGAATCAAATCCCCAACCATGGAGATGTAAGGCAAACCACCAATGAGTGTGTAAATGTGTGTGCACACTGCTGTCCCAGCCAGGGTGTACTGCTGTACCACGATAAAGCAGTTAGTAAAGATGAATGTTTATTGTGTTAATTATTAACTGTTAAATATCGCAAAAATATTTGCATAATAATGAAACACACACATACACACACACACTTTTGACCAGGTAAGCAATTTCAAGCAATGGCATCATAGTATTATCATAAAAGCAAATATAACAACCTTTGATAAGATGCTGGAATGTACATATAATGCTTCAGGTTTTCCACTGCAGTGGGATGCTTATAGCCTTATTCATCTCAGAACAGATTCATTGGTATGTTTGCATGATTATTCTTTAATTTGACACAAACTTTAAAGTATTTTGGATGTTTTAATGCCTGTGTATTATTGTTCATTGGTTTTAGGGTGCAACAATGTGTAATCCTGGTTGTCTTTACCTGCTCATTTTAACCTTTTCTGCAAACTTCCACCTCGGCACTGCCCTGTCTCTTCCCCCCACGGCTGCTCCGATCTTTAAGGATACTCCTTTTGCAGTCATATGGAACGCACCTACGCAAGTGTGCCAAAACCTTAAGATTCCTTTGGACTTTTCTGTCTTCCAAGCGGTCACCACACCGGCCAGTGACCCTAATCAATTTCTTTTCCTGTTCTACTCCAATCGGCTTGGACTATACCCATATACAGATCCTAGTACAGGGAGGCAGGTTAATGGAGGTATTCCACAGAAGGGAAACCTGACAGCCAGCCTCGCAAAAGCTCAAAATGATATCATCCAGTATATTCCTGAATTCAGCCCAGGCTTGGCTGTGATTGATTGGGAGGAATGGCGCCCACTGTGGGCCAGGAATTGGGGCTCCAAAGACATCTATCGAAAGCTTTCCATCCAGTATGCAATGGAAAATAATCCACTTCTATCAGTCAATGAGGCTGATTCTGTTGCTGAGCAGCAATTTGAGAACGCAGCCAGGGCTTACATGGAGAAGACCATGCAGCTAGGGATCAAACTTCGCCCAAACTACCTCTGGGGCTTCTACCTGTTTCCAGATTGTTACAACTATGGATGGGGTAAACCAGGCTACACAGGTGAATGTCCAGCGATCGAGAAAAGCCGCAACGATGAGCTTCTTTGGCTGTGGGAGTCTAGTACAGCTTTATTCCCCTCAGTATATCTGCAGAGCAGTCTGAGGGAACAACCTGATGCAGCTCTATTTGTCCGAGGTCGTGTGAAGGAAGCTGTGAGGGTGTCTGCTCTTCCTATGTCTCTCTACACATCACCTATTTATGTCTATTTACGTCCTGTCTTCACTAATCAGAACAAAATATTTCTGAGTGAGGTGAGATCTTAGGGACAAATAAAGCCAGTGTTTATTATGACACAGTGCTAGTCCACAGATATACAGCCAAACAGATTATTTACGTTCTAGATTTTGTTAACTACAGTATAAATATGGGAAATCTGGAAAATCTCTGCCGAAGACATTATACCCTGGTCTACTATTGATCTCTTAACATGTCTGCTTCTTCTCAGGCAGATCTAATCCATACTATTGGAGAGAGTGCAGCTTTAGGTGCATCAGGTGTAGTGCTCTGGGGTGCAAGTGCTGACTACAACAGCAAGGTATACAAATATTTATTATACAATGCTTAAATGTTTTGCAATGTTTTGCTGCCAAAACAGTCCTGACCCGTCGAGGCATGGACTCCACTAGATCCCTGAAGGTGTGCTGTGGTATCTGGCACCAAGATGTTAGCAGCAAGTCCTGTAAGTTGTGAGGTGGAGCCTCCATGGATCGGACTTGTTTGTCCAGCACATCCCACAGATGCTGGATTGGATTGAGATCTGGGGAATTTGGAGGCCAAGTCAACACCTCGAACTTGTTGTTGTGCTCATCAAACCATTCCTGAACCATTTCTGCTTTGTGGTAAGGTGCATTATCCTGCTGAAAGAAGCCACAGCCATCAGGGAATAGCGTTTGCATGAAAGGGTGTACATGGTCTGCAACAATGCTCAGGTAGGTGGTACGTGTCAAAGTAACATCCACATGGATGGCAGGACCCAAGGTTTCCCAACAGATACTGCCTGATACTGCCTCTGCCAGCTTTCCTTCTTTCCATAATGCATCCTGGTGCCATGTGTTCCCCGGGTAACACACGCACCCGGCCATCCACATGATGTAAAAGAAAACATAATTCATCAGACCAGGCCACCTTCTTCCATTGCTCCGTTTGCTTCCAATGGTCCAGTTCTGATGCTCATGTGCCCATTGTTGGAGCTTTCAGCAGTACACAGGGGTCAGCATGGGCACCCCGACTGGTCTGCGGCTATGCAGCCCCATACGCAACAAACTGTGATGCACTGTGTATTCTGACACCTTTCTATCAGAACCAGCATTAACTTCTTCAGCAATTTCGCTCCCCACGTGCATCAATGAGCCTCGGACGCCCATGAACCTGTCGCCGGTTCACCACTGTTCCTTCCTTGGACCACTTTTGATAGATACTGACCACTGCAGACCGGGAACACCCCACAAGAGCTGCAGTTTTGGAGATGTTCTGATCCAGTGGTCTAGCCATCACAATTTGGCCCTTTGTCAAACTCGCTCAAATACTTACGCTTGTCCATTTTTCCTGCTTCTAACACATCAACTTTGAGGACAAAATGTTCACTTGCTGTCTAATATATCCCACCCACTAACAGGTGCCATGATGAGGAGATCATCAACAATTTTACAAGTGCTTTCTTTAGACTAGATCTGAGTTTTAAATTTTTTTTAGTTATTTCTTCTGGGATCTAATTAACTATTTTTTTCACCCAAAAACGAGGAAGAGAAAACCTTTTCACAGCAACAAGGTTTATTACTACAAATAATCACCATTTAGAGTAAAGCTTAAATGTAAATAAGAAAAGGGCACAAATCATGAAATTATTGAAAGAAAATAGTTTCGAATATTATTGAATATATTTCAGAAATATATTTGCTTAAAGGCACAAAATTATTTTTCAAGTTTTATTCTAGTTTGATTTTAATAATAAATTGCATTTATAGGGACACCAATATAGTTCAAATGGATAAGATGATAAAATGCAAAGTAACACTTTTATATCAGATGTGTAGATTCCCATGTTAAAAACAAACTGATTGATTTTATTTGCTCTCTCTTCTCCCTTTCAGTCCTCATGTGGAGCACTGGCTGCTTATCTGCCCTCTACACTTAACCCTTATGTGGCCAATGTAACTGCAGCTGCAAAACTCTGCAGTCAGACCCTGTGCCAAGGCCACGGCCGCTGCATCCGCCAGAACCCAGACTCGGCAGTCTACCTGTACCTTAACCCAAATAACTTCAGCATTCAGCAGCGTGATGGGAAATATGTAGCTGTTGGTGTGCCTTCCCAAAGTGATCTTAATGTCTTTGTAAACAGATTTACCTGCCAGTGTTACGCAGGTCGAGTGTGTTCTGCCCACACGTCCATTTCGGCCCCTGAGACTCCGGTAGTTATTCACGTTTGATTAAAAGTCTTCTTGCTACCTGTATGTCCTACTGTTAAATAATGAGAAAGTGGAATTGATTAAAAAAAAATTAATTCTATCAATCAAAAATGTTTAAAACAACATGCTAATGTTAAAAAAAAGCTCCTTCAAAATAATGATTTAGAGCAGTATTAGAGGAAGAGATACACAGAGAAATTATTGCGATATGAAGAGATATCTAGAAAAAGGCATTTTTAAAATATAAAAAAATAGCAATTAAATAAAAACAACCCTACAAGCATCAAAAAGTTATCCTGGTCCAAAATTTATTACACTACACTACACTGTTTTATATATCGATATATCAATGTACTACATCATCTTATCACCTTGAAACTTTGCGGTAAAGGTCTTGGTGATGCTCAGTGCAGGAGGTGATTGGGATTCAGAATAAATGGAAATGACGACACAATAACCAAACTAATTAAGCAATGCTTATTATTATTATTCCTTCATTCATCGTCTATCACTTATCCGATCTATTCTCGGGTCACGGGGAGCCTGTGACTCTCTCAGGCACCGTTGGGCATCAAGGCAGGATACACCCTGGGCGGAATGCCAACCCATCACAGGGCACACACACACACACACACACTCTCTCATTCACTCACACAATCACACACTACGGACAATTTAGAGACGCCAATCAACCCACAATGCATGTCTTTGGACCGGGGGAGGAAACTGGAGTACCCGGAGGAAACCCCCGAGGCACGGGGAGAACATGCAAACTCCACACACACATGGCGGAGGAGGGAATCAAACCCCCAACCCTGGAGGTGTGAGGCAAACGTGCTAACCACCAAGCCACCAAGCTCCTGTGCCCTGCTATTATTATTATTATTATTATTATTATTATTATTATTATTAGTAGTAGTAGTAGTAGTAGTAGTAGTAGTAGTAGTAGTAGTAGTAGTATTATTATTATTATTATTATTATTATTAATTTATTTATTTATTTGTTTTATATAATGCAATGCAAAGTAAAGGTAGAGAAAGGTTTGCAGACAGTGCAACTTTACAAAAAATGGCAAAAAACATGGGAGAGAAATCTGGCAATTTTTTATTTTTTAAATGCTCCTCAAATCTTTGCATTATTTATTTATCTATTTATTTATTTATCTATTTTGCCGCGAATATTAATCAAGTTCTGGACCACTTGCTACGTTGTTTTGGTGAATTTCTTGCAATGAAGTGTCTCCCTCAAGTGGATGAATAATGAACTGAATAATAATAATAATAATAATAATAATAATAATAATAATAATAATAATAATAATAATAATAATGTAAACAATTTTTTTTAAACATTACCTTATAAGCACGGATGTTGTTAATGTTTTTTACTTGAATATCTGATTTTTTTATGCTGTAACAAGACTTTTATAAAGCTGCACGTTTAAAAAAAAAAAATTCAACAGAGAGAGATGAGAATTAATATATTAAAAGACTTTAATAAATTTAGTACTATTTTGCGCACATTTATTTATTTTTATTATTATTATTATTAGTTCTTTTCTGAAATTGCAGTCACCTGAGCCTCTAGTGAGGTGAGATGACCTTTCACCCTCCTCTAAAACAGGATGTAGGCCCAGTGCTGGATGTCTGATGTTATTTCCTGGGTAAGTGCTGAGTTTCACAGCAATCTGAGGAAAGAGCTTTCACCTGTCAGCTAATCTTTCTGACTGCAGTAGTACAGATTGCTTGTTTAGAGGTGGAAAGCAACCTGCTCCTTGGTTTGCTGTTGCACTGGATAAAAGGCTTCTGTAAGTTGTATTTAACAGGGTTGCTTTTATTGGTTATAGTGTTAAAGCAACAAAACTCTTAAACACCTTGACCTTCATATTAACAGCTAGCTTAACCTTCTGTGGTGATGTATGTTTCTGTTAACACGCTGAGAGCTGATAGATGGATGTGTATAGAATTTACAGAAAATTAAGTCTGTTTCTGTGCTTGAGTCCTGGGTATCACTGTAGGAAATATAAAAACATTGTTTTGAAAAATGTACTAAGAAAAAAAAAAAGAATTCTTGCATGATCAATACTGAAGCGTTCGGTCAATTCTCACCGAAAGCGCTTGTCTGTGTTAAGCAAAATCAAATGAGTCATGTTTTTGTAGTGTTGTTTAAATCCATAACACTAGCAAGCATGGAATCAGTAATGCTTTTGATTTACAACTTTCTATGCTATGAGCTACATTGTTTACTATTTTAAGTTAAATAAAAAAAAAGAAAAATCCTACAGGCTGATTAAATTAGCCATAACAATGACCACTACAACCTGTATAAAGCCTCACTGTTTATATTCACCTATGCCACAGTAAATATTGCAGTGTTAATCAACCAGGAAACTTCTCCAAACTATCAGTTTTAACTTGAAAAATTAGCTGATGCAAAACAATATACACTATATTACCAAATGTTTTGGGACGTCTGCCTGTACATGCACATGAATGTAATATGGAGTTGTCCCGCCCTTTGCAGCTATAACAGCTTCAACTCTTCTGGGAAGGCTTTCCACAAGGTTTAGGAGTGTGTTTATGGGAATTTTTGACTGTTCCTCTAGAAGTCCATTTGTGAGGTCAGGCACTGTTGGACGAGAAGGCCTGGTTCGCAGTCTCCGCTCTAATTCATCCCAAAGGTGTTCTATGGGGTTGAGGTCAGGACTCTGTGCAGGCCAGTCAAGTTCCTCCACACCAAACTCACTCATCTATGTCTTTATGGACCTTGCTTTGTGCACTGGTGTGCAGTCATGTCGGAACAGGAAGGGGTCATCCCCAAACTGTTCCCACAAAGTTGGGAGCATGAAATTGTCCAAAATGTCTTGGTATGCTGAAGCATTAAGAGTTCCTTTCACTGGAACTAAGGGGCCGAGCCCAGCCCCTGAAAAACAGCACCTGAATTCAATGATTTGGAGGTGTGTCCCAAAACTTTTGGCAATATAGTGTAGATGTGTACATATTCACTATTACAGCAAAACACCTGACCCATGTGTGCTGGTTGGGTATGACCCCTTCCTGTTCCAACATGACTGCACACCAGTGCACAAAGCAAGGTCCATAAAGACAAGGATGAGCGAGTTTGGTGTGGAGGAACTTGACTGGCCTGCACAGAGTCCTGACCTCAACCCCATAGAACACCTTTGGGATGAATTAGAGCGGAGACTGCGAGCCAGGCCTTCTCGTCCAACATCAGTACCTGACCTCACAAATGTGTTTCTAGTGGAATGGTCAAAAATTCCCATAAACACACTCCTAAACCTTGTGGAAAGCCTTCCCAGAAGATTTGAAGCTGTTATAGCTGCAAAGGGCGGGACAACTCCATATTACATTCATGTGGCTCCTCCTCCTACACTTTCTGATACCTGTATCACCCACACAGCTCCACACCTTAGCGACGCCCCACCCCCCACCCCTCACCATCAAAGAGGAAGAGGTGAATAGACTGTTTAAATGTCTGAACACCCGCAAAGCTACAGGCCCGGACTCCGTCTCCCCCTCCCTTCTGAAGCACTGTGCCAATCAGCTGTCCCCAGTGTTCACAGACATTTTTAATACCTCACTGGAGACCTGCCATGTGTCAGCCTGCTTCAAGACCTCAGCCATTGTCCCAGTCCCCAAAAAGACAAAGATCACAGGACTTAATGACTACAGACCCGTCGCCCTGACTTCTGTGGTCATGAAGTCTTTTGAGCGCCTCGTGTTGTCCTACCTCAAGGACATTACAGACCCTCTCCTGGATCCACTACAGTTCGCCTACAGAGCCAACAGATCTGTAGACGATGCTGTGAACATGGCCCTCCACTTCATTCTTCAGCATCTGGATTCCCCAGGATCCTATGCCAGGATACTGTTTGTGGACTTTAGTTCTGCTTTCAATACGATCATCCCAGCTCTGCTCAGAGAAGCTCTTCCAGCTGAATGTGCCTGACTCCATGAGCAGTTGGATCACGGACTTCCTGACAGACAGACGGCAGTTCGTGAGGCTGGGAACGCATGTCTCTGACCTCCAGCACATCAGCACTGGATCCCCCCCAAGGCTGTGTCCTTTCTCCTCTGCTATTCTCCCTTTATACCAACGGCTGCACATCTGGTCACCGGTCTGTCAAACTTCTGAAGTTTGCTGACGACACCACCCTCATCTGCCTCATCTCTGATGGGGATGAGTCGGCCTACAGGGGTGAGATTGATCGTCTGGTGTCATGGTGCAGCATGAACAACCTGGAGCTCAACTCCCTAAAGACAGTGGAGATGATAGTGGACTTCAGGAAGGACCCAGCCCCCCTCCCCCCGTCATCCTCTGTGACTCTCCGGTGTCATCTGCTGAGTCCTTCTGTTTCCTAGGCACCACCATCACCAAGGAGCTCAAGTGGGAGAAGAACATCAGGTCTCTCACCAAGAAGGCTCAGCAGAGGATGTATTTCTTGAGGCAGCTGAAGAACTTTCTCCTCCCTGTGAAGATGTTGGTTAACTTCTACACTGCAATCACACTGCCATCATTGAATCTATCCTCACATCCTCCATCACAGTCTGGTTTGCTGAAGCTACAGCTAGGGACAAGGCCAAACTGCAGCGTGTCATCCACTCAGCTGAGAAGGTGATTGGCTGCAGTCTCCCATCTCTCCAAGAGCTGTACGTCTCCAGGTCCCGGAGACGTGCAGCCAAGATCACAGCCGACCCCTCTCATCCCGGAAATGAACTCTTTCGGTCCCTCCCCTCTGGAAAGAGGCTCTGGACCAGGACCAGGGACCATTAGGACCAGGACCTCACGCCACAAGAACAGTTTCTTCCCCACTGCAGTCAGCCTGCTGAACAGTGCCCCACTTACCCCAGATGATAAAAAAAAAACCCAAAATAAACCAAAACTTAGACACCCATGACATTTTCACATTCTAAATTGCACTACATCTTTTGCAAACTCAAACTTCTGTATGCAATATTTTTCATTCTTGATGATTGTACATACTGGATATACATATTTGGACAGTCACTCTCACTCAACTTTACATTCTAAATTGCTCTTCTTTTCATGCACATTCAAACTTCTGTGTACATATTTATTATCATTCTCAACTGTGTACATATTTTATCTGTATATATGTTTGGACAGTCTCCTTCAATTTCACGTAAGTCACTTGCTGTGAACAACTTTATTTAATTTTATAGTTTATTTTATTATTTTACAATTTTATCTGTTTATATGTTTGCACCTGACACCAAGACAAATTCCTAGTACTGTAAAGTGCTCTTCGCGAACCCTTTGCTGTACCTGGCAATAAAAACTTTTCTGATTCTGATGTGCATGTAAAGGCAGACATCCCAAAACTTTTGGCAACATAGTGTACTTTGTAAAACTTAGTGCCCAACATATGGGAGTAATGGTGAGGTGTCCACATATTTTTATATTCTAATTAATTGAGGTGTTTTGTTTGTTTGTTTTTAAAAAAAAAAAAAAAAAAAAAAAAAAATTTCCTTAGGTTTACTATCTAACAAGAAATCACCAGAAAATCCATGGCAATCCTCACTCGACTTACACGGAGACACATGCAGCATCTACCTTCCCTCGTCCTTTTGACCCTGGCTGGGTTGTGTTTTTCAGCAGCTCTTCCACCAACAGCTGCTCCGCTTTTCGCTAAGCCGTTTGTGGTCATATGGAACGCTCCTATCTACAGATGCGATGAACTGCAGGTCAGTCTGGACATGGATGTGTTTCACGCCATCACAACACCTCAGCGTTTGCCTAACCAAGTCCTGAGCCTCATGTATAATAACAGATTGGGGCTTTTTCCTTACACTGACCTCTACAATTTCACACAGTACAACGGTGGCATTCCTCAGAAAGGAGACCTAAATGCTAGTCTGCAAAAAGCCACAAAAGAGTTCAACCAGTACATTCCATCATCGGTACCTGGTCTGGCTGTGCTTGACTGGGAGGAGTGGTTTCCTTTGTTTGATAGAAATGCAGATGTAAGAGAGATCTATAAATCGCTGTCCATAAACTACACCCTTCAGCAGAATCCATCCCTTACAAGCGAACAAGCTACAATGAAAGCCAAAGAGCAATTTAATAAAGCTGCCAGAAGTTTCATGGAAGAAACGTTAAAGTTAGGAATCTCACAAAGACCAAATGTCCTCTGGGGCTATTATTTGTATCCTGACTGCTACAACTATGATTTTCTGAAGCCAGACTACACAGGACAATGTCCAGAGAGTGCACATGCATTAAATGATGAACTTCAATGGCTTTGGCAGGCAAGTACCGCATTCTTTCCATCAGCATATATGCCAGTTTCTGTAAGCGAAACCCAGAAAGCAGCTCTGTTTGTCCGACACAAGGTGCTAGAAGCGATGAGAGTGGCGAACTTGTCACAACGCCCTTACGCTGCTCCTATTTATTTGTATCTGCAACTTCTTTTGCGGGATCAGGATGACCTGTACAAGCACCAGGTAAGTCTGTTTGTACAACCTGCATATTAATTCATTGATTGCTGCATATCTTCAAGCGTATTTAGGAGTTTTTTCTTGTTTGCATGGCTAATTGGTTTGTTCCGTGTAGGTTGATCTGATTCGGAGTATCGGTGAGAGTGCAGCTCTGGGAGCCGCCGGATGTGTGCTTTGGGGATCTAGCTATAATTTTAATAAGAAGGTAAATGCTTTTGTTTTTACAAAGCTTATTATTGGTCAATTCCAACTGGGTTGTGAATATTCTAGCACTATGAAGGATGCTGAGTGCTGTGAAACACACATTTGAAAAATCTAAAAGTTGTTAGCTGTATTGTATTTATACTGGAGGCTGTTTTTCATGTTCACATGGATTTCTCCACTGTGTCTCGTCTATAATATTGATCTAAATCTCCCACGCTGGGAGATTTGAATTATTCAATTATTCGTACTGTGCTTCTAACAAATTATTTATCCTGAATATAAATTCAGGATATAAATGACCAACATTAAATGTATCCCTAATGCGCAAGCCAAAGGTGATGGTGGAAAAACTCCCTGAGATAATATTGGGTAGAAACCTTGACTCAAAATGGAACCCATCCTCATCTGGGTGACACTGCCATCACAATTTGGCCCTTCGTCAAACAAACTCAAATCCTTATGCTTGCCCATTTTTCCTGCTTCTAACACATCAACTTTGAGGACAAAATGTTACACGGAAAACATTGTGAGCAGTGAGAGGTGAAGTGAATAACACTGATGATCTCATCATGGCACCTGTTAGTGGGTGGGATATATTCGGCAGCAAGTGAACATTTTATCCTCAAAGTTGATGTGTTAGAAGCAGGAAAAATGGGCAAGCGTAAGGATTTGAGCGAGTTTGATGAAGGGCCAAATTGTGGTGGCTAGACCACTGGATCAGAACATCTCCAAAACTGCAGCTCTTGTGGGGTGTTCCCGGTCTGCAGTGGTCAGAATCTATCAAAAGTATCCTTTAAGTCCTGTAAGTATCCTCGATGGAGCCCCCACCTCGCAACTTATAGGACTTTAAGGATCTGCTGCTAACATCTTGGTACCAGATACCACGGCACACCTTCAGGGATCTAGTGGAGTCCATGCCTTGACGGTTCAGGACTGTTTTGGCAGCAAAAGGGGGACCAACACAATTATGCAGGTGGTCATAATGTTATGCCTGATTGCCGTATGGTTAAATGTGCAACCAGGAAATTCAAAACTGTTGCCATAGCAGTCCAAAGGCATCTTCATGGTTCGTGCTATCTAGTAATGTTTTAAAAAATCCTTCACAGAACCATATAACCTGACTGTTGAGATGGCTCTGTAGGTGCAGGGTAAATACCAAATCTGTTGGCGCTCTGTTGTCCTCTTTTAGAGAGAGGTGATGTTGAATAATTGCAAGCTTTCTTTCCAGGAATCATGTGCATCTCTTTCTACGTACATGTCTAGCACACTGAATAAATACGTCGTCAATGTTACAACTGCGACTGAACTGTGCAGTGACCTGCTGTGTCAAGGGAACGGACGCTGTGTCCGTAAAAGCTATGACTCGGACGACTACCTCCACCTCAACATCAACAGCTTTAATATACAGAAGATTGATGGGATGTATAAAGTCTTTGGGAAACCTTCTAAAACTGACCTCACTGCCTGGGCTGACAAGTTCACCTGTCAGTGTTATGGGGACAAGAAATGCGTAGCTCAATTTTAACTTTTATCCAGTGGCAGCAATATTTAAAAATGTAAATGTGACCATGACAATCCTTTTGCTGTGATGTATCATCTTGAATGAATGTATCATCTTTTCATTTGATTAATATAAGATTACCTTTCAGGAAAATGTTCTTTTTCTTCCAATTGTATGTTCATTTACACTCATTTCTTATTTGTTGGTGCTATTGTTTGAACAAGTAAAAATTAAGATTTAGACAGATGATATCCATAGCCTGTGATCTAGAAACCAGTATCAATGCATTCATCGATATAGACTTTTCAAAGCTCCTTTTTTGAATAAGGGCGTCTGCCAAATGGCGTAAATATAAATATAATTGAGAGACAGTGCTTTGGATCATGAACCCTTCCTTTCCTTCTCCGTACTCTTCCCATCATTCAACATTTGGAATCAACCATAGACCTTAATTAATCACCTTAATTTATCATACAATAATAACGAGGAACTAGGCCAGACCTCGCTATATAAAACTGCTTATCAATAAAGCAGTTACTATGTCCAATTACTTTTGAGCATTTGAAGATGGATGGACTGTGTGTTAAACCCCTTGGGGGGGAAAAAAAGGTAAAGCTGAATGCTTTATTTCAAATCTATTGTGATGGTATACAAAGGTGAAAAAAAACAAGGATTATGTCAGTGTGCAGTACTTATGGACCTGACCATAGCTCATTTTAATACTGTTCCCTCTGCTGGAAGTCTTCAACAAACTGGTTGGTCTCAAGCAACCATGATGAGCCTGTTTCTATCCTAGTTAAGGAAAATAGCTGCTATCGATCATTTTTTTTAGTGGATTTCATCCTCATTTGATCTGTAATCTGGGATCAGTAATAAGGACCCTCTACTATTGCATAGCCTAAAGGATCCACAGTTCTTGGCTAAATCAAGTCAGTGGTTCATCTGGTTTCCACAAACAAATAATTCTCTTTTGACTCTGATTTGTGATCCTTATATTAATGTTACATCTGACACCTGGCTCAACGAATCCATTTTAGATAAAGCTGTTGCACTTAAGTGTTATAAAAGCCTTTAGCTGCGTTATGGAATTGAATAATGACAGGCATCACAAAGAACATTCTCAGTTTGATTCAGGTCTCTTTAGTGTGTGATTGGTGTGTGTCAAGATTATTTGGGTTTGTTAGTCGTATGACTTCTTCGACTGTAGGTGGCACCAAAGTATCTTACTGATGATTTTTTTTCCTTTTCATCTACTCTGATCGTGATCGGTCATAACGTTTGCTACAGCAAAAAGCAAGAAGCTTATGATGGAAAATGCTGTTGTGTTGTTGAGATGTAATAAGGTAAGTTATATATAGCATTCCGTTAGCACATGGTGCACTAATCTGGATCCTCATTTATGATTAAGTGGACATAAAAATGCCACATTAGCATGAGAGTCTGAACAAAAGACTGCCTAGTGACTGTCTGTGACAGGCATAATGCTCTAGTTCTCGGTGGAGGGGCCGGTCTACACTACAGCAGCAGGACACAAGTGCCTCCTGACACGCATAAGACAGCTTTTGCTAATGAAAAGACAGACTATTACAGTGAGTTCATAAAACACAAGGCAGCTAGTACAAACACAGTGCTTAAATGTTTTAAGACCGCTTATTGATCTAGCACAAGTATAAGAAGAATGAGTGCTCCAGAAATTCAATGTGCAACCCTTGAAAACACAGGTGTAGGGTGAATTAATATCATATCACATCTTGGTGCCAGGAACAGTCTGGTGCAGCCTCAGCTCAAAAATAAATAGAAGCTGGGACGATTAAGCCTAATGCGTTTATGACTGGATTTCATTTTGACCAGTCAAATTAAATTCAAGTCAAGTCACATGGAAAAATGACCTTGTTTACGCCATGTGCAAGGCCTTATTTGTGGTTAAGGTTCTGGGTTACTGATCAGAAGGTTGGGGGTTCAAGCAAGAGCATGGCTTGAGCAAACTCTCACTGCTCCAGGGGTGTTGTATCATTGCTGACCCCTGTGCACTGTCCCCTAAAAGCTTCCATCTTCCTTAACAAGCTGGGATATGTGAAGAAAAGAATTTCACTCTGCTGTCATGCTGTTTATGGGAATAAAGGCATCTTCTTCTAATCTAAAACTCTGAAGGGTTCTGAAGGGTTGTACCTTAAACACTTAATTTTGGGAGAACATTCTGAAAGAACACAAATGACCTGCTCAGAGCCCTGACCTCAACCTCACTGAACACCTTTGGATGAAATATAACACTGACTGTACCCCAGGCCTCCTCACCCAACAGCACTGTCTGACCTCACTAATGATCTTGTGGCTAAATGGACAAATCCCCACAGCCTATTAACAGAGAGTGGAGGCTGTAATTGGTCCAACCGGTCTAACTCCATATTGATGCCCATGGTTTTGGTTCAGCAAGCACATCTGGTAGTTAGGTGTCCACATATGATTGGCCATTTAGTGTATGATGCAGTATTGGCATTAAACACAATCATTCATACAGCAGAAGTTAAAACATACTTTCTCTAGAAACTTCACATATCAATCCATTAGTGAATAGATTAGACTGCATGTGGACTCTACAGACATCTATCTATTTTCTCCAGCTTGATTTAATTAGTTAGTTCTTCTAGGTCACCCTAATCATAATACTCTTAAAATCCATTTAATCCATTCCCAGCATTAGGCAGAAGCCCATATCCAGAGTGACATACACTTATCTCATTTATACAGCTGAGCGGTGGAGGGTTAAAGGCCTTGCTCGAGGGCCCTGAAGTGGCAGCTTGGTGGTCTATGGTGGGATATGAACTCACTGACTTTCAACCAGTACACCAACATATTAACCACTGAGCTACCACTCTGACTGAAAAATGAGTCAGTGGTTATGTTCCACATGACAAAATTTCTGTCAGTCTCTTGTTATGCATACTACGCTACACAGATCATTGTGAGCAGTGAGAGGTGAAGTGAATAAGACTGATGATCTCCTCATCATTGCACCTGTTAGTGGGTGGGATATATTAGGCAGCAAGTGAATATTTTGTCCTCAAAGTTGATGTGTTAGAAGCAGGAAAAATGGACAAGCGTAAGGATTTGAACAAATTGTGATGGCTAGACCACTGGATCAGAGCATCAACTGCAGCTCTTGTGGGGTGTTCCTGGTCTGCAGTGGTCAGTATCTATCAAAAGTATCCTTTAAGTCCTGTAAGTATCCTACAAGATCTGACGCTAACATCTCGGTGCCAGATACCACAACACACCTTTAGGGATCTTGTGGAGTCCATGCCTCGACAGGTCAGGGCTGTTTTGGCAGCAAAAGGAGGACCAACACAATATTAGGCAGGTGGTCATAATGTTATGCCTGATCTGTGTATATCTCCATCAGAGTTCTTATACTGACGGTATTCTTACCTAGTCACCTAGTGAACCAGCATGAAGAAGTATTTATTTATAGAGACTCTGGATAAGGACATCTGCCAAACATTCATTCATTCATTGTTTACCGCTTATCCGATCTTTACTCGTGTCACGGGGAGCCTGTGCCTATCTCAGGCGTCATTGGGCATCAAGGCATCTGCCAAACATGTTACATGTAAATCTATCAGTCAGTAACCCCAAAGCATGTGGATTTTTCCAAGAAAACACTCCGTTGTGTGTTCATATGTAATACATTTTGACTTGGGGATAAAATGAGAAACATCCATCAAAGAAACAGCCGTGAGCTCTGGAGGACACATGGCATTGTTTTGGGAAGAGACTTTCCTTTCTCTGACCTGTAATGCTTCTGAGAGTCATTAAATCATACACTGGCCCATCAAGGTCTAAGGGTTCCTGGCTCTTCTGTTCCATATATGAGGTGTGAAATTGATTTGCACCACTGAGTCCCTTGGGATATTTGTTGTCTGGTGTCTCCTCCACTATCTGAAGTATTAGTGTGCTATGTGGGGAAAGTCATATCTAATAAGTAATATATATATATATATATATATACACGCAGAACATATTATTTCATCTCACGCTGGTAAAATCATTATTACAGAATTTTCCTTGTGTTTGGTGACCAAATTCTCATGATATAAAAGGGGTATTTTAAGCAGTATTCAATCGTTTTAAATTTCTAAAGCCAAAACAGCGCTACCAAGGAAGTTCTTGTTTCCGTCATTTCTTTTGTTGGTCACTCTAAATCCCATGGCCCAGCTCATTGTGCTTATTGTCATGCTCAGTGTGGGAATCTTTTCAGTGTGTATGCGATGGCAGTAAGTTTCTAATCATGGGGAGATTGAGGGGGTTGCTGTTTCCTGGCAATAGCCCCTGATCCACAGGACATTGTATATTATTCAAGGCTAAGTCTAAATATGTTTTTTTAGACCAAATCATACAGATCGATAAGGAGTATTTTTTACAAATACATTTTAGGCTTTTTTTCTGGTATATTTTAGCTTTATTTTAGATAATAGAGTGCAGGATACTATTTTTAAACAAGCATGCTAAGTACAATTTCTGTACCCGTCTTATGTGTACCCACAGGCATAATTAAAGTCTATCATGCATGAGTCAGTGTTGGCCCATGGCTCCAGAATGAAAGCTCATTAGCACTAGCTTTGCATGACCAATAATTATTTGATTCACAGCAACAGGCCCAGAAGTAATTTTAGTCTAGATGAATGTGGCTTAACCCACCACCACCACCACCATCACCATCACCACCATCACCACCATCACCACCATCATCTCCTCCTCCTCCTCCTCCTCCTCCTCCTCCTCCTCCTCCTCCTCCTCCTCCTCCTCCTCCTCCTCCTCCTCCTCCTCCTCCTCCTCCTCCACCTTCTGCTTTGCAGAACCATGATGCTGAATTAGAGCAAACAGGAGGCAGCTGTCTGCTCACTACAGAAGGGTCAGTATGTTCCTGGAGAGAGAGAGAGACAGAGAGAGAAGGGGGAGTTTACTAGATACATTCATTAGAGCTGGGTTTTTGTGTGTTCAGAGATATGAAATGCCACCCAGAGTCAGGGGAAAATAACCTATAGCAATATATTCAACATGTAAGGAATAAAAGAGGTGAAGGCCTGAGGTGAAGCAGAGAGCTGTTACTACCACAACACTGAAATTTTCCAACATCAGCTAAAAATAACATCATGATTATTCCTCATATACAACAATATACACACTTTTCACTGTTCATAGCTTATATATTTAATATACTTAATATTAATATACTTAATATAGTAAGTAGTAAATATTAAAGCAGTAATTAGCAGTCATTCTCACCACTGATTCTTGAAGTAATAAAGTAATAAAATATGCTAATTACATCCATCTGTGTTGTTAGATTTTCCCATAGCAGAAAACTTAGAGAAATCTCTTTACCTCAGACTGTTAAGCTCCTTTCTTAAACGTTAAATAAATAAATACACCGATCAGGCATAACATTATGACCACCTGCCTAATATTGTGTTGGCCCCCCTTTTGCTGCCAAAACAGCCCTGACCTGTCATGCACTGTGTATTCTGATAACTTACTATCAGAACCAGCATTAACTTTAACCAGAATTAACATAAACAAAATTAACAGAGCATTAACTTCTTCAGCAATCTGAGCAACAGTAGCTCGTCTGTTAGGTTGGATCACACCGCTCCTCACGTGCATCAGTGAGCCTTGGTCACCCATGACCCTGTCACCGGTTCACCACTGTTCCTTCCTTGGACCACTTTTGATAGATACTGACCACTGCAGACCGGGAACACCCCACAAGAGCTGCAGTTTTGGAGATGTTCTGATCCAGTGGTCTAGCCATCACAATTTAGCCCTTCGTCAAATTCGCTCAAATCCTTACGCTTGCCCATTTTTCCTGCTTCTAACACATCAACTTTGAGGACAAAATGTTCACTTGCTGCCTAATATATCCCACCCACTAACAGGTGCCATGATGAGGAGATCATCAGTGTTATTCACTTCACCTGGCACTGCTCACAATGTTATACCTGATTGGTGTATAATTAAACTTATGCATAAGTGCAGTAATAATATATTCGGTATTCAGGATTAGAACATCCTGGATATTTGGAGTCATAAACATGCAAGGAATAAAATATGAGAGGGAGTACTGTTATAACAAAATCAACGACAAGGTAGTGTGATAGAGAAGGCCGTTATCATTATTACCCTGGTGTTCTATAATCACATGCCCTGCAGTGTGAGATACTGCACAAAATTGACAGTTAAATTAGTTGTTTTTTACGTTGTGTTGTAAAATGTCCAGCCCGGTTGGGAGAGAGGGTATCAGAGGTAATTTATGTGAACGTGAACTGCAAGTAGAGCTGCTCTATTGTGCTGTAATCTGAATGTACACTTTTAAAACCATTTGTAAAATGTTTTTTTTTTCTTTTTTAATGTTAAAACACATGCTGTGTAAACTGTTTAACTATTTATTGTGGTGACTTATGCTGATGACAAACTCTACACACCTACTCTACACGCTAGCTTTATTTTTCTTTCGTATTTATGGCTACGTGCAATTCTTCTTGTCTACAATGATTTGGTGTCTCGTTCAGGGCGTATTATTCCTGCCAAGATCCTTCCTGTTATTTATTTTCTCTGGTAATATCATTATATTACTTTGCACAGGCATGCAGTCGTCACCACTGTAAGCACTGCTTGCTAACAAAACAAACACTATATGGCCAAAAGTATGTGGACAGCCATCGCAACCATATGTGGCCGTTTCCCACCGAATTGGAAGCACACAGTTGTCTGGAATGTCAATAGTAGGCTGTAGGATTAGGATTTCTCTTCACCGGCTCTAAAGAGAACTCTTTTTGTTGCATGACAATACCCAGAAAGACGTGTTTGCCAAGGTCAGTGCATAAGAACACAAGTGGACGCACCTTCTCCTCCCCTCAGCAATGGCCGTGTGGATGTTAGAAAGTCAAGCAGAAACCATTCCCAAAGGAGTGGCAGCAAAAGGGTAAGGCCATATAATACCCATTGTTTCGTAATGGGATGTTCAAGGACAGATTTAAGTGTGATGGTCTACTACTTGCTAATGAGATCCACATGGGTTAAAGTATATCTATACTCAGAGGAAAACAACTTTTTGCAAGATTTTCTATTCAATTCAATTCAATTTTATTTGTACAGCGCCTTTAACAATGGACATAGTCTCAAAGCAGCTTTACAGAACATAAAAAATATAGTACAAAAGCTATTTTAAATCTATTTGTATTAATGCCTAATGAGCAAGCCTGAGGTGACTGTGGTGAGAAAAACTCCCTTAGATGGTAAGAGGAAGAAACCTTGAGAGGAACCAGACTCAGAACCTCATCCTCATGATCGGGATGCTTGTAATACATTATCACAGCTTTGGTAGTTGCACCCGAAGAATTATACACCGCATAGATCTGTGACTTTGTCTTGACTTTAAGATATGGCTAGAAATCAATCTGGGAAGCTTTTTATTACTTTCATGGCTATGAGGAAGAACTGTACCGTGTCCTCAGTGTCCTCGTGTTACTGGGTTACAGGCCACTGGTGGCAGCTTGGCTCCTACCACAAGTCATAAAAAAGCCCACACAGGACTGTGATTGTTCCCTCTTGACCCCGAGCACCAGAATGACATTTCCTTTGTACTAGCAGGAACTCAGGAAATCAACACAATTTCTGTATTGAGTTTTAAGAGTCATCATAGATAGATTCATGTAACTTGTACCTGTTTTTTTTTATTAAACAGTTGCATAACACAGGGATATTCAGGGATGAGTAGCTAGTCACTGTAGCAGTACAAAAAAACACTACGTAGCCACGTCAAAGCTTCAGCAGAATTCTTTCCCACACAGAAATGCACTTAGACCAACAATGCAGAGATTGTTTATGGTTCCCCGTGAGACCCATGATTGTGTTGTAGCATCACCTTCACCTCAGCAAAAGTAAAGAAAATGACTTCACATTACACAGAATGTTTACTGCATAGAAACACTGCACAGGTCATCAGGGTCATCCAGGTTGAGGAGGGAAATGAAAAATGACGTTCTCTTTGTCTTATGTTAGGTGTTATGTGTTATGTTTCACCTGTTGTGACAGGTGATTATTACATGATTATTGAGGTGCACTCTCAGACCAGACACATGGGAATGTATGTTTAAATAAAGAGCACTTATCCTCACAGCTCTGCTGACCTGACATGATTACAGTGAGCTGGTACATCCTCTGGCAAGGGTAATGCCAGGTTTCTTAAAACTGTAAAGAGAGAGAGAGAGAGAGAGAGAGAGAGATGGATGGATGGACAGACAGACAGACAGACTTAGAGCAAGAGAGAGAGAAAGAAAGAAAGAAAGAAAG
>JAUCMX010000013.1:2678442-2743442 GCA_033459395.1 Hemibagrus guttatus | reverse complement strand
TATGTCATCATAATCTGATGAAAAACACTAATGAAAGTTCTTCTCAATTTTCATTTGAATATAAATTGTGTGTTCTCGGTGCAGACTGTAATTACCCAGCTCCAAATATCCAGTTCAACCGAAAAAGCACTTCCTACAGCTTTCCTCTCACAGCTAAGCTCTTTCTTCATGGCTGCCACTGATGTAAACAGACCTTTTCATTATGGATGCCTAACGTTGCTCTGGCAACCAGCTTAAGACAATAGCCTCTGTGTGCACTCATACTGTATAGCACTGATGTCACGTATAAGACCAACGCCTTTACAAAGACTCAGTCTTACAGTGTTGGGAAAACAATTTTCAGATGAGTTACAACAAAAAAATAGTAAATAAATAAATAAATAAATAAATAAATAAATAAATAAATAAATAAATAAATAAAGCACATTATATTTAACTTCATATTTGCCAGAATTTTCCTCTCCTTTTCTTTCTTTCAAAAAATAAATAATAATGCATTTAGCTAAAATAGCAGTCTTTATTTACAGTGTCAGATAAAGTGATGCAGTTTTTCCTGCTACTAAATACAGAGTGTACATAATGCTTACATAGCAAGGCAGCTAGGCTTTTAAGACTTTTCAACCGATTCATATGAATCATCGTTTCCCTTTTTAACCAACAACATATTACATCTAACTACCAGCTCATTAACATTACTTTCCATGAGATTTAAAAACACTACATTGTGTTTGCAAGAAATTAAAGATGTAAACTTTCATCAAGTAGCTATAACAACTGTGCAAAAAAACAAAAAGTTAATTCATAATCCCTATGAACTCCAAGTAAACTACAGTTAACGCTCATGGGTTTCTTCTGTAAACAGTAACGAGCAGCTACAAGTCGAAGAAAATCTGCTCTATAATACTGTAAATTGCTTTATGTCTATTTGTTGGCATTTCCCAAAATGTGGCAGGTGAATTAGAACCCAAAATCAGATGCCAGGTCACAGTAGCCTGTTTATAAATTGTGGTATAATGTGGTGTCCTTTGGGTATGATATGGTATAGAGTGTATGTACACCGACCAGGCATAACATTATGACCACCTGCCTAATATTATGTTGGTCCCCCTTTTGCTGCCAAAACAGCCCTGATCTGTCATGCACTGTGTATTCTGACACCTTTTTATCAGAACCAGCATTAACTTCTTCAGCAATTTGAGCAACAGTAGCTCGTCTGTTGGTTCGGATCACACGGGCCAGCCTTCGCTCCCCATATGCATCAATGAGCCTTGGCTGTCCATGACCCTGTCGCCGGTTCACCACTGTTCCTTCCTTGGACCACTTTTGATAGATACTGACCACTGCAGACCGGGAACACCGCACAAGAGCTGCAGTTTTGGAGATGTTCTGATCCAGTGGTCTAGCCATCACAATTTGGCCCTTCGTCAAACTCGCTCAAATCCTTACGCTTGCCCATTTTTCCTGCTTCTAACACATCAACTTTGAGGACAAAATGTTCACTTGCTGCCTAATATATCCCACCCACTAACAGGTGCCATGATGAGGAGATAATCAGTGTTGTACACTTCACCTGTCAGTGTTCATAATGTTATGCCTGATCCATGTATAAGTGGGGTATAGCACAGTATGTGCACAGGTTAAAGTCTCCTAGCAGTGTGTGCTGACAGTTGCATAGCTAGCTGGCTCTCTGTGCACTGTACTATAGGGTGAGAGCTCCAGCTCAGTAGTGGCCTCGTTCTCGTTGTCGTCATTAGTCCCATTCGACAACTTCGGTGGGCCGCATTCCTCCAGGCAGCAGCAGCAGCAGTGCAGGAAGGCTTTGCTGAAAGGCTGACAAAGCGTTAACAGCAGCACGGGTGTCACTGCACACTTACAGAACAGCAGCATCTGACTAAGCAGGTGTAGGATGTCCAGAGTGCGTTGGGGCATTCCTACAGCCATGTATGCTGACACGACGTTGTAGATGTTCTCTGGGATCACGCAAAACCCATACAGGATGGCCAGGGCCACTACCGTGCAGTTCATCCGTCTCTCCATGTGGATCTGCTCCCGCTGCCCTCGAACGCTCGTCCTCTCAGCCTGCCGTATCTTCCGAGCCGTCACCACCGAGCTGATAATGGTGAAAATAGTAGGCAGGCAGAAGTAGCAGCCGAAGTGCCACCACAGACGGGCTCCATGGTAGGTAAGACCCAGCACATAAAGAGAGTCGGGGAGTGTTGTGGAGATGCGGATTATACAGCGCTCGCTGGGTAGCATCTCGTTAGCCACCTCAGGGAGCTCCTCAGCAGGCACCTCTCTCTCCTCTGTTACCAGCTGGTGGATTAACAGCTCGGGCAGCGCCAGCAGAAGAGCACCCAGCCAGATCACAGCCAACTTAGCTGCAGTGGAGGCGCAGTTCTCGATCGTCTCGTAGTACATCCGCACGTTGGATGCGGCTCGGAAACGGTCGATGCACAAAGCGCAAAGTGTGAACGTAGTTACACCTAAACAAACCACCTGTAATGGAAAAACATGAATGAATACATTTAAATCAATACCTTTCTAAATAGCTGTCAAACTGTCCATCAAACAATTACTTCCACAGTTTAGACCTTGGTGACTTAAGTCCAAAATGTACTGTACATCCATATTTACGCATTTAAGTCAATTTTCTAGGTTCAGTATTCTGACAGTACAAATGACCTAAGTTTAGTTCACACCTCTGGGGTTGCCCGATTTTTTTCCTGAAACAAGCTTTTCATAGTGGTGTTCAGAGAAAGGCAAGTGTCTGTGAACGTTTTATCTTGACACATTCTTTCTACTTTAGAGATTTTTATTACACTGCATTTCAAATGCACCCAGATATTTCCAAAGTAGCCTGTCCATGTTTTGGAACAATTTTAACACACGGTGCAGTTGAAATATTTTATTGTAATTATTCACTTGCACTTCAACTTATCATATTTGTATATTAAACGGCCTCCCAGTGGTCCAGTGGCAGAATCCCGCGCTCTCATTGCCACGGCCCTGGTTCGATTCCCGGGCATGGCGCCAACCCAGCCACTAAAGAGTTAACTCTCAGTGCCAGCCCCAAGCCTGGATAAAAATGGGTGGGTTGCGACAGGAAGGGCATCCGGAGTAAAACCTGTGCCAAATCATGTGTACCAAATGATCCGCTAAAAATAGTGGACCCTGCCATTGTGCATACGCTAGGATAATTATATATATATATATATATATATATATATATATATATATATATAATATATATATATATATATATTTGTATATTAAACACTTGCATTTTCTTATTTTGGCAATTCCCACCTTCTAGCTAGATCTTACAACATCTACCAAACAGGATATAGGCTAAAACCTTGGAGTCCTGGAGTCATGTGATGCTGGCTACCACATCATTTCAAAATTCCACACTCTTCTGTATAAGTGAGCCAACAAGAACCCAATAGACTAGCTCTCGAACCCGAGCCACAGAATTGAGAGTGCGTGATCCTGCCGCTGGACCACCAGGAGTCCAATAATGCTAACTCTATATAATTCTGACAAACCAGTGCTTGGATTCTTGACCTCTAGTTAGGACTACAAACTCTGCAGTTTATTATTCATCACTCTGCTAGAAAAGTAACTCCACTTTCAACATCCTTAATGCCACCCCTGCCAGCTTGATTCTTATTATACACATGCACTCTGGGGCCAGAAAAGAGCTGTTGATAGGATCTGGATGAATAAACAGAAGGATAGATGGAAGGAAAGAACGAAAGAAGGGAGGCCAAAAAGAATGAAGACAAATTATATTGTAATGTGAGTGTTTCTAATTACTTGGGTGTGAGCATGTAAAATCTAAAGGCATGAAAACCAATTTTTCAGGGCTCAATGCGTTTTGTCTATAGCACTGATGGAGCAGCCTCTCTAATCATTTCTAATTAATGACTTGATTAGAGTCCTCTTTAGCATGACAACAGAGCACAATCGTTATCTACTTTACACAACAAGGCAACACGGTCTCAGATTTGCCATTACGTAAATTGCATGTGCCACAGCTTGATATGTAATTTGTCTAAGCAATAAAGAGAATGTGTGTTTAGTCTAGCGTTAACTCATTCTGAATTACGCTTCTTAGAAATGAATCACTTAATAAAGCATAAGTCTTATGCAAATCGCTCATTAGTAAGCCTTAGGAGATTCGGTGTATGGCGTATAGCCGGACACAAAACATGATGATTGTTAGCAATCAATAGCCACATATTCCTCCAGTGTTTATGGTGGAGTGGGTCATTTAGAGAAGCTTAATCTTCAAGGCTCTTATTGTAGACAAGTAATTCTAATGACAAGCAGCAAAACTAAAGACAAAAAATAACCCAGTAACTCATTCCATATTAAACAAAACCCACATATAACTCCTACAGAGCTTGTGTGTCTGATTATGTGCAGCAGTTTAGGTCTCTCTGATGCCACGCAGCCGACACACAGACTCAAACAAATGTCCAGACTGTGCTAGAGGAGATGGTGAGACAATAAACTGGAGGCCTTCTAAATAGCATAGAGGGAATGTCTTAGAAATTAGCATAAGGCCCTCGTGTCAGCCAGAGTGGTCTATTTATTAAAAAAGAAACGGAAAGCAGCAGGACCAGTATCAGATTCTTATTTAACACAGAATTTACATGAACACATTTTGATCCTTGCCCGAAACCCATCTCAGTTAAGCCATTCCTTAAGAAACCACATATTGATCTCGACTATTTCTCGACACACTTTTTTTGTAAACAGAAATAAGTACGCCGTGTTTCCGTCTAGTCTCTGGAAGCATCAATGATGACTAAAGTGGTCAGTGGCCTCGTGATTGCCTCTGTCAAGCTTGAGTGCACCACTGGACACTAGTCACTGATGATATTTTAATATTCATATTTGAAAACATTGTTAGGATCGACCGACAAGTTCCTGCCTCGTGTTCGATCGTATTTGGTGCGTTTTTTCAGTTTAATAAAGCTTAAGAGTGCAATATGATTTACCACCACCACGATCTGTGTTCTGTCCGTATTATTCTCTCTGTATGCTCGGCCCCTTGGACAAGCAATTCACAAAAATAAAACAATGTTGGTTTCATTGACGATGTACAGTGTTACTCATCAATTCAGCCTGATTCTGAGGCAAAAACTGTGCACGCTTGAATGAATAGAAACTTCCTTCTCATAGGTTATGATGATATCTACCTGCAATAACGTTTGGCATTTTTATTATCGTCTTAAACATAACCTTAGACCTCAGTTCACAGTAACTGGTTTTCCAGGATGTTCTGAACATTCCTGTGTAGTTTTCCAGGAAAGTCTGTTTTATGGGAATTTTATGGAACATTATGCTACGTGTTGGATTATAAAAGTAATACCTAAAAGAAAGAAATAGTCCACAGACCATTTCAAAAACAGTGCACAAACTCTGTTAACTAATAGACCGCACCCCATCACACACAGAGAAGGGAGGGGATGCTACCATATGCTACCGTAAGGGAAATGTATTGTGTTATCTCTGGAGGCTTCTCTCACCATGAAGCCTACTGAGACATCCTACTGTATCAAAGCTACTATACCCGTGTTTGTCAAATCTGCAAGTTTCCCACATTCCTCTGTTTAAATTCTGAGACATAGGCAATATTTGTTTTTAACTTATCACATGTATAGGCTACTCTTCTCTCAATTCTATTACTATTACCTCAAAGTATGGTATAATTTTACATGAAAACTCTCCAAGCAGCCAGTCCTTCGTGAGCTGGTGGAATATGACTAAGGGTAAGCAGAAGAAGGTGATGAGAAAATCCCACAGGGCCAAATTGGCGAGCAGTGAGTTCGAGACGCTGCGCATGTAGTAATTATGACACACGGTGCACATGATTGCGATATTGCCGATTATCCCTGCTGTGAACATGATTACAGACACTAATATAATCGCGTACGCAGCGTACGATTCCCCTGTGACTGGATAAAACGGGTTTGGGAGCCCAGGAGCTCTGGGTCGGGTGTTAATTGGGCCGAGTGGAGTGCTCTCCTCGTAGTCCTCTTCAGGGAAAGATAACGCAGGGTCATGTGTAGGGAAGACAGTGGGCGGCTCTGTGGGCTGCTGCTGAGCTGATGGTTTAGGAAGGATTTCCGACTTCTTAACTACTGATCCCATTTCATTCATTGTCCTTGCAGCTCTTCTAGGTCGGCGATGCGCACCAGGATCTTCCAGGTGCTTCCGTTCAAGTGTGTGCGTCCAGGGCAGGCTGGTGTCTGCAGGTGATCCGAGTGTGTCCAGAGTTTTATCCGTGTGCGCATTTAATGTTCCGCTTTCAATGTCCGTCCTGGCACCTGTAACTTCCCATTGGACATGAGCTTCGTCCACTTCGTTAAAGACTTTGGTCAGAAGTGACGGTGCGCTCTCGGGGCTGGACCTCAGTGCGTAATTATCGGAGTGTGTGTGGTAGCTCTTCCCAAAGCTGTAGGAGAGAAGTTCACAACACACGAGTAGACAAAATAATCCTGTTAACTGTCTCCCCATGTTTTTCCCTTTAAACACTCCGAGAAACCATACTCAAAAAAAAAAAAGGTTTTTTTTTTTTTATAAATCCATCGATTACTGCGACACGGTTGTAGTCCTGACTCCCCGGTTACTGCGCTGCTGACTGATCAACTCCACGGCTCCGTGCTGTGTGGCTCTCAGCATGCTGATGGAGGAGAAGTGGATGAGTTTTACTCTTCTCTCCTCTGCTCCTGCTGTGCACCAGCCAAACACCAAGCCATAAAACAGCGCCCCTCTGCGGAATCACACACAAACACACACGAAATATAAGCCTCTTAACATTGCACACTTCTGTACTGAAATTCTTCTCACCCAAATAAAACCATTCCTGTGTTCTGCTCCTAATGAACTCAGCCCTACAAACCTGACCTCTCATTTTAATGAACATATAATAAACCGAATGTACACTTCATCTGCAAAGTTCTTTACACTGTAATAATGTAAAGAACAGGCTGCGACACTCATAGCAGAGGTGTGAGTGTGCAGGATTGAGTTTTTTCTTGCACTATATATTTTTCATGCAATATTTTTCTTGCAGGCTTCATATCGGAACGCCTTCTCTCATCTGCACGGATGGAAATGCAGCTCATGCTATTACACCGTTTTGCTCGGTCCAGGTAAACACACACACACACATCAAACACACAGCTCTGGTAAATTCATCATCCCCCTCCAAAAAAAAAAAAAAAGATCTGCTCTCACAATTGGGCAATTTGTAAAATTCAGCTTCAGAAAGAAAGGAAATATTGAAGATCTGGGGGGAAAAAAAAGAAAAAAAAAAAAGAAAAAGAGCTTTTGATGCATCTTACACTGCAAATTTAGATAAATTTGAGCTATCCTTTTCCTGAGCATTGAAGATGTGACAACAACAAAAAAATACCAGGGTCATGTTTCCATCCCTCATACACTCTTAATGCTAGATATTGATTAAACAGCGAGCTGCTTTTAAAATCCAAAAAGTCCTCAGGCTCTGTAAAGCCACATGTCAAAGCCCGATGAAAGTGTGTATGCATGCCTACCATTGTGTCAAGCACAACAGAAAAGAAAAGAAAAACACACAACAACAATAACAAACAAATAGTCACATTAAATATTACTAAATGACATGAGAGCAAATTGTTTGCTAGGCTTTGATGATCAACAGAAGAGATGAACAGAATATTGAAAGCTGCTTTTGCAGTATAGCTTCAATTCTATTCAGTTCAATTCATCTGTATGGTGCTTTCCACAATCAGAGCAGCTTTACAGAAGTATAGAAAGAGAAAAAAGTTACCGTTTAAGTTACTAAGCTTCATTTAGCTTCATTTTTGTATTGTAGCTATGATTTTCTAAAAGATCGCTATAATAAATTTTGTTTAAAAAAAAAATTTAAATCCTCTCTCCTCTTTTACCATCACTGTTGTCAAAAAGGATGGGGGAAAAAAACAGAACTCTAGGGAAAAAGTACTCTAAGACAAAAAGTATCACAAAAAGAAGTAATGTAGACACCAGCATCTAAACTTGCTGAAGCATGCATTTGCCTTACATTTTTTGTTTATCATCGGTGCCAAAAGACCTGAACATGTACACTGACCAGGCATAACATTATGACCACCTGCCTAATATTGTGTTGGTCCCCCTTTTGCTGCCAAAACAGCCCTGACCCGTCATGCACTGTGTATTCTGACACCTTTCTATCAGTAGCTCGTCTGTTGGATCGGACCACACGGGCCAGCCTTCTTTCCCCATGTGCATCAATGAGCCTTGGCCGCCCATGACCCTGTCGCCGGTTCACCACTGTTCCTTCCTTGGACCACTTTCGATAGATACTGACCACTGCAGACCGGGAACACCCCACAAGAGCTGCAGTTTTGGAGATGCTCTGATCCAGTGGTCTAGCCATCACAATTTAGTCCTTGTTTAAACTCGCTCAAATCCTTACGCTTGCCCATTTTTCCTGCTTCTAACACATCAACTTTGAGGACAAAATGTTCACTTGCTGCCTAATATATCCCACCCACTAACAGGTGCCATGATGAGGAGATCATCAGTGTTATTCACTTCACCTGTCAGTGCTCAGAATGTTATGTCTGATCGGTGTATACAGTTTGGAGGAGGATGGTGAAAAGGCCGTAGTAATTTTTCATGAATGTCATTATATGGAATGCAGGCAGTTAGGAGTTTAACAAGCAAGCATTTTTCTTTTACTCACTCCTATATTCAGATGAAGGCTACATAACGATCTGTATCAGTGCAGGTAAGCCATAAATTCTATGCTAGTCCTTATTCACAAACTGCAATTAAAAAAATTAACTGGGGATGTGGTAGCTTAGTGACTAAGGTGTTGGAATACTGATCAGAAGGTTGCGAGTTTCAATCCCATGTCCACCAAGCTGCCACTGCTGGGTCCCTGAGCAAGGCCCTTTAACCCTCAATTGCTCAGAATATGATAAGTTGTAAGTTGATCTGGATAAAGGCATCTGCGAAATGCCAGAAAAAACGAAGCTGATGAAAATGATAAAACACTTTATTAATGGAAAACATATTGTACATTATACACATTCCTGTTAATCTCAGAAAAAACGAAATCTTTTGGTTTGTCAGTGTTCTGACTGAAGTGCGCTCAATGCAAAGGTGCATTACTGCAGTTTCCTCACAGCATTCTTCATCCACAGGACAGGTGGCCTCACTGTGGAGTGTAGAAATTGCCTCTTGCTTCTGTGTTAGTGATCTGGTAGCACACTTGAGTTCTGCCATTCTCCTCTACAGTGTAGGCACAAAGGCAGAGGTCCAGCCATGGGCGCTGTGCTGTGAAAAAGAAGCAGAAAATAAACTCCTTCTTATAAACAGCAGGAACATAATACAATTTTTTATTTTTTTTGGAATAAAAAGTAAACCACATTTCAGACTGGTCAACTTAATTTATTATCTGAAGGATTATATTTGGTCTTAGAGCTTTCTGTGCGAATTCATTTCATCCACTCAAGCTGGCAGTAGTTGCCAGTGATGATTTTACCCATGCTGCTCCCAGGCGGATGAAGCCTATCCATAGTGGTCTGAACTTTATCCTGCGAATCCTGACACGCTGATGCGTCAGCAGCAGTGACGTGGAAGAATCTCTCCTATGAGAATCAGAGGATGTGGAAAAGAAAGATTGAATTTTCTGTCTTCCTTTAGAGAGGGGGGGGGAACAACCTTGTTGTAGAGAGTACACAAATAAACCCTGGTTTAAATCACTGGTTTTGTTCATTGCAAAGACAAATGAAAGACAGAGAAATAGCTGCATTTTAATCCAAATATTCTTGCATGCATGAAGACTGTAATTTAACAGAGTGAATTTGCTCACAGCATCCTCCCAAATTATTGCTTCAAGTGTGTCTGTCTCATCTTCCAGCTCAAATTTCATCAGCAATGCATACTGCATCAGCTGCACGCCAAGAGCTGCGAGAGTGATGAGGAGAGGATAAAGAGAGAAAGAGATGAGACGTGCGTTATCGCTGAACACAATCTGGTAGTAATGCTGTGGAAAGGTTAATCATATACACTAGTACTGTTATTAAGGTGGATTTCACCTTTGGCTACGTTATGCTCATCCCACATTTCTATTCCAGAAACCTCAGGCTCCACAAATGTGGACCGACTACACCGTTTACACCTGAAACACACACACAAACAAACAAGGTATAAAGATCCTAGCCTCTGTAAATAGAGGCATGAGAACTACAGAAGTAGTGTGTTAATAGGCTAAAGAATTGCTGATAATCATCAGTCCTCACCCATAATATCTTTTGTCTTTCCTGAAGAGGAATGGGGCTGAGAAATCCAGCAGTCTCATTCTCCTATCATCCGAGCGCACAGGGACCACGTTGCTATGAGCAGCTGATATCACACACATCTCCTCCAGTGTAACGCCTATAGGAAACCCATTAGAAAACAAACAAACAAAAACAATTAAATGAGTTGACACACTGGCCTTGTGAAGCAGATTTTGCCATTTAGCACCAAATTATCACCAAGCATCCCTGAAAAAGTTTACCCCAGCTTACCCTGGAGAAATAGCAGCTGCGTGTGTGTGTTGCTCTGGACCATCTCACAAGAAACGTGCATGCTAATGGAGTCCATTGAAGAGGTGACTGCCCAGTGCTCAGTACATGGCTGATGGCCTCTCAACGCATCCTGGAATACTCGAGCTATAACCTCATCATTGGGGACCTCCGCTCTATTATACAGGCACATTATTCACATCAGCTTTAGAACAGCTGCAGAATTTCTGTACATCACTTCTCATGAAACATGTATCACACTCGACAGGAGCAGGGTGAATCTCTTTTGTTTTCTGTGCTTGCTATAACAATATGATAGCACTTGTTTTTACTGAACAGTGTGACAGCACAGGATTGGTAACAAATCTGAGCCCAGGACCATCTGTTTTCATCTCTCCATTTCCAATCACATGATCATTTTACTTTTAGTTCTATTATTATTTAATTTTTAGTATCATCAACAGTCCTGGTCAACTAATTTGACTGGTCATGCATCATTTCAAGAGTGACTATAATTCCTATAAACACATTGGAAGGTTTCACAAGTGTATATACACCATATTGACAAAAGTTTTGGGACACCTAGTGAAAGTGAAAGGAACTCTTAATGCTTCAGCATACCAAGACATTTTGGACAATTTCATGCTCCCAACTTTGTGGGAACAGTTTGGGGATGACCCCTTCCTGTTCCAACATGACTGCACACCAGTGCACAGAGCAAGGTCCATAAAGACATGGATGAGTGAGTTTGGTGTGGAGGAACTTGACTGGCCTGCACAGAGTCCTGACCTCAACCCCATAGAACACCTTTGGGATAAATTAGAGTGGAGACTGGAGGCCATTCCAAAACTGGCCTCCATGAATGTAATATGGAGTTGTCCCGCCCTTTGCAGTTATAACAGCTTCAACTCTTCTTGGAAGGTTTTCCACAAGGTTTAGGAGTGTGTTTATGGGAATTTTTGACCACTCCTCTAGAAACGCATTTGTGAGGTCAGGTACTTATGCTGGACAAGAAGGCCTGGCTCGCAGGTTGAGGTCAGGACTCTGTGCAGGCCAGTCAAGTTCCTCCACACCAAACTCGCTCATCCATGTCTTTATGGACCTTGCTTTGTGCAGTCATGTTGGAACAGGAAGGGGTCATCACCAAACTGTTCCCACAAAGTTGGGAGCATGAAATTGTCCAAAATGTCTTGGTATGCTGAAGTATTAAGAGTTCCTTTCACTGGAACTAAGGGGCCGAGCCCAACATCTGAATTCAATGATTTGGAGGGGTGTCCCAAAACTTTTGGCAATACAGTGTACTTTTTAGGACTGTAACCTTGACTTAAAATATGGAATACCTACTCAGAAGACGGCAGATTTTACATGGGGATGTAAAAGGAAAAGGAAGAAAGTGCTAAGAAACTTAGTAGTAGACACTACATGACTGGATTACTAAATTTTCTGCTTACGGAAAACTGATTCCAATCAGTAAAACTCTGACCTGTGAGGAGTGTGTTTAACCAATCAATAGTCTCAATCAGAATGATACGAGAATGCAGGGATGTTGCCAGATAAGCAACAACTCACCATTCAGTGATAAAGAGCTACAGCTTAAACAATAGAACACTTTTCTCACTTGCTTTTAATGACATTTTCCACTTCCTAATAACACAATTCCACATCGTTTGTTGTTATGAATTTCTATAAAGACTAAATATCTTTTCTCCATCATTGCATACAGAGTGGTATGACACTCACAGTGCTGTACATTGTGGGCAGAAGAGTTTGAGGCACTGGTACAGGTTCTGTGGTTGGTACGATTTCACCTTGGCGCGAACGTGACAAACCACGGGTGTAGTCGATCTCTTCACATGGGAAAGCGTCACCTGCTCCTTTGCGTGCTCACACGTCCGAACTGAACACATGCAATTACAAACAAACAGAAAGGTAAGTCTTAGTTCCCCACTGACCACACGTTTAGTCAGGACGTGACCACATGATTTCCTGAAATTTCTTGACCATGGCAAAAATAATGTAACGGTCAAAAAAGCCGAATTAAAAACGTTTGAGTTTACCTGTATAAAAATCTTCATTGACCACTTCACCTGAAACACAACAGAAACACTGTATTTAAGGCTATGTAATCTATTCAGTTATAAATACTGGACTAACCAACATTTTAAAACCAAACATCACTGAAACAGTTAAATGAATATTGAAATACAGTAGAGCGCTTTATTAATACCCCAAGGGGAAATTTTGTTCCACAAATTCAGTTATCAGATATGGAAAAGCCGTGAATTTTAGTATGAAAAATTCACTTGGAAACTATCTGGTTACCAACAAAACAGGCAAAGCCTGGAATCTCTCTCTCTCTCTAAAGCCTGGAATCTCTCCTTTTCTCTCTCTCTCAAGCCTCGAATCTCTCTCTCTCCCTTATATATATATATATATATATATATATATATATATATATATATATATATATATATATATATATATATATCAAGCCTGGAATCTCTCCTTTTCTCTATCTATCTATCCATCCATCTATCAAGCCTGGAATAGCTCTCTCCCTCTTTGTCTCTCTCTCTAGCCTGGAATCTCTCTCTTTCTCTCCATCGAGCCTGGAATCTCTCTCTTTCTCTCATTTTATATATATATATATATATATATATATATAAAAAGCCTGGAACCTCTATATTCCTCTCTTTTTTTTTATATACATCAAGTCTGGAATCTCTCTCCCTTATCAAGCCTGGAAACTCTCTGTCTTTCTCTCTCTCTCTCTCTTACACACACACACACAGACACCTATTCCTGGTGTAGCCTGGATTGCTTATCTTTTTTTCTTCTTCAAAATTAAACAAACAAACAAAAAAAGTTAAGTTAACTTCAAATTTTGAAGTTTCATTCAGGGAGTTTTATTTCAAACGAATGTATAAAGATGTGCGTTTTTCAGAGTAATGTATTTCAGTGCTGTGAAAATCAGTAGTGTTTAAATTTCATTACAGAGAGCTCAGCTGCTTTTAATGTCACCTCTACAGGTGGCATTATACACATACTGTAGTACAGCTGATACACTGAGAGATACAGATCTTTGTCCTACTGATTCAAGAGGTGTGTAGAGGCAGGATCTTACCAAGAGCCTCTGGAGGAGTATACCAAGCTTCTAAAAGTGTGGCATCTTTCACTATATCTTCACCAACTATTGCTGCATGACTCTCCAACAATCTGGACAAGCGAGAGATCAGGAAAGGACAAGATGAAGCGCTATCAGACTCTTCGACATAGAACACTTACTCAAAAAATGATTCAAAGAAATCTACTATACTTATCAATATGCCACCTAAACTGTGACACTAAAGCAATTTCTCGATGCAGGAAACACTAAGTGTCAAAGCCACAGTGCAGCTTACCTCTTGAGTGGCTGGAGTTCGGGGCTTTCCGAGGGGATCACACACAGGCCTTTACCGTATGAAGTGCCGCCATGTAGGTGGAAGCTGAGGACACTGGCGCAGTCAGCAGATTGCTCAGAAGCTCTTTGTGACACTGCATGAAGATTGAACAGGCGCAGAAACATGCCAGGCTAAACAAACAAACACACACACACACACACACACACACGGCTCAAGAGCAATAACCATTTGTTTTACTTTAACAACCAATAATAATCATTAACTCTTTTTTTAATGTGCCCATGCGACTAATAATCTGTCCAAATAACGCAAAATCACACAAATCATCTGCGAGTTAACGGCTTGCCGACATCCTCCAGCAGGGGGCAGTCTGGTATAAATCCTCCAGGACTCTTTTATACTACATGGGAATGAATCATTGGACCCCTAAACATCTGCACATCCTAAAATTGCACATCCTAGCGTAATAAAAACGCCAGTGCATGCGCTCTGTGTTTGTGCAGTGTGAAAAGAAAGGCATAATCCATGTTAAAAATTCAGAAGAGGGTGTGGTGTTATATAACAGCATACCTGCTTCTCTTTACTGCAGTGTAGATCTTCAGTATGTTGCGAACGCTCAGGTGTGTGGGCTGAGACGGATGTGTTTTCAACGGGAGAATGCGATGCTCGTGATATGCATGAGCTTGGTTTGTTTTTGGGGGTTTTTATTAGATAAGAAGCTGCTAGTAAAATCAGGGGTGGGTGCATGGACAGAATGCAGTTTACTTCTCATTCACTGTGCGTTACGAAACAGCTTTCAAGTCATTTACCATGCGTTTAATTACATTTCATCACTGATGACGTGCTGGTTAAAGAGAATCATGAATACAACCTGGTGCTTTGAAAGGAAACGCACCTTGCGAGTGTGTGGCTTCACAGTGGGAGTGCACGTCTGTCTGCCTCGCTCGGGTTATGATATGAGCCTGAGAATGTTCGGATTGTGATATGAACGCGAGCGAGAGACAGACGCACCAACCCTCCTCCTTCACCCTGACTGACAAGCAGCAGTCAGAGAGTTTAAGCTCCTGGGATTTCAGTTGTCACTCTTGTCCTCCTTGTGCCTCTAGACCAGGAGAGACCAGAATAGAGCATCACACTAGAGCTGATGTTCTCTACGTTCTGCTCCATTTATTAACATTCTTTGGTTTCAACTCTAAGAGTTTACCTTGTATACAGCCATGATTTCCATTTGGTACTTATGGGATTTCAGTGGTCTAAGGAGGCTGTGACAAAGTGGTACATTCTCAGCCAGAAGTGGATTATGCTTTGTTTGCTATTTGTTGCCATTTCTGTCTACCAGCAGCACAAAGTTAAAGCCTTGTCCTTGCCATTTGAGTTTATACCTTCTTCCTCCCTTGCTCCATCCTTCTTAACAGCATTGTGATTGGGACTCAGGTTTTATAACCTTGCTACACCTTGAAGGCTAACTGAACATGCCAAAAAACAGATGCTTATTTCACTGCAGTTACTTCGCTGCCAGAGTTGGAGATTTAAGCTTCATGCCAATAGTGCTTTGATTACTCTATACTTGCATTAGTGCCTTGCAGTACAAAACTCAATTTGACAGTGAAGAAGTACAGAATGATTTATTGGCTTGCGGCTGTTTGGGGTGACGGCTTGCCAATAACTGTGGGAGAAATTCTTGCATTACAAATGTTGGCTGCATAGAAGTAACAAACTTTGCAGCAGAGAAGGAAGAAAAAAGAAAAAAAAAGATCTCGCTATGAAAGTCGAGCCGTGTGCGTGTTTATTTGACAGGATTTGTTTTAATGCGCTAATTTTTAATGTTTGATTTCAGGGAAAACATCTTGTATGGACTGATTGCATGAAGCAATCAAAATGAAGTAAGGGAAGAAATCCTTAGTATTCTTTATTTCACTGGCACACAGCGGACGGCTTGGAGAGGAGGATCCAGTTAATACCAGAGATGTATTCTCATTACCGGAGTTATACTGCAGCATATACCTGCAAATATTGAGATTCCTGTGCACACTAATTATAGGAGAAACAGTTAGAAACAGCTGAATGACTGCAGCCTATTATTCCATACATTTTAGTCTGAATTATCACTCAGACATTTCCAGGCACTGGTATTCCTGACACACTCACCATGCATTTTCTTTTTCGTCCAAGTTTCATTTGTCTCAAGTGGATGTAACAGGTGCTACACCAATTAGGAAATGAAATTTATATAGCATTGTACTTGACCTATCTGAATGTTTGTCTGCGCACACACATGTACGGTTTTCAAGGGTGTACGTGTGAACGGCACAGCTCTTGATTTGCTGGGTTAAAAAAAAATAAAAAAATCTATTACTTGTGAAGGTCCCTTCAGCGGAACTGAAGAGAACAGCTAGAATGAAGTAGTGCTTTGACAAAGACCGCAGCTCCCAGCATGGAAAACTCTATTAACCTAAGATGTGCAGCTACATACAACTGGATAACACTGGTATTCACTGGATCCACAGCTACATGTAAAAAAAAAAAAAATAATTGGGGAGACATTCAGTTTAACAACAAAAAATAAAAAGGTAATTTTCACAATGCGCATAGGACACAAATGTGCGTAAAGTACAATATTAACAGACTGAGATGACTTCTTTGGGATTTGAATATCTTGGAAAGAAAAAAGTACTATTGACCACATTACTAAATGAAACCATGTGGTCCAAATAGTAGACTAAATGTGAGAAGATTAATAAGGACCAATGAACTTTGCACAAAGCCAGCAAAATTAAGACCAAAGGCCAAACAATTTCCAGAGTAATTATTTATATCTCCAGGAAACAAAACAGTTAAGATGACCTCAGACTAGCAAACGGTGAACTTTCTTACTCCTAAGCATGATTTTAAAGTTGTTTAAATTGTTAAATACAATATGGACAATGCCATCTACTTGGAACACATTCACTGATCCAGAATATAAAGAAATAGCACATTTATGTCAGTCATGTCCAAGTATAATATGAATTAAAGAATGGATTTTAAGCAGTTGGCCATCGATAAGGAAATAACACAATCCAGCGTTACTGCCCTACCATTCAAACATTCATCTTCAGCACGATATTGCAGACTCTCTCCAGCTCTCTGATAACACAAGAATAGGCGAGCAGACTGACAACATCATCATCATCATCATCATCATCTCCTCCTAAGCTTTTGTGAGGCTTTCTGGCTATGGAATTGCACAAGTGAATGACTGCAGCTCTCCGTTCTATTCATCTCTGTCAAAAAAGTGCTGTTATGTCAGCAAACATTTTCCAGACACATTAGCCAAAATGCCTAAAACCTGCATTTCCTGAAACACTACACCGCACACATGTGCCAGGTCTGATTCTACACAAACCTGACTTACTCAAGGGTGGTTTTTTCCCCCCGTACACAGTACAGTTGTTTTGTTCTAAAGATTTTAGAGGGACAGAGCCTGGTGAAGAGAAACTCTTTTGGAGGTGGTATGACTCTACATTAATTCAGTATATTCTACTGTATTGTTATACGCTACTGTGAAACACATCCATAGTCAATTGCATAAACATACCTATAACACAATATAGGTAGACGTGTGTTATCATCCTGCTGTCTGAGGAAATCACAGACATGGAGCACTCGTGTGTTCAGACAGCCCATGTGCTCTTTCTTTCCCTGCATGAATAATTGATACTCAGATGTGAATACAGACAGGATGTCACACCGCTGTGAGCCAACTCCATCCACTGAAAAACGCCACTTGCATATCTTCTGGTGCACTTATTCCTCTAAGAACTTTATCTTAGTCAAATAGAAACCATGAAATGAATGGCATGACAAAATCTCAAGAGCCAAGAGTGCAAACGACATGCTGTATTTTTATTTCATTCGGGTGTTACTAAAATTGAATAGTTGTACTCTTACTTTATTAAATTTCCAAAGGTCTCTTCTTTCCTCATCCAGCCAATGACTGATGATGAATTGGCCCAATTGATCATTTTTTTCATACTGGTTTTTTTAAGTTACATCATGTGCATGTACACCAACCAGGCGTAACATTATGACCACCTGCCTAATATTGTGTTGGTCCCCGTTTTGCTGCCAAAACAGCCGTCACCCGTCATGCACTGTGTATTCGGACACCTTTCTATCAGAACCAGCATTAACTTCTTCAGCAATTTGAGCAACAGTAGCTCGTCTGTTGGGTCGGATCACACGGGCCAGCCTTCGCTCCCCACGTGCATCAATGAGCCTTGGCCGCCCATGACCCTGTCACCGGTTCACCACTGTTCTTTCCTTGGACCGCTTTTGATAGATACTGACCACTGCAGACTGGGAACACCCCACAAGAGCTACAGTTTTGGAGATGTTCTGATCCAGTGGTCTAGCCATCACAATTTGGCCCTTCGTCAAACTCGCTCAAATCCTTACGCTTGCCCATTTTTCCTGCTTCTAACACATCAACTTTGAGGACAAAATGTTCACTTGCTGCCTAATATATCCCACCCACTAACAGGTGCCATGATGAGGAGATCATCAGTCTTATTCACAAATGTAGCGTTAGTCATGCAAATAAGCAACAAACTTTGAAAGTGATGTTAAACCAAACAGCTGCTTTAAAGCATAAATCCTCTTTTAGCAGTTAACAGCCTACTAACATTTCTAATTCTACAAAAAACTACTTTGAATGTTACAAAGCACCAAAATTCTATGTGCTACAGTGTTTTGGGAAAATCTGGCTCGGACTGCTTTCCTTTCAATCTATGCTCCAGACATAGATTAATTTCATGCCATTACTCCAGGCAGTCCTTTTTCAGATGAAACACTGGAAACTGGCCTGGGACACATGATGCAAATGCAAACGGAAAATGGATGCAAAAGCTTTGGATAATTTTTTTGATATCCAGAAAATCTTTGAGGCTTCGTCCTCTAAATAGAACCCACTGAAATGCAGAATTATTAATTCAGTAGCTGACTGCGGTCACTTATTGATGTGAAGAGTGAGACACTTATTAGGATCGTTCACGCGTAATTGAAGCTGCTGTTTAGCTGGCTATTAGCAACTCTGTGTGACACGGCTTTGTGACGGCGCTCTGCATCAAGGCCCTTACAGTCAGGACCTCTCGCTGTTACCATATCGATTTGGCCCTCTCTTCACTAGCGTAAAACTCTCTCTCTCTCTCATTCGGCGTAATCCTAATGGCCTGCTTTATTCACTCTTTTATTCACTCCTGCCCAGTCTAAAGCTCCAGCAATTTCACACAATACAACAGATGACAGGGGCACAGCTATTGATAACAGTAACATAATATCACCATTATTTAGTGAACAACCTATCTGAAAAGAAAAATTAAACAGCATTCATTAAAAGGCATTTCTTCCCAACACTGTACACAAATGTTTACTTACCCTCAATAACCCTCAGTAACAACAATAATAATAATAATAATGCTGAGTAATATATACACCGATCAGGTATAACATTGTGAGCAGTGAGAGGTGAAGTGAATAAGACTGATGATCTCCTCATCATGGCACCTGTTAGTGGGTGGGATATATTAGGCAGGAAGTGAACATTTTGTCCTCAAAGTTGATGTGTTCGAAGCAGGAAAAATGGGCAAGCGTAAGGATTTGAGCGAGTTTGACGAAGGGCCAAATTGTGATGGCTAGACCACTGGATCAGAACATCTCCAAAACTGCAGCTCTTGTGGGGTGTTCCTGGTCTGCAGTGGTCAGTATCTATCAAAAGTACAGGACTTAAAGGATCTGCTGCTAACATCTTGGTGCCAGATACCACAGCACACCTTCAGGGATCTAGTGGAGTCCATACCTCGACGGGTCAGGGCTGTTTTGGCAGCAAAAAGGGGGACCGACACAATATTAGGGAGGTGGTCATAATGTTATGCCTGATCGGTGAGCATACCTTTGAGTACATTATCAAGTATTTACCCATTTCAACCAAAGGATCTATTCAAATAAAAATCTGTTTTCAAGAAGGATTTAAAAGGTGGCTATTGGAGAAGCTGAGCTCATATGGAAAGATTAAAGAGTTTAGGACCAACACAGAAAAGGCACCAATTACAGTAACAACAAGGAACTCTCAAAAGAAGCTGATCAGAAGTTCAGCGTGCTCTCGAATGATGATCACGGATATATTATATTGTGGCATAACACTTTGGGGTTGTGCGGCTATTGGAAAATAATCAAAGCCAAGCTGGTGTGACAGAGTCTGACATGAAGCAGAATGCTCCAGTGTTTTATTCCTCTTAAAGAACAATTATTTCTATTACATCTAAGCATCTCTCTTTTTCATTCATTTGAAAAAATAAAAATAGATAAACAACAACAGCTCGTCATACCAAGAAATTGGAAGGCACAGCATCCTTTGAAGACCCCCCAGAGACGGAAAACCTGCTGACACCCGAGACTTCCATAAACGCTAAATAAATGTCTCCTTAGAGAAATCTCCATTATATCAACGATTATGTCTTTGTCTTTAATTATCTAACAACGCATTTCTAATTAAAATCAATTCACAATAAAGCTTAGATTACATGCATTACATGCAAGTCCTGTGAATGAGTTGCTATTATAGGAATAAAACTGTATTAAAATGAGAGCATTAATATAAAAGTATGACTGGAATTACAGCTGACACTATTGTCAAAGCTGCTGTTAAAGAAAATCAGAGCACTGACTTTCGAGAATCGACAGTCTGAGTAACTAACGTTAAAGCAAACTGTGCTTTAAAACTCCACATTTAAAATGGACATTTAATCCACTTTTCAAGCAAAAGCCCCACCGAACTGTAAATGAATCTACTTCCTTCGAGTTTCGCTCGAGACGTCAAAGCTTTGCCGTCCAATATTTCAATTTCTTTTCACCCAGATCGAGCCTTATAATGCTACGCTTCTGATTTCCCAGACGCTCTGTAAGTGTGCCATTGCCATATGGGATTGCACAGACAACAAGGTCAGACAGAAGATATAGTCTACACAGGCTCTTTGGAGATAACCTTAAAACCTTTGTTTTATATCCAATGCACAAAATCCTACTATCCCCTTACAACAAGGAAAGATGAACAAACTAAAAGACATAAAGGCTGCCACAGCTATACAAGTCGAAAAAGAATAGAATCTAAAGTGTTATACTGAAAGCCAAGGCCAAAATCATACTGTTCCAAGGCCCAAAAAAATAGAAAAGCCAGACTATTTCTGAAATATTAATATAAAGAGAGTAAAAGTAGAAAAGCTGTCAGAAGTTTGAGTCTTTATTCTTTTAAGCATTTATAGAAGACTTTCACTAAAGAGACATTGTGTGCTATTATTTTGTACAAGAAGTCAAAGGCCTTCAAGACAGCCTTCAAATCGCCTTCGAAATCCAAGTGTCCCACTAATTAGAAGTGAAGGAAATGTCTATTTTAGGGAAAGGGTAATGCATAAATCAGGCATAACATTATGACCTGTCATGCACTGTGTATTCGGACACCTTTCTATCAGAACCAGCATTAACTTCTTCAGCAGTTTGAGCAACAGTAGCTCGTCTGTTGGATCGGACCACACGGGCCAGCCTCATTGCATCAATGAGCCTCATCTGCTCATGACCCTGTCACCGGTTCACCACTGTTCCTTCCTTGAACCACTTTTGATAGATACTGACCACTGCAGACTGGGAACACCCCACAAGAGCTGCAGTTTTGGAGATTTTTCCTGCTTCTAACATCAACTTTGAGGACAAAATGTTCACTTTCCGCCCAATATATCCCACCCACTAACAGGTGCCATGATGAGGAGCTCATCAGTGTTATTCACTTCACCCGTCACTGCTCAGAATGTTATGGCTGATCGGTGTATGAAGATGTGATATTTTAGGGGAAGGATAATTTATGAAGGTTTGTGATCAAAAGGTGCCTGTCGGTTTGAACCCACACATTTGAAACAAATTTAGAAAAGCTTTGTGGAATATTGGACTTACAGGTTCTTAGCGCTGCCCAGAAAGTCTACTCTTGGTCATTTAAGCTGAGAAAAAAAATGAAGGAATCATTCAGAGCCATTGTAAAAGCATTCCGCATAGAAGTTGCTTTCGGCTGCTCCCTGTTCGGGGTCGCCACAGCGGACCAACTGGTCCGCACAACAACTTGGCAAAAGTTTTACGCCGGATGCCCTTCCTGACGCAACCCTCCCATTTTTGCAGGCTTGGGACGGGCACTGCATCCAGTGGCTGGGGTTGAGGCATTGGCTGGGAATCGAACCCGGGCCTTCCGCATGATAGGCGAGAAACCTACCACTGAGCCACATTCCGCATAGCATGCCACAAAAGACCTGGAACCAAGATTATCCTCAACCAAAGTGTTGGAAAGGTCAAACTTTGGAGAAAAGAAAGGATCTGGTCATGATCGAAAACACACAAGCTAATCATTCAAGCATGGTAGAGGTAGCAGGCCACTATATGAAACTAATGGAGGAAAACTTTTCCTGTCTTGCTCCTCCAAAACACCCAAAAGTGGCTCAATAATATTCAGATCTGGTGACTGTGCAGGCCATGGGAGATGTTCAACTTCACTTTCATGTTCACCAAACCACTCGGTCACCAGTGTTACTGTGTGTATTGGTACAGGTTATCCTCCTGATACACAACACCTCCTTTAGGATGCAAGGCCTAGGGAGTGCCATGATATTCGAGCCCAAATCATTCTGAGCACACGACAGTCTGGGTGTTAAGCGTCTCTTGGGTTTCTCAACACCGTAACTCTTCCAGATGTGGGAAAGTCAGTAAAGGTGGACTCATCACGTTTCACATTGACCACAGCCCAAGATTTCAGCTGCTGGCACCACTGAATCCGACATTTGGCATTGGCACAAGTGATCAAAGGTTTGGCTATAGCAAGCCGACCACGAATGCTGGCCATGTAAAACTCCCACCGAACAGTTTTGGTGGAAACAGGAGAGTCAAAGTGCAGCGAGTTGAGCAGATGTAGTTTTATGGTTTTGGGATACAATCCAGGTTAGTGTCCAGACATCCGTTTAAGTCAGCTCCTCTTGCATCAACAGTTACTACTGCTGGATGTGCTTCATCCTTTGTGGTGGTATGCCGACATTATTCTGGATACCGTGGCTCTTGATACACCACAAAGACTTGTCCTGGTCACAGATGCGCCAGCAAGACGCATAACAACAGTCTATTCTCTTTTGAACTCCGATATATCTCCCATTATGTTGTGGGGACTGAAATATTTTATGTATAGCTGTTCTATTGCTTTGCTAACTCAACCCTCACACTCCACATGCTCTTATTTATGAAATGTGAAATCAGGTATGTATATACACTATATTGCCAAAAGTTTTGGGACACCACTCAAAATCACTGAATTCAGGGGTTGTGTTTCAGGGGTTGTGCTTGGCCCCTTAGTTCCAGTGAAAGGAACTCTTAATGCTTCAGCATACCAAGACATTTTGGACAATTAAATGCTACCAACTTTGTGGGAACAGTTTGGGGATGACCCCTTCCTGTTCCAACATGACTGGACACCAGTACACAAAGCAAGGTCCATAAAGACATGGATGAGGGAGTTTGGTGTGGAGGAACTTGACTGGCCTGCACAGAGTCCTGACCTCAACCCCATAGAACACCTTTGGGATGAATTAGAGCGGAGACTCTGAGCCAGGCCTTCTCGTCCAACATCAGTGCCTGACCTCACAAATGCACTTCTAGAGGAATGGTCAAAAATTCCCATAAACACACTCCTAAACCTTGTGGAAATCCTTCCCAGAAGAGTTGAAGCTGTTATAACTGCAAAGGGCGGGACAACTCCATATTACATTCATGTGCATGTAAAGGCAGACGTCCCAAAACCTTTGACAACATAATGTATGTGAATAAACTAAAAACTATATTGGGTCAGTGTTTCGGTTTCATTGTCTGGCCCATGCAAATGATCTGATCCAATACTACCCACCAAAATTTGGGTAGGATGTTCTGTGTAGATGTAAATATCAGAATTTGCGAGCTGAAATTCTGTTCTATCGTCTTATTCATCTTTTGATCTCAAAAGAACTGGTCTTGCTCTTCCAATACATTTGGAGGACACTGCACAGACGAGAACACACCCACACACAGGCCCACACACACACACACACACACACACACCCTTTCTCCCTCCCATTCATATGTAGGGGCATTGACTGTGACACAAAGGCAACAGGGTTTTGCTCGATTCTGAATTGAGATATGTCTTTAGTGTAAAAAAAAAAAAAAAAAAAAAGTATAACCATTTGGAACAATTCAAAGCAACTGAAAAAGAAAATTCCTTAGAATTTTACTAAGGAAGGAGGACTGTCTAAGGAAGGAGGAAAAAAAAAAAGGTACCACACATCCTAAAGGTGACAACATTTAAAAAGCACAATCCATCTTCTCAAGGCAAAACCTGACAGCCCTCCACATTCCATAAAAGAGAAGCAGCTCAGGCTTTACAACAGGCAGATAAGACAAAAACCGCAGTTAAATAATTGTTAAAAAAAAAAAAAAAAAAAAAAGGAGAAAATAACTGGCCACTACAATCAATGAGGCCTGGAGATTCGAGGAAATCAATTTTCTCTCCTAAAATTCTTTAATGGAAAATCTCTGACTCCTGGAAATAACAAGCGTCACATTGTCTTTTCTAGATATGCATCAGATTTCATTCATTTATTTACCAAAAGAACCAGCAGATTCCCTAGGCAAACTCATCAGTATTTGATACCGAGTTAACATTCATTACGTGTGATTCAACTGGAAACCCTGGACATCTAAACATTCCCTTATTGCACAACAGACTCCACTCTGGGAGATGAGGCAAACACATGCTTATTTCATGAAGAGCACAACAGCAGCTACACGAGCAGCATTGGTTATATATCCCTGCATCCTTTTTTATGAACATCCGGAGGATTAAAAAGCGATGACCTCTAGACGGCACGTCCATCTTCTGGAAAATCAGTATTAACCTGTGAAATGATTTCTTACCCACAATTCGGGGATGCTTATGTGTTATTGTGCATCTTAAAGATGAGTCCTAATCATAAAGATCCAAAAGAAACAGAGTTAGGTTTGAAAGCTATACAATTCTTATAAACAGTCACCATCATTGGAAAATTGGTTATTGACCTCAAATCTGCTTGGAGTTGTACAAAATGATGTGATAGTTTGAAGTTCAGTCTGTTGTGGACCTTGGGTTACATTTATTGTCTACCGCTTATCCGATCTATTCTCGGGTCACGGGGAGCCTGTGCCTATCTCAGGTGTCATTGGGCATCAAGGCAGGATACACCCTGGACGGATTGCCAACCCATCGCAGGGCACACACACACTCTCTCATTCACTCACGCAATCACACACTACGGACAATTTAGAGATGCCAAATAAACCTACAATGCATGTCTTTGGACCAGGGAGGAAACCGGAGTACCCGGAGGAAACCCCCGAGGCACGGGGAGAACATGCAAGCTCCACACACACATGGCAGAGGCGGGAATCAAACCCCCAACCCTGGAGGTGTGAGGCAAACATGCTAACCAACAAGCCACCGTGCCCCCTTGTGTTACATTTCCCACACAGTTTATGTTGGTACATCATGCACATGTGATAAATCTTTCAAACCTGCCAAGAAAAGCTCCCTGCATGTATGTAGTTCCAAGCACATATGAATCCAGCCTAATGGCATTCTTCCCACACAGAGGAAAATGCCAGTTATAACAGGTGACTCACAATCGGCTAAACATATAGCATACCTTTCTCAGTTCTCGCTTCTCACTTGACACAGGTTTAAATATGCATTTTGCTGGAGATATTTCCACAGTTTTTTTTTTTGTTTTTTTTAAACAGGTGGTAAATTTCATCTGGCACATGCAACATGCACTCTACAGCTGTGATCATAATATTAATATTTCATAAACTGAGAGTGAGTTATAGGATTAGTTAACCTAAAGCTAAGCGCTGGTAGCAAAACCATGCATAATATAGTTTTTCTAAATAAAAGCTATTTTTCTTGCTGCTCTCAGTTTCACAGCTACAATTTACAGCAAGTGGATTAAATATTTATGATGATGAAGCGCTACATTTAATGTGACCTCCGTTAAGGTTTTAAGGTTTAGGGTAAGATTCCCCTCCTCACCTTCACCTTTATGTACAGCTGTGCTATTGTATTGCTAATTCAACCTTCACACTCCACATGCTCTTACTTATAAAATGTGAAATCAGGTGTGTATATACACACTATATTGCCAAAAGTTTTGGGACACCACTCCAAATCATTGAATTCAGTTGATGTTTTTCAGGGGTTGGGCTCGGCCCCTTAGTTTCAGTGAAAGGAACTCTTAATGCTTTTCAATTTCATACACCCAACTTTGTGGGAAAAGTTTGGGGATGACCCCTTCCTGTTCCAACATGACTGCGCACCAGTGCACAAAGCAAGGTCCATAAAGACTACATTTAATTTATTTTTTATCCTCACCTTCAACTTACTGGCTCCCTCCACATGGTTGTCATAGACCAGAACGTTAGCGATCATGTTCTCTCGGTCTGGAGAGGGTCTGGTCTCTCCCTCTAAGGCATCTGGTGCCACGGCCATGTCGAGCAGAGGGTGTGCACACTTTGTTCCATCCCAGACCTGAGCAACAAAAGTAAACCTTCTATAGGTGCTCGATTATCAACACAAATATCCAAAAACTATTTTTTTCTTAAAGCATTTACCAATTTCAAGGGCCATAGGAGGTTGCATCTTCAGACTTGCTTAGTGCCATCCATAATAAATATAAATGTAAACTATAAGTGTGTCTGAACTTGACTTGTCAAACATACATTAATAGATTTTATTTCACATTCTCCATTTACCTTGAAAGAAAGAGAGGGTGTGGTTCTCAAACCAGCTTTCAAGCCTCATTAACACTAACCAAAACATTACTAATGAGAAAATAGGCAAAATGGGTGGGGCTTCCAGGGAGGGTCAATTAATATTAAAAGTAGGATCAATTAATATTAATATTCAAAGCACCTGTCAATCATTCCAGACTCCTATGCCGATCTACTCACACGTTTTCTTCATTCTGATGTTTGATGTGAACATTACTTGAAGCTCTTGACCCTCCCCCCCCGCATTGTGCTACTGATATCATGATTGGATGATTAGACAACTCCATGAATGTGCAGGTGTTTCTAATAAAGTGGACGATGAGTGTTTGTACGATAATTCATTTGGTGTGTCACTGTTTGCAAGACAGACACTTAATTTCATCTTCATATTAGATTAAGAGAGAAAGTGTAAAAAAAAATAAAATCTTCTCTTTCAAACATCTACATAGCGAGAAAGTGTTGAATGGACTTCAAGATAAATAAGGATTAGCTTATGGCAGAAAGTGTAAGAAATAGTCAGTGTACCACACCTTAAGCAGCATGCATCTGGTGTCCATGCTGGCTTTGGCTAGCAGCTGGCAGGTCAGATCAAAAAACATCTTGGGCTGTACTGCAGACAGAGTAACAGTGGCCTCAGTGGCCAGAAGTTGGCTCGCTGCCCAGTGACGCAGTGCCTCCACCGCACGTTTATCAGCTTCACCAAAGTGGAAAGTCCTACTCGATGTCCGTGGCTCGATAGGGCTGTCAATCATCCCGTCAAACGTGACAGTAGACCAGCCTAAAGTGGTCAGTAGGGTCATGGATCCGTTGAACATTTGAGCCTGTGTGCAAAAAATTACAACGCACTCTTAGCAACTCTGCATATTTAAATGGCTCACATATTGCTTAAATAGACCTTAATCAACAGTAATCGTAGGGATTAGAGCCCATTACAGTGCTTAGCACTCATAAAGTAATTACAACCTAAGTGGATGTAATCAAAGAAGCACTTCCAACAGTTTAAATCTATCCCAGTTAATGTGAATAAATAAGTCTATCAAAGTTGGCAAATACAGCCCTCTGACCTTCTCACCTTCACTCTGTGCAGACGAATGATGTCCCCGATTCGGAATATTTTAGGATGGTCATTGAGCCTTCCACAGAAAATGGTGCAGCTCACTTTAGCATTGGACTGGTCTGTGATCTTCAGCGTGGAGCAGTAATCTATAGAAAATCAATGCGTCCATGGTGATCAGAGTGGCTTTGGTGAACAGAACTGTCAATATTACCTTACAAATCGGCTTCAGTAGTTAATCAAATGGAGAAAACCAGCACTCGTGACGACGTATTGAACCATATCGAACAAGCATTTACCTTTAAGCAGTTATAAGTGAAACAATAAAGCCCTGATTACACACACACCAAAATAAGCCACAACACTAAATCCACTGACAGGTGAATACGAAGCAACTCTGACAACAGCCACACTGCAAAAATTGTTCAGGAACAGTTTGAGGAACATGACAAGTTCAAGGTGTTGACTCTGGGCTTCCACATTCCCCAGATCGCAATTTGTTCAAGCACCTGTGGCATGTGATGGACAAACACGTCCATTCCATGGAGGCCTCACCTCACAGCTTGGAGGACTTAAAGGATCTGCTGCTAAGGTCTTGGTGCCAGACAATATCAGCACACCTTCCGAGGTCTTGTGGAGGGCATGCCATGACATATCAGAGCTGTTGTGGCAGGTTGTTTCGTAGTTATGACTGAGCGGTGTATATAAATTGTACCTCCCCATTATTCGTTCCTTAACTACTTCATTAAATATCTAGTGATATTACTATTTACAGTCATCTATATTGGCATTATTGCTATTTTTTTCATCTTTCTATTTATGTTTTATCTGTTAGCTCTACACCTTCATATCAAGTAAAATGATTACAATTACTAATGAGTACAAGTAAAGGAAGCCTGGAATAAGAAGATCTTATAATCCAGAGTCTTATCACCCTCAGTAGTGTTTGTAACATCATATGCAGGTTAAATTAATATCAATAAATATTTCAAGGAATGATTGAGTACCTAAGCATCAGTCTCATTACGGCACAAACGCTGCCAGATGGAGTCTCTGCAATTCATAAGGTTAATACATTATTCAATTGCAAACTGTTATTTGCTTTGAACGCAGTGAAACCTGTTGAAACGGCGACAAAACACTCGCACTTATTTTCTACTCTCGGCTCCTCGAATGAGGGAACACAATTAAACCGAGGAGAAGGGAGTGGAATGTTGCGTAAATAAACAAAGATATTTGTAACGTTTAATAATAAGAAGCGTTAAATCAGGTTTATTGTTTCAAATGCTGATTGTTATTTCTGCTATAACCTTTTACTTACAGCAGTGATTTCGAATGAAGTGTTTGCCTATTTGGGCACAATACATGTGCACAATGCCCAATCCTCTGTGCTGATTAAATTGGACAAGAGCCTGGACTTTCTCTGCTCATCTCAATGATCCATCGGCAGGAGCCTTTGACTGAAATGAGGATTGATTTTCAGGACTTTACAAGATACCGGCACAACGCATCCTTTAGAAGGATCAATTATCTGAATGTGTTGAGGCACACATAATTGCAGCTTGAAGACAGAAATGTCTGCAATGAGAAAGGGAGAAAGTATACGCGTCTCTTTCCATGATCAAGTGCAAGAGCTCTAATTTGTTAATTCTACTGTATCAAATTGTTTGCTGTAACCCACACCACGTCCCATGGATTAGAAGGATTTTTATGCTTGTGTCTGAGAATTAAGGATCTATAAGGACAGAAAGGACAGACGGGCAAAAAGGGGGAAAAAAAAGGTCAGAATGAAACCATCAGCACCAAGTTTATCAAAAGGACTGTGTTCATGAGTTCTTTAAGGAGGTTCAAAGTAGTGAACATACTTTGATCATGTAATGCTTATGATTTGTATGAAAGCGAGGATGACTGATCCGTGATAAACGTGAAGCACTTCAACCATCCCTTATACGCTCCAATTCTGACTTCCACATGTAATGTGAAGAGTGTCCAACATCCAGAACCTTCAGAGGCATCACACTATTGCTTGAGTGCTGTTTCAAACAGGATGTGGAAGTCAGCTTACAACCCCAATGTATTATTATCTTATAACAGTGTGGTGCAAAGTGTGTTATTTCAATTAGATCACAACTATAATTTTGATTAGTTAATGAACAACGAAGTAGCTACAAGAACAGCAGTGAGACAACTTAGGACCTGTTATCATTTATAGTACAGCAATAAACAGTCATTCCTTCACCAAGGAACTCAATCAACTGGTCATTTTACCGAGAAACTGTAAAACCGATTCCTCTGTCCTGCAATGCTGGAAAACGTCACAAAGCATGGACACCTGAGACTCCTGCCATATATCACTGTTATCTTTTTCTTCAACACTATTTCATTATAGATTATTATTGAGAGTATGATCATGTGTAGGGTCTGCCATACAAGTCTTCGATGATCTGGTATTTGAATGAATAATACAAACCTATCAATCCCTAGCCGTACTGTTAAGCAAACTTAATCCACACCTTCTGGCTAATCAGCTGAATGCACTATGGTAAAAACACATGTAATAATTACTGCAGATTAGATGCTGTTGAAAGGATAATGAAGGATTGACATTGGTGATAGAAGATGGAAACATTATTTTAAAATGCTGTAGGCCTGCAATCAATTACAGCAATTTTGTGTGTGTGTGTGTGTGTGCGAGATGCCTGAACTGCTACACCACTAAGACACACATTATTTAGGAACCCTGATTTGAAGCACATTAAAGTGGCATTTTCTGAAAAATATCTATCGGCCTAAATTTAGTGCACTTTACAATCTAGATAAAAGGATGCATTACACCACAGCAATGCTAAAATCTCAAATCTGATTCGTCAGATACTGTTCTTTAACGGCACGGACTCATGGGTGGTAGGTGTACCTGGAATTACTTGAATTGCAATGGTAATATACTGTATTTTGTTGTTGTTGTTATAATTTCCTACATATTTGTTCACAGATTTCTCTTCAGATGGCAATGTATGAATAGAAATGCTTAAAAAAATGAGTGATGGCATATTTAACCCTCCTTTACTGACACGTTAGTTAAATAACGTTAAAGTTATCGCTCATCAGTGAGTAAAAATATCTACGATGACCATCAGACCCAGTATGTTAAGAGGTTTGCAGTTGTTAGCAGGAAAAATTCACAACTGAGGCTGAAAAGCATGCTGAAGACCAGAGTTTAGGAAGTTATCAGCATTTTGGGACAAGATGTTATTTAATGTGGGTAAATGCATGCAATTAATTAACAACTAAAATTTAAACAAACATTAATTAATACATATTTTACCTTATCTGCATTTATACACATGTATTATATACATAAATAACCTTTGATATCATTAGTCACTGTTTATTAATCCTGAGGTACACCGCCTATAGAGCTTTTAGTCACACTGCTGAGATCTTTCCCTGAGTCTCAGTCTGAGCTTAAGGGCACGAATAACAATATAACATTATTATTGTGTTTTGGGGACTCACCTGTGCCTTTGGTGGGAAAAGGCTGTTTGAAGAAGGTCACCACACCGTAAACGTTCACTATTCTGCTGGGTTTCAGTTCACTTAAAGGGACATACGTGTACCTAGACTGAATGTGGAGGGGAAAAAATGTGATGTAGAGGAATAGCGACGCATATGAATAATAAACACAAGCACAGGAGCGCACTGTCAGGTTCTCCTGACTGCAGTCTGGTAGCACTAAGGCATGAAAAAATAAAACTTTTTCAGTCAAACAGTAGCTGTGAAAAGTTTGAACACACCTACACAAAGAAGGCTTTTTTTTTTTTACTTGTGACTTTTCTTCCCATGTTAAAATGATCTGGAATACATCGAAACTATGAAAAGAATTATGCAGTGACCAAAGTCGAAGTCTTAATAACAGCTTGGCCCACTGCTGCTGCTCTGTCAGACACTTTATGAGGGGACCAGCTGGGATTAGTTTCCCAACAGGCTTGCTGATGTGCCCACATATGCTCAGTACTCGCTGTCTGCTCTTCTTAAGCTTGAAACAAACTAACTATTCACTGGGGGCATTTAATCTGGACACAAAATGGAAAGGTGCCACATAAATAAAGATTATTTATCAAGATGATGATGTTGATTATTATTATTATTATTATGACTTGATATTGAGATACAATATATTGCCAAAAGTTTTGCGACACCCTTCCAAATCTTTGAATCCAGGTGTTTCAATCCCTTCCATGGCCACAGGTGTATAAAATCCAGCACCTAGGCATGCAGACTGCTTCTACAAACATTTGTGAAAGAATGGCTCGCTCTCAGGAGCTCAGTGAATTCAAGCGTGGTACCGTGATAGGTTTCCATCTGTGCAAAAATTCGTGAAATGTCTTCACTACTAAATATTCCACGGTCAACTGTTAGTGGTATTATAACAAAGTGGAAGCAATTGGGAACAACAGAAACTCAGCTATAAAGTGGTAGGCCAGGTAAATTCACAGCGCGGGGTCAGCGCATGCTGAGGAGCACAGTGCGCAGAAGTTGGCAACTTTCTGCAGAGTCAGTAGCTACAGACCTCCAAACTTCATGTGGCCTTCAGATTAGCTCAAGAACAGTACGCAGAGAGCTTCATGGAATGGGTTTTCATGGCCAAGCAGCTGCATCCAAGCCGTAAATCACCAAGTGCAATGCAAAGTGTCGGATGCAGTGGTGTAAAGCACGCCTCCAATGGACTCTATGGAGACATGTTCTCTGTAGTGACTTGGTTGTTTTTCAGGGGTTGGACTCGACCCCTTAGTTCCAGTGAAAGGAACTCTTAATACTTCAGCATACCAAGACATTTTGGACAATTTCATGCTACCAACTTTGTGGGAACAGTTTGGGGATGACCCCTTCCTGTTCCAACATGACTGCACACCAGTGCACAAAGCAAGGTCCATAAAGACATGGATAGTTTGGTGTGGAGGAACTTCACAGTCCTGACCTCAACCTGATAGAACACCTTTGGGATGAATTAGAGCAGAGACTCTGAGCCAGGCCTTCTCATCCAACATCAGTGCCTGGCCTCACAAATTGAGCTTCTAGAGGAATGGTCAAAAATTCCCATAAGCACACTCCTAAACCTTGTGGAAAGCCTTCCCAGAAGAGTTGAAGCTGTTGTAGCTGCAAAGGGTGGGCCAACTATATATACACACTGTATATAAATATATACACTGTATATATCTGTCACACAACGCTGAACTGACGAAGCACGCTGGTTGTGCCGGTGTAGATAAATCAGACCCAACGCGGAGTTAGACGGCGGACAGGGGTTTTATTAAACAAAAGAGACACAGATTCACAAAGACGCAACACAAAGACGAGGACTGGCAACTTAACTAAGACAGACGGCCACTATAAATAAGGAACATAATCAGAGACACATTAGGAACAGGTGAACACAGGCAGGAACACATTAGGGAAAGGCGTGGCTAAAACGAACACATGACTGAATACACAAAACCCCTGCTGAAGGCCCCCTAGTGTTCCATCGGGGGTGTGCTTTATGTGCATGTAAAGGCAGACATCCCAAAACTTTTGGCAATAGTGTATCCAGTATTCATATTTATTTTGGAACAAATTTGAAGGTCATGATTTCTCCGTGATTATGAAAAACACATTTGATCAAGTATGTCCAAACTTTAGACTGGTACCACACAAAGTGTGAAGGCAATCGCATAGGATTAAACAAACAAGCATACAATATAGACGTGTATAAACGAAGACAGACACTAGATTTGAAGTACCACAGTTCAACCACACATTAACGTTCTGGAAAATAACACATTAGCATAATGGAGCAGGCTCCCAAATAGGCCATGTAAAAAAAAAATCAAGCAAGTGGAAGCTTTTTGCAATATGCTAAAACATTTCTATTATTTAAACAAGAACGAAACCAGCCGGCAGCTTGGCTACAAATGGCTGCGTTGCCTTAAGAAGAGCAGCGAGCTTGAAATGGGTTGCAATGCCTCCAGCTACAGCAGATGATTACAGTCGTCATTTAAACGTAAACATTTTACAAACACAATTCAGGGATTTTGAGCAAGTTCTATTTGTAATCAAAGTGATCCCATGCAGAAACATGAATAACGGCGCTCCTATAAAATGTAACTCTGCAGATAATTGTGGTAATATTTTATCTGCAACAATTGCTACTCAACAAGTCCAGTCAAGAAATAGCATTGCCTGGATTTTATATAAATTGCTCTATTAGTAGCATAGAAACCAAACCAAAACGGTTTAAAAGGATGCGATTGGGATTAGTCAGCTGCCTATTATGGAACTGCAAGCTGTTTGATATAAAAGGAATAACAGCACACACGGGGAAGCTGCTGTTTATATGTAATCAGCTTGTTCCTTGCCTAAAAATGTTCAAAAAAAACAGAATGGTGTAAGCACATTTGCAACTTTACTAGCCATATTTCTTTTTTGAAATGTAGTTTCAGACTTTCTGCCGCATTTAGGAACTTTGTGCAAGCAAATACAGTACCTCTGAGCTGACGACAGCAGGCCCAGTGGAGACAAAAGATGAGCACACCTGCGGAAAACACACATCGTGAAATCAATCGTATGCAAATACTACAGAGCACAGAGGCAGCGTTATATCTTCTTTCGAATAAAAACAAACCGAGTGACTCAAAGATGGTGGAGTTCAAACAAATTGTTAGCATTAGATACTCACATATACGCAGGCATCAGTGCTCCTCATCTCCAACAGACATGGATGCAGCCTGTCAGTCTGTTCAGTGGGGGACTTGCTGATGGTGAAGCCAGACAATAAGACAATGTCCTAGAGCAATAGCCAGTGGGACAGACAAAAAGATCATCAAAAACAGCACTATGCCACTAAATTGATCTTGAGCTTGGGGATGGGAATGAGCTCAGGGAATTCAGTCATGTCTGGATTTGAGTGAAGCAGGGGTCTTCAAATCCTATTTATAAAGGACGGAGTGACTGCAGACTTTCATTCAAGTCAAACAGGAGAAATAGTTCATTATTGTTTGATGACCATGATTAAGTAATTAAAAATAGCTATGCACAAAATGAAAACGTCAAGCTTTTCTCCGTTTAAAGCCCCCCTGAAATAGATTTTTAGCTGTGATCTGAACGTCATGTCAGAGTGAGGACATGCTGTACTGCTTGAGTGACTTACACAACAGCGTTTGTGATACGCCACACCCACAAATCTAATCCAAACCGACAGTAGCTTAGACAGCTATATAAACACGGAGAACAGCGAAGAAAATAACAATAGCCTTTTATTCACTCTTACTGATGGAGAATCTTGACGGCATATTAAGGCAGGAATCGTCTTCTTATACTCTCTGAGGAAGTGACACAATCCAGCACTGAACAGATGGAGATGTACTGTAGTACAGGTGTCTGGGACGCTAACGGACAGCGAGATCTGAAACACCAGTTTTGATTTCTGTGGCATTTTACACTTTACACGCTTCACAGTGGTGTGATGCTCCTCGATGCTAACTATATCTCGCACTAATTTTTTTTTCAGGAATGCACAGAAACATGGAAACACAACCCAAGGACATTTAACACAACATGCAGTTGCCTTGCGGTTCAACAAAGTACAATACTGCACTTTTTTTAGGCAGGTGTGAAAAAAATGCTGTAAAGTAAGAATGCTTTCAACATAAGTGTTAAAAGATTTTGTATCAATTAACACAATGAAAAGTAAACAAACAGAATAGAAATCCAAATCAAATCAATATTTGGTTTCATCAATTCTTCTAGGTGGGGGGCTTAGTGGTTAGCACGTTTGCTTCACACCTCCAGGGTTGGGGGTTCGATTCCCGCCTCCGCCTTGTGTGTGTGGAGTTTGCATGTTCTCCCCGTGCCTCGGGGGTTTCCTCCGGGTACACCGGTTTCCTCCCCCGGTCCAAAGACATGCATTGTAGGTTGATTGGCGTCTCTAAATTGTTAAAAATGTCGTTGTTCTTTCGGATGCTCCCTGTTCAGGGTCACCACGGCGATTCGTTTGGTCCGCATGTTTCGATTTGGCACGGGTTTTAGGCCGGATGCCCTTCCTGACGCAACCCTCCCGTTTAATCCGGGCTTGGGACCGGCACTGAGAGTTAACTCTTCAGTGGATGGGTTAGCACCCTGCACGGGAATTGAAATAATAATAGATCCTACACCTGTGATGTAAGGACAATCCACTAGATCTCGTAGCTGAAATGTTAATTGGCGACATGTTGACTTTTGTTAGGGACACAAACATGTGCTACATGATGACACACTCATCCATTTCACTTACTTCCCTAACTCTGGTTTAATGTAACTAGTTAAGGAGTTACTACATTATGCTGGCTTCAACTTTTTAGCCTCCTCATGTAGGCTTCTTTGGCAGAACACTGGAGCTTTTACATGTGCGCTAAGCTAGCTAATAAATTTATCATTGTAGAGTCCAATGTGTCACCTACTTGGCTGGAATAAGTTTCAAACATTTGCAATTTCCTTTTCAACTTTAATGTCCTTTTCAGATCAATTTCTTGTTTAAAGAAACATATTAACCCATTTGGAATAATCATAATCGGTCTCTCTACACGCAGAAATATCTGCTGTAAAATGTTTCACTGAGGCTTCTTCTTCTTTGCCACACCCATGTACTAATCACTCCTGGGTATTTATCCACTGTTTGCATCCATATTATGACAGAGGAGTGCATCTCGCTCTCTAAACACAAACATATTTGAAGTGGATGCTTCTTTCTGGAAGAAAATCCTTCTTCATAAATCCAAGCCTAAGTGGAGCATGCTGCCTTTATAAAAGCTGCCGTGTGTCTACTGTAATCACGTGCTGGGTTTTAACATCAGCTCACATTACAAAAGAAGTGCTCTTTCCACAGGCTATCTGGGAGCTTAGCCCACTCCACAAACAAGAAGCCAGCGAGTCACGCTCAGCATAACACCAACAATAACAGTGAGGATAAGCCACAGCGGAGGGCTCCTGATGAAAAAGCGCCTCTTGGACTAATGAACAGAACGAGAGATAAGGCAGTCACGAGGGCTTGAGGGGATAGGAGGACAGGAACCGGAGAGCAGAAAAAAAGCAGCGCATTTCATAAGGCAAAGCAGCAAGGCTCAGATTAAAAGACATGTCTCTGAGGGAGGATTTTTCTGTCATACAGCCAGCAGGGAGCCAATCCAAACTACGGTTATCGTGTTGTTTTTATTTCCAATGCAGCAAATTTGTGTTATGCTACTGCAGCGCTTTTGCCATCATATTCACACTTTTCTTTTTTCTTTTTTTTTTTTACTTCAGAACACCCTTTCGCTCGTGACTTGTTGGCGACAGCAGGATTTAATTACAGGCCTCGGTGAACAATGTATTCTTCAGAATTAGAATAAATACTACTTGTTATTTTAATATCCAATGTCCTTTTTAAAACAGAGACAGGAGTCAGAGCTAGAGGTAGCAGAGCTGAAGATGTTGAGGTTCTCTTTGGGAGTGACAAGATTGGACAGGATTAGGAACGAGTACATCAGAGGGACAGCTCATATTGGACGTTTGAGGGACAAAGTTAGGGAGGCCAGATTAAGATGGTTTGGACATGTTCAGAGGAGGGAGAGTGAGTATATTGGTAGGAGAATGTTGGACATGGAGCTGCCAGGCAGGAGGCAAAGAGGAAGGCCAAAGAGGAGGTATATGGATGGAATTAATGAGGATATTAAGCTAGTGGGTGCAAGTGTTGAGGATGCAGAAGATAGGGATAGGTGGAGAGATGATTCGCTGTGGCGACCCCTGAAGGGAAAAGCCAAAAGAAGAAGAAGATCCTTTTTAAAACATATGAAGAGTGGAACTCCCATTGGCTAAAGGTATTAAGTATAATTGTATTATGCTGTAATATTCCTGCAGAGCTCTTTCTTTACTAATGGTATTAAATCTAACTAAGTCGAGCTTAGGGATCAGCCCAGACGGGGACTCAAACATCGCCATAGGTTTAATGTGTTAAAGCAGAGGCTTACCCCTTGACTGACAGTCTGTGAAAAGTCCTTTGCCAGCGAACCAAAAAAGATGACATTGATTGACGTGTGTTGTGATGTGTCTGAGGTCTGTGTGTCTTTATCTGAGAAATAAAATGTAAAGAAAGAAAGGGAGAAAAATTACATACATACATTACATTATATTATACATTAAATTTAAAACACTTAAGTTTCAATGGTTCGACTTTCTTATGCAAAAAGAGAAAGAATGAGGCTTTAACTAGGCCAGGGCTGCGCAAAAAATGTTAATAAAAATTAACGAAACCACATCCTGCATGCACCTGAAGTGCAGCAAGTGCACAAAAGAGAAGAAACGACATCAGGAAGCTAAGCTGTAAGTGAAGGACCAATGATTGGCCCTGAAGTGGCAGCAAACATGAACAAATTTACCCTAATCAAATGTTTATTATTCTGTACTAAATATTCACAGTTACTAAACAAATTAAGACTAAATCTATGAAATGGACGCACGGGGTGTGGAAGTCTGTCACGTTACACATACAGCCTGATAATCATGACCGATTTCCATCTACGCGAGGCTTAGTGTTGCCTTTAATCGGAAAAATACTAATCGTTTAACCGGTTTTCTGCTTTTAATTTAAGTTTTGGAGGACAAACCATGCTCTTGGGACCCTACCATGTATAGCAGTTACTTTTGCTTAGTAAAAATGTGTTGCTACGTTTGTAATAAACTTTAGGCTGTAAAGAGGTATTATATTCAGACCTGCCCATACTGGGAGGAAAAAGAAGATTTTTTTTTTTGTGTGTGTGTTTTTAAGTGATAATTCATGCGTGAAAATCGGCCCAAAATTGGTCATTGAGTCATTGTGAGAACCGTGATCTCAAGCAGATGTAGACTCCCATTACATTAAGAAGTGTTCAGTCCTGGTTTACATTCGAACCCTCTTAGGCTAGATGCTGTAGAACACTACAAAGGGGACGCAGCACAAGCATCGTAGACGGCATATTTGAGATCATTAGCATTCTCATAATAATCTGTGACCATGCCTCTGAGGATCACGGAGTTCCTTGCTTTCTTCTAGCTCTCAAAATGCATTTTCTCTGTGGGGTTAAAAATGATTTGTGCTGTCTATCATAAGCCGGTAGTGCCTAGACTAACCTCGGAATCAAGGCCAAAGTTCCAATATAACTACTCGCTTCATGACAGTCCACATTAAACAGCCTTATTGGGCATTTTAATCAGAAGCTCACCTTGGATAACAGCCTTTAGCATGGGCTCTGTCTGTCTACTAGACACTACAGGGCCCTTCTGAACCACTTCACCCTGTGAAAATAGAACAAAGACACACACACACACACACACACACACACACACACACACACAAACATAGAGCAGTCAGGCAGCTAAGGCTTTGCTGTTTTTCTAAGCTGATTCATTTTGCTTTAGAAAAAAAAAAGGGAAGAGGAATAACATTAAGGGTGCCAATTTGTTACCTTGACACTCCTGTGCACACAGTCAGATGTGAGTTTGAGGTCTGATATGGAGATTCGCTGGAATTGGTGAGAGGCACTAGCGTCCAGATCAGAAGCACATTTCACTGTGTGGATCGGCATTGTTCTTAGTGTCTGTAATCATATCAGTGAGGTACGAGTGCATGAGTGCGCTTTTTAATTGTAGCTTGCATTTTGGCACAGACAACACGATGATAAAACTCAATGAAAACAAAACTCAAGTAGTAAAACTCAATGAAAACAAAATCACAGCAGCTACACACATGCGCTCAGACACGTGCACACAAGAGCACAGATGTATAAGCATGCTCACACACACACACACACACAGAGATTTGAAAGTGCAGTTCATTCAACTTCATCTGTATAATAGCTCAGGACACAAACTGATCTTAATCCTTTGATCCATGTGTGTATATATATATGATCAGACATAACATTGTGAGCAGTGAGAGGTGAAGTGAATAACACTGATGATCTCCTCATCATGGCACCTGTTAGTGGGTGGGATATATTAGGCAGCAAGTGAACATTTTGTCCTCAAAGTTGATGTGTTAGAAGCAGGAAAAATGGGCGAGCGTAAGGATTTGAGCGAGTTTGACGAAGGGCCAAATTGTGTTGGCTAGACCACTGGATCAGAACATCTCCAAAACTGCAGCTCTCGTGGGGTGTTCCCGGTCTGCAGTGGTCAGTATCTATAAAAAGTGGTCCAAGGAAGAAACAGTGGTGACCGGTACAGGGTCATGCGCGGCCAAGGCTCATGGATGCACGTGGGGAGTGAAGGCTGGCCTGTGTGGTCCGATCCAACAGACGAGCTACTGTTGCTCAAATTGCTGAAGAACTTAATGCTGGTTCTGATAGAAAGATGTCAGAATACACAGTGCATGATGGGTCAGGGCTGTTTTGGCAGCAAAAGGTGGAACAAAACAATATTAAGCAGGTGGTCATAATGTTATGCCTGGTGGGTGGGCGGATGGGCGGATGGACGGATGGATGCTGGATAAAATGGAATCCGAGTAATACAATTATCTCAGCGAGATGACCTTGATGAAGGCAACTAAAAAAACTCTACAGGGAGGCTTCAGACACTGGCCTGGATACTTATTATGAAAGGTTCTTATTTTTTTGTCACGTCATGGGTTACATCTTTTCAGAATGCCAACACCTTGCGATATATTCAACCTAACAATGTGTCATGACAAATGATTACCTGCATTCGTTTGTCCAAAATCATATTTTTGGGGGATCATACCAATGCAACTATACTGACCGAAGCATAGAACTCACAGAAAGCAAATGGTCAGATCATATTACTCAGAGCAGAACAATGAAATACCTCGGTAGGGGGTTGATTTGTGCATTGCAAGGCTCTGTGATATCAGGATCACTATAATGTTTAACAAATGATATACCGTGTAGCTCTTTTTTAGTTTTTTAGCAGATTTTTCCCACCACCTCAACAAAATACCCACTAAGGATTGACCCGCAAAGCTAAGGATTGACCTTCACCGGCTTCACACCTCTCAGCCTCTCGGACCTCACTTATATTGCTTTACGTTTGAAAGAATAATGCTGTATGTTTTGCCTAGCACAATCAATGCCCAATTGAGTTAGGAGTTAGCGATTTATTTCGGCAATATTAAAAGCACAAACATCCCAAATGGTCAGAGACTACAAAAAAAAAAAAAAAAAGACTTCCTAACAAGTTCCCTGTGGGGCCGATAATTCACTGCCCTGCCGAAAGCCATTTGGTTCCAGCGGTATTCTCCAGAAGTAAGTGATAATCAATTTTGACTAATTGAAAAAGCGATCTAGATGCAGCTTTTGTTTCCGCAAACAAAAGTCTAGAAACAATCTTCCTATTATAAAGCAGTAAATGGAGTGAATCTAGGAGAAGAATCCCCCTCAACGGTCATTTTATGGATTCCCAACTGTTTAGACAGGGGTTATATTTTGTATAAACAACAACAGCTGACCAGAAAGCACTTAACAGTCCAGTAAGAAAACAGAGCCAACAAGGGTTAAGACATGACGTCTATCAGGACCTCAGATGTTAAAGTTCAGGCTTAAAATACAAAACAGTAGTGTTTTTAAAAGGTTTTTTTTTGTTATTATTATTTCTCACGTGTACAAATAACCTAATAAATTTTTTTTTAAAAATGCGTTTGTCACTGATGAAGGGTGATGAAGCTGGACACAGAGTTAGTGGTGCTGATGGATTATCCTGGATAGGTTTCTAAACACAACCTGCATAAACATTTGTACTGTTGAATAGAAGGTTTTGCTCCCTGTTCGGGGTCGCCACAGCGGACCAACTGGTCCGCACATCAACTTGGCACAGGTTTTACGCCGGATGCCCTTCCTGACACAACCCTCCCATTTTTCCGGGCTTGGGACCGGCACTGCATCCAGTTGGGGTTGGGGAATCGAACCCGGGCCTTCCGCATGATAGGCGAGAAACCTACCACTGAGCCACCAATGCCTCCCTAAACATTTGTACTGTTGAATACGCGGCTTAATCTGGAGCTTAAAGCATATAAAGCTGCATTACAAATAAATAAATAAACAAATAAATAAATACGTTAATTACTTAGCTAATGAATTAAATATAAAATTAATTAATTAAAAACAAACAACCCCTCCACCAAAAATAATGAAACAATTATTTATTTATTTAAAAAATAAAAAATAAAATAAAAATAAACAAATTAATGAAATAAAATAAATTTAAAAAAAATTATACAATAAAAAAATTTATTATTTAATTAACAAAAAAAAAAAAGTAAAATAAAACCGAAATCATAGGCACTCTAATTTTGCAGTAGAGTAGAGTCTAATTTTGTGTTTTTATATTATTATAACCTGGCTTTCAAGCACCTGAACACTTGAAAGTGTACAATGATTTTACAGTCCTAGTTTGCCAATTAGACAGGAAAAGGCAGACTCGAGTGTAAAAAAACAAACAAAAAAACATCAAATGCTCTTAAACCCTTAACTTAATTTTAACTACTATTTCAAAGAAGGATTCAAAAGTGTTAAGTTAGAGATTCTGGAAATTCTAACAAAGATCGCTTGAAGAGACTAAAAACAAAATGTGTTTATCTGTGAAAAACAAGCCATTAGATCCTATTCCGAACAATCCGAGAAACGAAACAACAGGTAATTACAAGGTCGGACACATTTCAACAGTTTATATAACACATCTTCCTCTGTGATTTTTCTCTGAGAAGAACACGCTACACATTGTTAGATGAATTAACTGAAATGGTTGAGCCTATGAATATTCCACTGCCCCTCTCGCCAGCTAGTAATTGAAGCCTTAGGAATAGAACACAAAAGGAAAGAGACCAGCTCGGAGTGAATTAGACGTTATTGTTCGCAATGCACAATAAAAAAATAAAAAAAGGGAAGAAAAATCTAGACATAATGAGCGTGATGAATTCCCAATAGGACATCTTCACTCCAAACAAAGATCAATTAGCCTAAACAACAGCCTAGATTCAAGATTTTATTACAAATGGCTCATCTAAAAATAACAGACTCATAAACACCGTGAAGTGCAGTCTGGCTTGGAGGGCAGCAGTGATGCCATGTTTAAAGCTGCAGTGTGTATTCTCTAATATGAGCAGGGTTTGAGGGTTTGAGGGTTTGGGGGTCCCCCCCCCAGATGTGTCATGCCATGACATTCAACACTGTGCTTTGTGCAGCTCAAACACTTACATTTGATGATTAACTAAAAGATGAGCTGATGAACACAAATTGGATCAAACAGCAAATTACAGAAATTGAATTATGGCATACGACTGGAACACGGATCTGAGAGTAAAAACGTGCCACCAAAACACCAAAAAAACAGCCTTGTGCCCATTTTCTTCCTTTTCTTCACGCTGCCTGTTAACTAGTTAGTTATACACTATATTGCCAAAGGTTTTGGGACAGAGCTCCAAATCATTGAATTCAGGTGTTGTTTTTCAGGGGTTGGGCTCGGCCCCTTAGTTCCAGTGAAAGGAACTCTTAATGCTTCAGCATACCAAGACATTTTGGACAATTTCATGCTCCCAACTTTGTGGGAACAGTTTGGGGATGACCCCTTCCTGTTCCAACATGACTGCACACCAGTGACCAAAGCAAGGTCCATAAAGACATGGATGAGCGAGTTTGGTGTGGAGGAACTTGCCTGGCCTGCACAGAGTCCTGACCTCAACCCCATAGAACACCTTTGGGATGAATTAGAGTGGAGACTCTTTGTGCACTGGTGTGCAGTCATGGTGTGCAGGCAGTGAGATGTTGAATGAGTCACAAGTTAACGAGTTACATCACGGCTATAGGAGCATCACACAACAAGGTAGTACGTTGAAATTACGTTTAAATCCATCTACACACCAAAGCTCTGTATTGCTAAGACGTTCTAAGGAGTCGGGTATTTTGTCATATCTGGCTACTGAACCTACTTGGTCCCCTGGGCAAATGCTGATTCTTTAATGCACCTGGGCTACTGCTTTGTCCAGCCCTAATTTCATTACCAATTAAGACAATATAATGCACAGTATGCAGTCTGGGACACTCTCAGATTCCCAAAATGCTAACGTAATTTCCTTAAATGCATTTTAACTTAATTCATGCAAAGGAGAAAGGCATGGCACTTGAGCTTTAGGAACCTCTATACTTGGAAATTATGATCGCAAGGTACTGAGAAGAACATTTAGTAAAGTGGCTCACGCTGCACACTTCTCCACGGCACAAATTAAGTTGACAGCTTAAATACTCAAGATAGTGGCAGGTCAGTACAACAGCTGACGGTGTGGTTGGCCACCTGAGAAGGCACTGTAAAAGAAGAAGAAAGAATAGAAGGTCCACCAGAAAGCGTCTGAGAACAGTGGCAAGCTAGTGTTTGCAAACAATAATTAATAATAATAAATCTATCTCCATGCTTTGACACACAATTAATCTAGATCAGACTCTCTCACGCCTCTCTGTATGTTTTCTGGCTTTAGTCACCTTTTTCTCAGCACTGATAGCAGCAGCCAGACTTTTATGGCATTTAAATGTTTAATTAATCACAATGTTTAAGCTCGACAGACTTTTTTTTGCCTGCCTAAGGTTATGGTGTGATGATGTATGAGGAATGGATCCAAAAACTTGCATCAAATCAGGCCCAGATCAAAACGCTTGTTTAAAAATTTAACGTTTCTTCCACAACTGTATTATTGAACCATATTAAATTACATAACATTCCCCAACAAGTCTATAACACTGTTTACCCAGAGCTGTTTACAGATTTTACCCAGCAATTTTTAGTTTAATTGTAACCACCGTCCACTTTGTTAGGAACACCTGTACATTCATGCAGTTATCTAATCAGCCAATCATGTGGCAGCATCACAGGTCAAGAGCTTCAGCTGACATCAATCATCACCAAAAAAGTGATCTATGTGGCTTTCATTTTGGTATGAATATTAGTGCCAGATGGGCTGAATGGGTTTGAATATTTCAAAAACTCTGATCTCCTGGGATTTTCACACACAACACTCCCTAGTGATTACACAAACTGGTGTATTCAACTTCCATCAGCTACCACCGTAGGCAGCCAAGACATCATGCCAGAGTAAGCCAACCAGGAGGATAGGGAGAGCTCTGCAGTGGCATAGAAACCTTAAAAAAGATGTACCATAATCGCTGCAGTATATGTCTGTCTGAAGGCTAATGCTAAGCTAAAAGCATTTGCTCCAATGATTACAATTACATACAGTGCATAGGGTCTTTATTGATGCAGGTGATTTCACTCATGTCATATTGCAGACTGCACTCCCTGTATTTCATCAAAATGTCTAAATAAGACAGGAAAAAAAAACATGAGATCATATTTACACCAATGTTACATAAGACTATAGCAACCTTCTAATCATCTATCCCTGTATCTACTCCCCAAATACAGCCCTATCCTAAAAGTCCAGAGTGACGTCTGTCAAAGAGTGGCTGAAGGGAGTAGACTCTTCACCACAGCATCAGATCCAGCACACAGACTGGACTGTGTTTGCTTTTAAGGCCACCCTGGACTTTCACACTGATACTGAAATCTACACCAACTCTGATGTTCTGCACTGCATCAGTAGGTGCGATGAAACTAGTCACATTCCCTAGTCAGTAGTCACGGATGAATGAAGAGGCCCAACTCATACTGAGAGGACAAGATGCTACTCTTAGATCCAGAGCCCTTGAAGCTTACAGCTCATCCAGGGCCAACCTGAGAAGGAGAATCATGAAAGAGCAGAAACTACCAGTTGAGGACAACTAACTATTACCCTCGAAATATGTGGCAAATTCTTATTAAATCAGTTATATTAATTAATTTATGAGCTCCTTGATGAGCTCAACGTCTATGCTTGCTTCGATTACGGAAACAAAAAAATTACATTAAAGCTGAGCTCTTGCCCGGTGACCTGCTGCTTATACTCGCCACCAGTGATGTATGCTCCACCCTGAGCAGAATGAAGGCACACAAGGCTGCTGGCATGACAGCGTTGACTGCCAGATGCTCAGGGCCTGTATAGGGCAGTTGGCAGGGGTCTTCATAGACAATTTCAAGCTGGCCCAAGCAGTGCTCCATTCCCACTTCAAAACTGCTACCATTGTGCCAGTGCCAAAAATTGCTGCTGCCAAGGCTTTGAGAGGCTGATCATTTTTCCACTGGAAATCCTTTCTGCCCTCAACACTGGATCATTGTCAGTTGGCTTACTGCCCGAACAGGTCAACAGAGGATGCCATCACCAGGACACCCCACTCACCCACCTGGATATTAACAACTCCTACATTATGATGCTATTTATAGGTTAAAGTTCAGCTATTAACAATGTCAACCCTTCCAAGCGAATCTCCAAACTCTCTGACCTTAGCAATATCACATCCCTCTGTAACTGGTCCCTGGACTTTTTTTTACTAGCAGACCAGTTGTTTTAGGTTTGAAAATAACACCTCCTCTACCTTCATATTGGGTTCCACATGGCTGGTTCCTTAGCATTCTCCTTTACCTTATCTAGGGCCTTGAAACCTCCTCTCTAGTCAAGGAGGCACAACAGCATCTTTTCTTCCTGAGGACACTGAGGAAATCTCACCTGTCTGCATGGATCTCTTGTGGTACCATTAAAAGCATATTGACAAAATGGATCTCAGTGTGTCACTGTCCAACTGGAAGGACCTCTAAAGGGTGGTCAATACCACACCAAACACCTCATGGGTGTGAAGATACCTTCCATCAATCATCACAAATGCTTGCTATGGAGGGCCAGAGGCATCAGAAAGGACCTCTCTCACCGGGACCATGGATTATTTTATCTTCTCCCATCTGGGAATTGCTCCACTGTCACACTAGCAGACTAAGGAATAGCTTTTTCCCCTAAGCTGTCAAGCTGCTGAACTCTTCAAAATGGTGCTAATCCCCCTTCCCCCAACCTGTGTTTGCACATGGACTAATAATACAAGGTTTGCATAGATTTTCACATTCTTCTACTTTCACCATGCCTTCAGTTGTACTGCACTGTACCTGACTTTGTACACCGATCCGTCATAACATTATGTGCACCTGCCTAATATCGTGTTGGTCCCCCCTTTGCTGCCAAAACAGCCCTGACTTATCGAAGCATGGACTCCATTAGATCCCTGAAGGTGTGCTGTGGTATTTGGCACCAAGATGTTAGCAGCGGATCCTTTAAGGTCCATGGAGGCCCCATCTCACAACTTAGAGGACTTAAAGGATACCTTTGATAGACACTGACCACTGCAGACTGGGAACACACCACAAGAGCTGCAGATTTGGAGATGTTCTGATCCAGTGGTCTAGCCATCACAATTTGGCCCTTCGTCAAACTCGCTCAAATCCTTACGCTCGCCCATTTTTCCTGCTTCTAACACATCAACTTTGAGGACAAAATGTTCACTTGCTGCCTAATATATCCCACCCACTAACAGGTGCCATGATGAGGAGATCATCAGTCTTATTCACTTCACCTGTCACTGCTCATAGTGTTATGGATGATCGGTGTATTTGTAGTCTGCAAAATGACAATAAATTTGAATCTAATCTAATGTAATATACACGCTATGGTTAAATCCACTTTGAGAGACCAACATAAACTTGTAAGTTGTTCTGAGGTTCACTCCAGAGAGTTTGCATCATGTCTATGAATTTTCAGTGTGTTTCTAAAAACGACTGCATGTGTTGTCATTGATTAAAGTGACTCTTCACATCATGGCAGCCAATTATTTTTGGGAGTTGTACAAACATAATTTCTGGCTTTATTCTCAGAAATGGCTTTGGTAAATAAGATTTGTTTATTCCAAAACATTGGCATAACTCTGCTATTAAAAATGGCTAAGAGGATTGTTCCCTTTTAAAATATTCAATATATCTAATCAATCAGTGTACATATAATTCTGTGTATACAAACAGAACATCTTTAACATATCCATGGTGCCATTTCCTCATCCTGTGCTGCATTATTCAGTTCATGTCATCCCAGATGCACACTCTGATTTGAGTGCACATAATAAACAAGGCTAAAAACAGTAAAAAGCTTGAGGGAGTGAGTGCAATGCTCCAGCAGTTTTGTGGCAGAGTCACAACAGTTCATGTCAGAGGAGACTCTCTTTAGGCTGAGCAGCTCGTCTCATCACATGCCTGAATGAGCTGTGTGATATGGAGACGAGATCATGGCAGCTGTCCTGCTTATGCCCTAGCCAAAATGATTTGTTAAGGGGCATGTTAAAGAGATACTGTGGTTCCAGAAATGAGCGCACCCACGCTGCCCTACTAACATTACACACTTACCACAACGATTTATCCAGAGAGGCAGGCATGCAAATAGGTTCCAGGCGTGATTGAACTGCGAGTTGTCCGCAAGCTGTTTCCTCTGACACAACATGCAGGTTGGTTGCTACCAGGGATTTAACCAAATATTCAGATTAAATAGATAATACGGATATACACCAATCAGTCAAAACATTATGCCTAATATGGTGTTGGTCCCCCTTTTACTGCCAAAACAGCCCTGACCTGTCGAGACATGGACTCCACTAGATCCCTGCTGTGGTATCTGGCACCAAGTTGTTATCAGCAGATCCTTTAATTCTTCTAAGTTGTGAGGTGGGGCCTCCATGGATTGGACTTGTTTGTGCAGCACATCCTACATATGCTCGATTGGATTGAGATCTGGGGAATTTGGAGGCCAATGCTCATCAAACCATTCCCAACCATTTTTGCTTTGTGGCACTGCACATTATCCTGCTTTACACCGTTGGGTGTACATGGTCTGCAACAATGCTCAGGTAGGTGGTACATGTCAAAGTAACATCCACATGGATGGCAGGACCCAAGGTTTCCCAGCAGAACATTGCCCAAAGCATGACAATGCCTCCGCCAGCTCGCCCTCTTCCCATAGTGCATCCGGTTGCCATGTGTTCCCCAGGTAAGCGACGCACACACACACCCGGCCATCCACGTGATGTAAAAGAAAACGTGATTCATCAGACCAGGCTTCCAAATATATAGAGAAATGCAAACAGCACATAATTTTTTTCCACAGGATCCAGAAAGACTAAAAGAGGTGAATTGGGACCGAAATGGAATGCATGGCATGCAACAGAAAAAAATGACATGAGCTTTACACGTTCCTATATCACACACACACTAACAAAGTTAGCAGGATGCACAGAACAAAAAAAAGAAAACATCAGTGTTTTACTAATGTAGCCTGACCTGTACAGACCTATATCCTGCCTTATTAATCTCCAAAACAAAATTTAATTCATATTCCTGTACAAACTGGCCCAAAATTCACAAAAAAAAAACATGCTTTCATTTATAGAGTCATCGCAATCCATAAAGCCCAAACCATACAGGTATTATGATGGAATACCTCATAAAGGACCCCAGTCTGACAGGCAGCCGAACTGTAAGCGTGTCCCAGTTTTATAGCTGATTCTGCTAGCGCAACTAAATAATTCCCTGATTTGGGAAAAAAATGTTGCTTTGAAAGTTAGATCACTCGCTTACTTAAGCACCTTAGATGGAAAACTTGTGAGAAAACTCCACAGGGTGTCTGGCTGAGACTGATCACAAGCCTGGGTGATGAGGAAGCTGAGGAAGTCTTCAGGTTTAGAGGTTTGGTCTGCTTTTTTCAGCTGTCATGTTATCCTACTTCGACATTATCCTGTTTAGAAAAAACAAAACAAAAACACAGTGTTTAGATCCATACTAATAGTTGCAGCAATCTCTAATCTAATCCAGCTGCTACACATCTGGGTCACTCAAAAGCGTTAATTGATTTCTGCCAAAAAGTAATATGGAATATTTTGTGCATGCGCACGACACACACACACACACACACACACACACACACACACACACACACACACACACAGATCCTAAAGTCTGAGACCACATTGAAAATGTTTTGGTTTTTTATTTAAATTTGGAAATAAACATTTGGGGAAAAAACTTTGGAAAAAATTAAAACAAAGAAAGCCAAAAGTATTATATTTAATATTTAAGATTCTACACTATTTCTAAGTGCTAATGTAAATGTTAGAAAATGTGAAATACTGACTGCTTTGTACAAAAGCTAAGATCTTCCTCATGTCTAACCTCTTCTATTGAACAATGTGATCAGACAACGCTCTGAGGGATTGCATCTAAAATGGATTAAATAAGATTTTGCACAAACTTTAGGAGTCCATGGCAGCTCGTGTGAACACTGAAGCAAAGCAAAAAAAAGGGGGGGGGGGTGTAAAGCATTCACTACAGAAGTATTCACTAGTTATATACTATCTATATACAGTATATAACTAGTATATAACTGCTATATAACCGAGTGGCGTTAAAGCCAGAAGGCTAAATATTGGAACAGAAACTAGCTAGCAAACAATTACCCTCTTAGCTAAGGAGAGCTAACCTCGGCTAAAGGAACCATAGACAAGTTAAACTAACATAACAGAAGAATTTAGAGCGGATCTCGCTCTAAATATGCAGCGTTAGTGTATAAGTTTCTTGGTAAAAAAAAAAAAGAAGAAAGCCATGTTCGCCGGTGTTACTCACGTTAGCATGCTGCACTGAGGGAAACTCTCCTGGTGTTTGATGTGTGCGCCAAAGGAGGAGGAAATGAAACGTCACACGGAGGAGGCGGAGCTTCTTAAAGTGTACACTACTGCAATAAATGCACCTACATGAACTTTATATCCACAATGAAGTCGACCTTTAATTAGTGAATATAACTCAAACAGGCTGTTCATCAGCTGATCAACAGTTTAAGACCATAGCCCAAAAATACCCACAACAGAACTAAAAGTGTCAAAAAAGGACTCAGTAGTGAGTAGCCCCACTGTTCTTGTTGATAACTTCAAACACTAGTTTCGGCATGCTTGATGCAACTGTTTCTAGGAGGCTGGTGGGAACGTTGCTCCATGTGGTGAAGATGGCTTCACGAAGGGCATCCACAGTCTGGAACTGACGTCCATTTTTGTAAACTTCTCTTGCCATCCATCCCCAAACATTCTCAAGGGGATTTAGATCAGGGGACACGCAGGATGGTCAACGTTTTTGTCCTGGAAGAAGTCCTTCGCCATGCGGCCGTTGTGAACTCCAGCATTGTCCTGTTGAAAGACCCAGTCATTACCACATAGACTAGGGCCCTCAGTCAAGAGGAATGCCTGCTACAACATGTCCACATAGCCAGCTGCCGTTTGACGCCCCTGCACAACCTGAAGCTCCATTTTCCCATTGAAGGAAAATGCACCCCAGATCATGATGGAGCCTCGTGCACTTTGACGCATAGAAAACATCTCCAGTGGGATCTCTTTATCATGCCAGTATTGTTGGAAGCCATCAGGACCATCCAGGTTAAATTTTTTCTCATCCGAGAATAAAACATTCTTCCATCCTTCAATGTCCCATGTTTGGTGCTCCAGTCAGCATCAGTAAGGGCCTTAATTTGGGTCGAGGATCGGCCTGTGTCTTCACGAACAGCCCGTCGGATCATCCGGCTCAGTGCAGGTGAAATTTTTTTGGGTCTACCACTTGATTTTTTTTGTCCTATAACTCTCAGGATTTTTTAAGAAATTTAAAATGACTGTCTTACAGCGTCCAACCTCAGCAGCAATGGCGCGTTGTGAGAGACCTTGCTCGTGCAGCTCAACAATCCTGCCACATTCAAAAACAGAAAGCCTTTTTGCTTTTGCCATCAGGAGATCATGACAGTGTGACTGTCTGAAGGACAATGACATTAAAGCCATATTTTTGCGCAGATTTTAACTTGTAAAGGCTATGCTCTCTATTTTTTGTCTCTTGCTCTTGTTTCTTCCTCCGGCATTTTGAAGAAGTACTTACAACCTGGTTACAATCCACCAGTGTGAAGTGTGAATACTTGTAATATTTTCCTTGGTCGTAAGATTTTGTTCAGGATTGTATATATATATATATATATATATATATATATATATATATATATATATATATATAAAATTATCCATAACATTATGACCGCCTGCCTAACATTGTGTTGGTCCCTCTTTTGCTTCTCTGGCTCCTCGAGGCATGGACTCCACTACATGCCTGAAGGTGTGCTGTGGTATCTGGCACCAGGATGTTAGCAGCAGATCCTTTAAGTCCTCTAAGTTGCGAGGTTGGGCTTCCATGGATTGGACTTGTTTTCCCAGAACATCCCACAGATGCTGGATTGGATTGAGATCTGGGGAATTTGGAGGCCAAGTCAACACTTCGAACTCATCGTCAAACCATTCCTGAACCATTTCTGCTTTGTGGCACGGCGCATTATCCTGCTGAAAGAGGCCACAGCCATCAGGGAATAGCGTTTCCATGAAAGTGTGTACATGGCCTGCAACAATGCTTAGGTAGGTGCTACGTGTTAAAGTAACATCCACATGGATGGCAGGACCCAAGGTTTCCCAGCGGAACATTGCCCAAATCATGACACTGCCTACGGCGGCTTGCCTTCTTCCCATAGTGCATCCTGGTGCCGTGTGTTCCCCAGGTAAGCAACGCACACACACCCGACCATCCACGTGATGTAAAAGAAAACGTGGTTCATCAGACCAGGCCACCTTCTTTCATTGCTCAGTGGTCCATCAATGAGCCTTGGTCGCCCGTGACCCTGTCACCGGTTCACCACTGGTCCTTCCTTGGACCACTTTTGATTGATACTGACCACTGCAGACCGGGAACACCCCACAAGAGCTGCAGTTTTGGAGATGCTCTGATCCAGTGGTCTAGCCATCACAATTTGGCCCTTCGTCAAACTCGCTCAAATCCTTACGCTTGCCCATTTTTCCTGCTTCTAACACATCAACTTTGAGGACAAAATGTTCCATTTCCTGCTTAATATACCCCACCCACTAACAGGTGCCATGATGAGGAGATCATCAGTGTTATTCACTGATTCACCTGTACATAGTGTGTGTGTGTGTGTGTGTGTGTGTGTGTGTGTGTGTGTGTGTGTGTGTGTTTGTGAAAAATTTAGCATATAGCACATCCATCAGTGTGACACGTTTTGGGAAGTGTGGAAAAACTGAACAACATTGCTTCTGTCGCTCAGTTCCTGCGACTGATTTTATGCAACTTTATTTCATAAATGGTGACAGTAGTCCTGTGCATGATGGTCTGACACATTCTCTGTGCTAAGTATACATGATAATCCAACATGTCTCTTTGGGCTTTGACTCGTTTCCTGGCAATAGTCAGTGACAGAAATGAAGGTGGCAGCTTTGCTAAATCATCTCTTGCCTCTTTTTCTCACTCACTGACCCTTTTATCACACACTGGCAGTGACTCACTGTGATACTGCATCACCTCTCCCAGCATAACATTCAATATGCTGCTCTTTTCCCTGTCACCTTGTGTTTGCCACCAGATCTGCCATAATGTGAGGTCAGTGCTATTTTTAGGTCAGACAGTTTGCAATCTGTTAACGCCAATATGCAAAGTAGTTAGAAGGTAATACTTCAATGCAAATTAGTTTTTCATTTTCAGCAAGATTTGTTACTAAAAATCATTTTACAAAAGATATTTGCTTTTTGGCCAGAAGTGTAATGCCTACTCTCTGAAAACAGAATAAATATTGGATGTTACGCAGTTCAAGGAAGCTGAAAATAAATTAACCTTCACAATATCCAGGTTCGCGTCTCTCTCAGGTCACTATCTGCTTATCTGCTGCACTGCTTTGGACTGATAATTTGTTGGAATTGTGTTCGTAATGTGAAGTAATCCCATTAGGCTGACTCTAGAGAGGCAAAGCAGATTAGCAATGTCAGACTAATCAGAATCAGCTAGCCGTGACGCTAGTCTACAAATCCCAGTAGTCAGATTTGTTGTTACAGACACAAAGAGCAATACCATAATATACACAGTGAGAAGCTTTATTAGAAAATGGAACCTCAGGTGTGGTAAACAAAAACAGTACAGTAAATTTATTTTTCAAGGATAATTCCATTGTCTGAAGGATTCCTCATTTAGCAGAACATTATGACCACCTGCATAATATTGTGCCTGTCCTCCTTTTGCTGCCAAAACAGCCCTGACCCTTCGAGGCATGGACTCCACTAGATCCCTGAAGGTGTGCTGTGGTATCTGGCACGAAGATGTTAGCAGCAGACCCTTTAAGTCTTGTAAGTTGTGAAATGGGGCCTCCATGGATCAGACTTGTTTGTCCAGCACATCCCATGGATGCTTGACTGGCTTGCCTTCTTCCCATAGTGCATCCTGGTGCCATGTGTTCCCCAGGTAAGCGACGCACACGCACCCGGTCATCCACGTGATGTAAAAGAAAACGTGATTCATCAGACCACCTTCTTCTATTGCTCCATGGTCCAGTTCTGATGCCCACATGCCCATTATTGCCACTTTCAGCAGTGCACAGGGGTCAGCATGGGCACCCTGACTGGTCTGTGGCTATGCAGCCCCATTGAGCCTTGATAAAAGGGAATTCATCCTCATCTGGGTGACACCGGGCAGTGTGATTAAGGAAAATTTTCTTTCTGTAACTGCACACTATATAGTCAAGTTTAATTATGTTTTTAAGGAGTTTTTAAGCATCATATTACAAAGCTTTATTTTTAACAACTCTTTATAATAATACTTCGCTAATTCATGCATATTAGTTATAAGCTTGTAGTGTACTGTTCTTCATGTTAAATACTGCTTTAATTTCCAGAGCTGCATTGATGATATTTCTGAAATATGAATAATTTGTTTTCAGCACATTTATACACACACAGTATTCTGTATGGTTAGAAGAGGAGGAACTGTTCCTTTTGTTGGTGCTGTGACATGACCACTATGGCAGGCGTGACAGCTTCTTGAGGCATAAACAGCAGAGCATTAGAGACCTATTATTAACTTGCTCCGTTTGGGACCTCACTTAAGTCACTTTTCTGATGAAATGTCACATGTTTATGGGCAGTAACTCAACTCAGATAGGGTCACAGTGAGACCATTGAATACGGGCACATTATTTTGCACACTCATGCCCATATGTTTGGAAGAAAGAGTTTTAGCTTTTTTCTGAAGCCGGTACGTGTACCCGTGAGCCCGAGCCAAGAGACTCGGAGAAGAAACAGAGTTGTAAACTGGGTGCACCCCACCACATGACATGGATATCAACCTTTTTATGGGCTGGTCATTTTAAAGCCAACACAGTCCATAAATTCTACACGTTCCATTGGAAAGTCCATATGCAAGAAGATTTACAAGACAAGGAGTATATTTCCTCCACTTATTGAACCAGAAGAGTTCATGTACATATATAGTGGCATCTGCAGATAAGCAATTCTGGTGGATTTAAACAGGGCCAGAACAAGCCGTGAGTCATCATGCTGTTTCACACTTTCATGCATTATTAGTATGAGCTTGTACCATAGTTCCACACATTGATCTCCTATTTTCAGGCCCTCACTGGAATACCAGGACCCCATGCTGAACTGAGAGCTGAGATAGTACACTTTCCTCATCAGTCAACACCTCCAAGCTCTAACTAGACCAGAATGCACCAAAATAATCTGACATCTAAAATTTCCTACTCAGAATGAAAGTTGCATCAAAACAAACACTGATCAGGCATAACATTATGAACACTGACAGGTAAACGTGAATAAGACTGATGATCTCCTCATCATGGCACCTGTTAGTGGGTGGGATATATTAGGCAGCAAGTGAACATTTTGTCCTCAAAGTTGATGTGTTAGAAGCAGGAGAAATGGACAAGCGTAAGGATTTGAGCGAGTTTGATGAAGAGGCCCAAAAATTTTGATGGCTAGACCACTGGATCAGAGCATCTCCAAAACTGCAGCTCTTGTGGGGTGTTCACGGTCTGCAGTGGTCAGTATCTATCAAAAGTATTCTTCAGGTCCTGTAAGTTAACTTAAAGGATCGTGGTGCTAGATACCACAGCACATCTTCAGGGATCTAGTGGAGTCCATGCCTTGATGGGTCAGGGCTGTTTTGACAGCAAAGGGGGGACCAACACTATATTAGGCAGGTGGTCATAATGATATGCCTGACCGTTGTGTATATACATAAACAAATTCACATTTGTCTTGTTTTGCCTTGTTTTTCTTTGCCACTAATCCTATGCAAGGTCACAGAGAGCCTGAAGTCTATCTCATGGGATTTAAGACACAAGACAGGGACACCAATCAGCCTATAGAGATGTACACAATTCAGAGATGCTGGCCAGCCTACACTGCACGTCTTTGGAAATCCATGAAAATCCTACATGCAAACTCTGTACACAGAGTAGATGCATGAATCAAACCCCCAACCCTCAAGGTGCAAGGCAAATACACTAACCAATAAACCACTGCCCCACCACCCCCCTTTCCAGTTAACAGTTAATCAATTGTCATTTTCTAATGTTAAATGAACAAGACATTGGATTATGCTTGATTACCCAGGAATGGTTTCTCTCCTTTATTTGATTTCCCCATCACCAGTGCAAAATTGGAGACATTAAGGAGTTGTATATCACTGTCACTTCAACCAGCACATTATTTCTGTTCTCTAATTAAAAAGTGTAGACGCTCTGAGTGAGTGTTGAACATTCAGACATTTGAATTTCCCAGTTACAAGTACATAAATCAGATTTAGAGTTCCCAGTAATAATGCAGAAAAAACATCCATTGGACTGTTAATACTGCGGTCGACGACACTTGATATTAATTTGGTTTGGTTTATGGCTTGATTTTATATTACACATTTTTTAAAATGTAACTGACCATTTTAAATTGATGACCATTTGGAAGGTTTTACCAGGTCAGACCCTGCAGTACTGAGCAAACATTAGAGACCGACTTTAAAAAAAAAAAAAAAATCAATACAATGACCATTTAACACTTATTATTATTATTATTTGGTAGCAAACGATAATAATGGGGAAATGTACAATACATTAATTCCATTTTGAGTCAAAGCGCCATATTTATGGATATTTAGGCCAATATTAAATAATTTCCAGATTTCATACTGTTACATACGGTTTTTGAATCAAGGTTTGAGGCTTGAATTTAGGGTTCTGAATTAAGGTTATCTACACAGCATCATCCCCTCTCTTATATCATCCATAAATAAGTCAAATGTCCACCTCTGATCAGACATTGTCTGCCATTCTCAGTGCAGCAGTAACACTAACGCCTGATTCCACCTGTTTTAATTAGCTGATCTTGGCTTTCAATATGGTAATATGAGGTACGGCTTCTGTTTGATTGGAATGAAAACTCGCATCCGCGTTGCTTCTTTCTGGATACGGCTGGACGCCCTCTGGTCAGATCACTATACCTGATCTTTTTCCCTGCACAGTTTGTGATCAGGGGGCGCGGTGGCTTAGTGGTTAGCACGTTTGCCTCACACCTTTAGGGTTGGGGGTTCGATTCCTGCCTCTGCTATGTGTGTGGAGTTTGCATGTTCTCCCCGTGCCTCGGGGGTTTCCTCCGGGTACTCCGGTTTCCTCCCCCGGTCCAAAAACATGTGTGATAGGTTGATTGGCATCTCTAAATTGTCTGTAGTGTGTGTGCCCTGCGATGGGTTGGCACTCCGTCCAGGGTGTATCCTGCCTTGATGCCCAATGACGCCTGAGATAGGCACAGGCTCCCCGTGACCCGAGTATAGATCGGATAAGCGGTACACAATGAATGAGTTTGTGTTCATGTTCTTCTAACTATTCATCAGAAGAATCACTGGTTAGATTTTTCTCCCAGAAACACTACTGCATCTGATGCATTAATATCAATAATAACTGTACAGCAGCTCCAGTGATGGTGTAGAAGGGAGAAATAAATTCTAAAGCAGCTAATAGACTACAGTCAGTAATGGTAGACCTATAAAGTGACCTTTTTTGCAGGTTTACTTAAAAAAAAAAAGTGGCTAATATGTGTAGCTACAAGGTAGGCAAAATAAACTGACGTCTCAGCATATCTAAGAGTTACAACTGATGAGAGGAATATAAACAGAGGGACATTTCTTGATAAAGCTCCCAAAACACCTACAGCTTCAAAACTCATGAAAAAGGTATAGCCTGTAATTTCTCATGCATGTAATTTTAAGCTGATAATGTACAATTACACCAGCGTAATTAAAGTGATTATCTGCAATACAATGAGCAACAATACCCAAATCAAGAAACTGCCAGATTATAATAATTACAGAAATAATTTCAAGGTGAGCTCACCTTGTAATTTCTAAAAAGCCTTGAAACCAAACCCAAGGTAAGACATACAGCACCAAACTCACACCAGTAGAACTAATAGTAAACTCTTAGTAGGAACTGTGTTTAAACCCACTGTACTTCCACACATATAATAATCTTTTAATTGAGTGAGAATCGAATACGCAAACATAGCTCGCTGTGAACAGCTGAACTATGGACTAACCATTCTGCTAATTTTAACCCGATATGTTTTTTGTATTTTCTTGTCTTAAATTGTCTTTTCACACAAACAACCCCTCATTTTATTCTGTATTGCTATTCAGTGATTCCAAAAGGATGTTTAATCTAAAATTAATTAATCTATTGTTTTTTTGTAAATCAAGAAAAAGCCATAAAAATAGACTCACTGAATATATTTACACTTTACTAAACACGTCTTGGCTTTCAAGGTTGTTTACATGACCTGAGGAGAAAAAATAAAAACCTTCATCTAACTACACCTGTGACTAATTCACACACTCGTTTAAAGACTAACCAGTTTTGCACTTTCGGTTTGCTGAGCTTTAAGGGACACCACAAAGAATTTCTGTAATTTCTTCAATTAAACTTTGCAAATTTAAATCATTATGATACACAATATTGACAAAAGTTTTGGGACACCCCTCCAAATAATTAAATTCAGGTGTTGATTTTCAAAGGTTGGGCTCGGCCCCTTAGTTCCAGTGAAAGGAACTCTTAATGCTTCAGCATACCAAGACATTTTGGACAATTTCATGCTCCCAACTTTGTGGGAACAGTTTGGGGATGACCCCTTCCTGTTCCAACATGACTGCACACCAGTGCACAAAGCAAGGTCCATAAAGACATGGATGAGTGAGTCTGGTGTGGAGGAACTTGCCTGGCCTGCACAGAGTCCTGACCTCAACCCCATAGAACACCTTTGGGATGAATTAGAGCGGAGACTGCGAGCCAGGCCTTCTCGTCTAACATCGGTGCCTGACCTTACAAATGCGCTTCTAGAGAAATTCCCATAAACACACTCCTGAACCTTGTGGAAAGCCTTCCCAGAAGTGTTGAAGCTGTTATAGCTGCAAAGAGCGAGACAACTCCATATTAAACCTTACGGATCAAAAATGGGATGTTGTTAATGTGCATGTAAAGGCAGACGTCCCAAAACTTTTGCCAATATAGTGTATTTGAAAGTGTTTTCACTTCACAATGCAGTAGCCTACCTGGTGTTCTTGGAAAGTATTGACCGTACAAAAAAATTCAACTGCATCCAAGGATTTTATGGGACTTACAGGACTAATAACTCAGTAACACAAATATTTGTAAAATATCTATTTTATATCTATATATTTTTCATCACATAGTTAACAATAAGTACTAATTGGCCATTTTATTGGAAAAAAAGTATACACAGTATAGTAAAGTAGACACAATATTAATATTGTATTTATAGCTCCTGTGGTTCTCAGAGTGGTGTCTGGTGACCCACAGCGGTCCCTGATGCATAGCTGAGGGGTATGTGATCTATTATTTTGTTTGTTTGTTTTAATTTAGTTACAGTGATAAAAACCGCAACCCATCATTATCATGAGTTATGACATTCATTATTGAGTTATTGCATTTATTTGACTTTTTGACTGCTGAATTAAACAGAGGTTTGAGGTTTGAATTTCTCTGAAGCAGTATTAATATTGTGTTCATAGCTCCTCTGTTTCTACACTGATCAGGTATAACATTGTGAGCAGTGAGAGGTGAAGTGAATAACACTGAGTATCTCCTCATCATGGCACCTGTTAGTGGGTGGGATATATTAGGCAGCAAGTGAACATTTTGTCCTCAAAGTTGATGTGTTAGAAGCAGGAAAAATGCGCAAGCGTAAGGATTTGAGCAAGTTTGACAGAGGTCCAAATTGTGATGACTAGACCACTGGATCAGAACATCTCCAAAACTGCAGCTCTTGTGTGGTGTTCCCAGTCTGCAGTGGTCAGTATCTATCAAAAGTGGTCCAAGGAAGGAACAGTGGTGAACCGGTGACAGGGTCATGGACGGCCGAGGCTCATTGATGCATATGGGGAGTGAAGGCTGGCCCGTGTGGTCCGATCCAACAGACGAGCTACTGTTGCTCAAATTGCCGAAGAAGTTAATGCTGGTTCTGATAGAAAGGTGTCAGAATACACAGTGCATGAACGTTGTATATAGCTGTGGTTCTCCGAGTGGTGTCTGGTGACCCCTAAGGCACAGCTCACTTTCATTTTGATGTATGTGATTTAATATTTTCAATGTTTTTGCATGGTAAATGAAATAATCACTTTAACAAATTGATCAAATCAAATTCAGTTAGGATTCCCCTCTCATTTGTTTTTTTTAAACCTAAATTATGTAAAATTTTCCCCACACTAATTCCTTTATATTAGCTCTTACTAGAGAAACCATAAGGCATTAGAACAGGTTCACTAATACAAACCTTTCAGAGCTTCAGAAAATGAATCGGCATCGTCTGCCATAAAATGTTAATAAATGAAGCAAGATTGTGAGCAGCTTTGTTAGAGTCTTTCCAATATTGTGAGAGGGTATATATATATATATATATATATATATATATATAACTCACAGTTTCTGTTGAGTCATATCTGTCTGGCACTTCGGTTCAGGTCGTCTTTTATAACACTCCTGAAACAAACAAAGCTCAAGCTTTCAGCCGTCTGTTCCCCGAGTAATCAACATTAGTTTAAGGTAGGGATGTTGCGCAAAGATGCATCTTACAGCAGATCAATTCGTAGCCGTGGAACATAAGAGAATCTTCAGAACTGTCCTGAAATGCTCAGGTTTATGAATCATCACGTTGAGACGCAGGTTAAGCACACAAAAAAAAAAACCCAACATAAAATGTTACCCTTTGTCATTTAATTTTTTTGTAAAACCAGAGAACTTTGTCCAAGCTCTCGCTTTGTCGCATTATCTTCAAAAGAATGACTAACCGCTTTTAACTGTAGGCCTTGACATCGGTGCATTTCTGTGGTGGACTCTACTTTTTTTGTGAGAGTGTGTAAATCTCTGCAGTACAAGTGCTGCGGATTGTGCTCGTGCTTACCGTCAAATGTTTTCTACCTTAATGCAGTACCGGTACTCCTCATCGTCCACTTAGTTTCATATAAAAGTGAAATAATTATCCCGACTCAAACCCTGCTAAATATTACTGGCTGCCCTGAGCACACCTCATTTCCCCGAGCTGCTTTGAAGTACTTCACTAAGTGGCAGTACTGTTGCAGTGGATGCATACACATTTGGTTGGGGTTTGTTCTTATGACCTCCAGGATAATGCACACACACACACACACACACACACCACACATACACACACACCTTTTGCATTTCAAGGTTCAGCAGTTCTTACAGATTCTTTCATAGCCATTCTTTAGAAAAAAGGGACTCACAAAGGAGAAACAACCATTCATGGTATTGCAAAGACAGAATGACAAATGATGCACTCTTTTGTCTGCACAACAACCAAATACTTTCATTTTGGAAGAAGAGAAAGAAAATAACCCTAGCAGGTCTTCGGCTGATGTTAAATAATCAACTCACCATCCTGCAGGAAGCCTTAAAGCCTCTTATAGCCACCAATTAAATACAAATATGCCAATACAGTCAAAGAAAATCGAACAGAAGTGCTCCTCTTCTGTTGTCAGGAAGCTGACAGATGGGTACAAGTATAGTTTTTTTTTCTTGTAGCAAAAAACTAAAACTCATGAGACTGACAAATAGTCTGCCAGTGTGCAAATAGGAATAAATTAGACTAGACTAAATCAGTAAAATGTGATGGTCAGAACTCTAATCAACCCAGGCAGATAGCACCAGCTGGGAACCATCACAGACACAACGCTGGACCTGGACACTCAGAGTCTACCTTATATAAAGGCTGTGGTGTGAATGCAAAGGTAAATGGGATTATTATTCAGGAGACCGTGACAAGGATAGGAGCGTGACCGGAGGTCATGTGATGAGGTCATGGGCTGAGTAGCACGGGAGTTGTAGTCTGCAAGACACAGCTGTGACACCTGTAACCTTCTGTATCATGAATACAAGTGAGGAAACAATACAGGCATGATTGTGTTGTTATGTGGACTTTGCTTTTATTAAAGCCCTTAAATATCCACAATTAGAAATAACAGTTAGTTCATAAATAGGCAATTCTGTTCTTATATTGTATACGCAAGTACCACTGATAGGTATAATTTGCCATTATTATTATCTTCCCATTTTCCGTACTGGTTATCCTAGAACCTGGATCTCATCCCAGACTAATCAGGGAACAAAAGGTGGGTCACATCCCATCTCTTTACAGGGCAAAATCACACACACACACATACCTGGACAGACAATATGGACAGATACCGATACAATGGATGGATACCCTAGGGGACAAGTTTTCAGGGCTTAACAATTGGCGGTTGTTGTAGCTTAGTGGTTAAAATGTAGGACTACTGATCCCAGGTCCAACAAGCTGCCACTGCTGGGCCCCTGAGCAAGACCCTTAACTCTCAGTTGCTCAGATGTATAAAAATGGATAAGGGTGTCTGCCAAATACCAGAAATATCAGTGAAATGATGCAAGTAAACTGCCTTCTACTGTCTTCTAGAGATGCCAATCAGCCTACACTGTATGTATTTGGACTGGGGGAGGAAACTGGAGTACCCAGAGGAAACCGAAGCTCAGGGAGAACATGAAAACTCCATGCACACAGGATGGGGCAGAAATTCAAACCTGGAGGGGTAAGACAAACATGCCTGCCATTAATCCACCATGTTTAGAGATTAGTATATTTTTTATGATTGTTGATGTTTTTGTTCTTCTTATTATTATTGTTGTTGTTTTTCCTCGTCTTTTCTTCTACTTCTTCTTCTTCTTCCTTTTTCTTCTTCTTCCAATTATTGTTGTTGTCTTTCTTCGTCTCTTCTTCTTCTTCTTCTCCTTCTTCATATTATTGTTCCTCTTCTTCTTCTTCTTCTTTCTTTTTCTTCTTCTTCTTTTTCTTCTTCTTCTTCTTCTTCCTATTATTGTTGTTGTTTTTCTTCTTCTCTTCTTCTTCTTCTCCTTCTTCATATTATTGTTCTTCTTCTTCTTCTTCTTTCTTTTTCTTCTTCTTCTTCTTCTTTTTCTTCTTCTTCTTCTTCTTCTTCTTCTTCTTCTTCTTCTTCTTCTTCTTCTTCTTTCTTTTTCTTCTTCTTCTTTTTCTTCTTCTTCTTTTTCTTCCTATTATTGTTGTTGTTTTTCTTCTTCTCTTCTTCTTCTTCTCCTTCTTCATATTATTGTTCTTCTTCTTCTTCTTCTTTCTTTTTCTTCTTCTTCTTCTTCTTTTTCTTCTTCTTCTTCTTCTTCTTCTTCTTCTTCTTCTTCTTCTTCTTCTTCTTCTTCTTCTTCTTCCTATTATTGTTGTTGTTTTTCTTCTTCTCTTCTTCTTCTTCTCCTTCTTCATATTATTGTTCTTCTTCTTTTTCTTCTTCTTCTTCTTCTTCTTCTTCTTCTTCTTCTTCTTCTTCTTCTTCCTATTATTATTGTTGTTGTTTTTCTTCTTCTCTTCTTCTTCTTCTTCTTCTTCTTCTTCTCCTTCTTCATATTATTGTTCTTCTTCTTCTTCTTCTTCTTCTTCTTTCTTTTTCTTCTTCTTCTTCTTTTTCTTCTTCTTCTTCTTCTTCTTCTTCCTATTATTGTTGTTGTTTTTCCTCGTCTTTTCTTCTACTTCTTCTTCTTCTTCCTTTTTCTTCTTCTTCCAATTATTATTGTTGTCTTTCTTCTTCTCTTCTTCTTCTTCTCCTTCTTCATATTATTGTTCTTCTTCTTCTTCTTCTTCTTTCTTTTTCTTCTTCTTCTTTTTCTTCTTCTTCTTCTTCTTCCTATTATTGTTGTTGTTTTTCTTCTTCTCTTCTTCTTCTTCTCCTTCTTCATATTATTGTTCTTCTTCTTCTTCTTCTTCTTCTTCTTCTTCTTCTTCTTCTTCTTCTTCTTCTTCTTCTTTCTTTTTCTTCTTCTTCTTTTTCTTCTTCTTCTTTTTCTTCCTATTATTGTTGTTGTTTTTCTTCTTCTCTTCTTCTTCTTCTCCTTCTTCATATTATTGTTCTTCTTCTTCTTCTTTCTTTTTCTTCTTCTTCTTCTTCTTTTTCTTCTTCTTCTTTTTCTTCCTATTATTGTTGTTGTTTTTCTTCTTCTCTTCTTCTTCTTCTCCTTCTTCATATTATTGTTCTTCTTCTTTTTCTTCTTCTTCTTCTTCTTCTTCTTCTTCTTCTTCTTCTTCCTATTATTATTGTTGTTGTTTTTCTTCTTCTCTTCTTCTTCTTCTTCTTCTCCTTCTTCATATTATTGTTCTTCTTCTTCTTCTTCTTCTTCTTCTTTCTTTTTCTTCTTCTTCTTCTTCTTTTTCTTCTTCTTCTTCTTCTTCTTCCTATTATTGTTGTTGTTTTTCCTCGTCTTTTCTTCTACTTCTTCTTCTTCTTCCTTTTTCTTCTTCTTCCAATTATTGTTGTTGTCTTTCTTCTTCTCTTCTTCTTCTTCTCCTTCTTCATATTATTGTTCTTCTTCTTCTTCTTCTTCTTTCTTTTTCTTCTTCTTCTTTTTCCTCTTCTTCTTCTTCTTCCTATTATTGTTGTTGTTTTTCTTCTTCTCTTCTTCTTCTTCTCCTTCTTCATATTATTGTTCTTCTTCTTCTTCTTCTTCTTCTTCTTTCTTTTTCTTCTTCTTCTTTTTCTTCTTCTTCTTTTTCTTCCTATTATTGTTGTTGTTTTTCTTCTTCTCTTCTTCTTCTTCTCCTTCTTCATATTATTGTTCTTCTTCTTCTTCTTCTTTCTTTTTCTTCTTCTTCTTCTTCT
>JAUCMX010000013.1:2670942-2673442 GCA_033459395.1 Hemibagrus guttatus | reverse complement strand
AAGAAGAGCAAGAGGGCTGAGAGAGGAGAGGCAGTATTACTTCGGTGCTGTAAAGCAGCATTTAAAACGATCCCGCGAGCAAATCCCTTCCTCTAGAGAACTGAAAAAGTCCTCATCACTGTCATGTGATGATTTTTTTGTGTACTGTCAAAATAGCACATGTGAATATCAGGCACTTTCACCACAGTCGTTACTTTACAGGCAATCCCCAAACGAGATAAACACCAGATGGTCATGTTTGCCACGTTGTCGTGCACTGCTTGCTTTATTTACCATTGAACACAGACTCTATCATCAGGTTTGCCTCCATGAAGCATTTACTGGCTCCTGAGCAGTAGAGATGCATAACAAATTGCCCTGCAGTGACTTAACGTTGATGGGCGGGTCTCATTTAACAACCCATTTCTTTGAGTGTTGGAATTATTCCAATTTATACTGCACTGCTGTTGAATTCTCAGATCTGATTGGTCAGAAGGTGTTGATTATCTTTTTATCGGTCATATAAACAATACACAGTAGGACGTGCAATGAAATGCTTTCAGAGTGTCTAAAGAATGTCTTAAAAATAAAATAAATAAATAAATAAATAAATTATATTAAATTAAATCCATTTAAATTTTTCATTTGAATTATTATTGCATAAATCTTTTTCTTCTTCTTTCGGCTTTTCCCTTCAGGGGTCGCCACAGCGAATCATCTCTCTCCACCTATCCCTATCTTCTGCATCCTCAACACTTGCACCCACTAGCTTCATATCCTCATTAATTCCATCCATATACCTCCTCTTTGGCCTTCCTCTTTGCCTCCTGCCTGGCAGCTCCATGTCCAATATTCTCCTACCAATATACTCACTCTTCCTCCTCTGAACATGTCCAAACCATCTTAATCTGGCCTCCCTAACTTTGTCCCCCAAACGTCCAACATGAGCTGTCCCTCTGATGTACTCGTTCCTAATCCTGTCCAATCTTGTCACTCCCAAAGAGAACCTCAACATCTTCAGCTCTGCTACCTCTAGCTCTGACTCCTGTCTCTTCCTCAGTGACACTGTCTCTAAACCATACAGCATGGCCGGTCTCACCACTGTCCTGTACACCTTCCCCTTGATTCTTGCTGATATTTTCTGATCACACAGAACTCCCGACACCTTTCTCCATCCATTCCAACCTGCCTGCACTCGCTTCTTTACTTCTTTCCCACACTCTCCATTACTCTGGACTGTTGACCCCAAGTACTTAAACTCCTGTACCTTCTTCACCTCTTCACCCTGTAACCTTACTGTTCCACTTCCCTCCCTTTCATTCACACACATGTACTCAGTCTTACTACGACTGACTTTCATTCCTCTTCTCTCCAGCGCAAACCTCCACATCTCCAGGTTTTCCTCCACCTGCTACCTGCTCTCACTACAGATCACAATGTCATCTGCAAACATCATTGTCCAAGGAGACTCCTGTCTGACCTCCTCTGACAACTGGTCCATTACTATAGCAAACAGGAAGGGGCTCAGAGCCGATCCCTGATGCAGTCCCACCTCCACATTGAACTCCTCTGTCTGACCTACAGCACACCTCACCACTGTCCTGCTCCTCTCATACATGTCCTGCACCACTCTGACATACTTCTCTGCTACTCCTGACTTCCTCATACAGTACCACAGCTCTTCTCTTGGCACCCTGTCATACGCTTTCTCCAAGTCTACAAACACACAGTGCAACTCCTTCTGACCATCCCTATACTTCTCCATCAAAATTCTCAGAGCAAAAATTGCATCTGTTGTGCTCTTTCTGGGCATGAAGCCATACTGCTGCTCACAAATTTCCACTACCTTCCTTAACCTAGCTTCCACTACTCTTTCCCATAGCTTCATTGTATGGCTCATCAACTTTATCCCCCTATAGTTACTGCAACTCTGCACGTCACCCTTATTCTTAAAGATCGGCACTAACACACTTCTTCTCCATTCCTCAGGCATCCTCTCACTCTCTAAAACCCTGTTGAACAAACTAGCTAAAAATTCCACTGCTGCGTCTCCCAGACACTTCCAGACCTCCACCGGGATGTCGTCAGGACCAACTGCCTTCCCACTTTTCATCCTTTTCAAAGCCTTCCTGACTTCATCCTTTCTAATCTTATCTACTTTCTGTTCCACAGAGTTCACCCCTTCTACTCTTTTTTCCCTCTCATTTTCCTCATTCATCAGCTCCTCAAAGTACTCCTTCCATCTCCTCTGTACACTCTCCTCACTTGTGAGCACCCTTCCATCTCTATCCTTAATAACTCTAACTTGCTGCACATCCTTCCCATCTCGATCCCTCTGCCTAGCTATCCTGTACAAGTCCTTCTCTCCTTCTCTAGTGTCTAACCTAGTGTACAACTCGTCATATGCCTTCTGCTTGGCCTTAGACACCTCCCTCTTCACTCTGCGCTGTAACTCCTTGTATTCCTGTCTATTCTCTTCAGTCCTGTCCATGTCCCACTTCTTCTTGGCTAACCTCTTCCT
>JAUCMX010000013.1:2598442-2665942 GCA_033459395.1 Hemibagrus guttatus | reverse complement strand
TGATGAAGGGCCAAATTGTGATGGCTAGACCACTGGATCAGAACATCTCCAAAACTGCAGCTCTTGTGGGGTGTTCCCGGTCTGCAGTGGTCAGTATCTATCAAAAGTGGTCCAAGGAAGGAACAGTGGTGAACCGGCGACAGGGTCATGGGTGGCCAAGGCTCATTGATGCACGTGGGGAGCGAAGGCTGGCCCGTGTGGTCCGATCCAACAGACCAGCTACTGTTGCTCAAATTGCTGAAGAAGTTAATGCTGGTTCTGATCTGGTCAGGGCTGTTTTAGCAGCAAAAAGGGGGACCGGCACAATATTAGGCAGATGGTCATAATGTTATGCCTGGTCAGTGTAAATTCTTTGGGTAAAAAGAAATGGTAAAAATTATATTCTGGAGGTTTAAATTGACCCCAAGGGCAAAAGATGTTTGTAAATTTGAGAATAACAGGAGGGTTAACGGCACTTTTACAGCGCGTGGCTGCAGGTCCGGTTCAACTGCAGAAAACGTCAAACATCATGCATCATTTTAAACTGAATTGCAGGACATGAAGAACAACAGACAATAGCAACTCTAATGCTGATGATTATCTTCTCAAAACAGTAATTAGTATGGTCAATTTTATAGATTTAACCAAGTAGTGTGTCTGTGTGTTGTCTCATCTAAAGCCAATACTTCTACAAACTCATTAGACTCAAAACTCAAAGTAGACTTTTACACTCTTCACATTTCTGATGGATGTAGGCAGAGAATTAGATGTGCGACTCAAGTGCAGCATTAGACTCAAAATAACACACCTTTCCTACATTCTACATCTACTGCTCCTTCAGAGCTCTGTTTTCCAGAACCCAGAATATTCTTCTTGAATATCATGATGCTGTATTGCAGAAAGTGAGTGTCTGGAGAATGAGCTCTCACGAATGTCTTAATATTGGATAATCTTTAAAGTTGTTTAAATGATCTCGTCCCCGAAAAGTCTGGGTTAGATGTTGACCATGTGACTGATAGATCCAGCCTCCACATGGTGCCATGCCTCCTGGAAAGAAAATATAAACACCGGAGATTTAGAATTTAGATTAGATTTAGAATCCGGTGTTTATAATCATATTATATTATTCATATTATTATAAATGATTATAAACCCCAGAGAGTGTGATTCTAAATTATTATAAACACCAGAGAGTGTGATTATAAATGATTATAAACACCGGAAAGTGTGATTATAAATGATTATAAACCCCAGAGAGTGTGATTATAGATGATTATAAACACAGGAGAGTGTGATTATAAATGATTATAAACCCCAGAGAGTGTGATTATAAATGATTATAAACACAGGAGAGTGTGATTATAAATGATTATAAACACCGAAGTGTGTGATTATAAATGATTATAAACACCAGAGAGTGTGATTATAAATGATTATAAACACCTGAGAGTGTGATTATAAATGATTATAAACACCAGAGAGTGTGATTATAAATGATTATAAACACCAGAGAGTGTGATTATAAATGATTATAAACACCGAAGTGTGTGATTATAAATGATTATAAACACCGGAGTGTGTGATTATAAATGATTATAAACCCCAGAGAGTGTAATTATAAATGATTATAAACACCAGAGAGTGTGATTATAAATGATTATAAACACAGGAGAGTGTGATTATAAATGATTATAAACACCAGAGAGTGTGATTATAAATGATTATAAACACAGGAGAGTGTGATTATAAATGATTATAAACACCAGAGAGTTTGATTATAAATGATTATAAACACCAGAGGGTGTGATTATAAATGATTATAAACACAGGAGAGTGTGATTATAAATGATTATAAACACAGGAGAGTGTGATTATAAATGATTATAAACACCAGAGAGTTTGATTATAAATGATTATAAACACCAGAGAGTGTGATTATAAATGATTATAAACCCCAGAGAGTGTGATTATAAATGATTATAAACACCAGAGGGTGTGATTATAAATGATTATAAACACCAGAGGGCGTGATTATAAATTATTATAAACACAAGAGGGTGCGATTATAAATTATTATAAACACAAGAGAGTGTGATTATAAATGATTATAAACACCAGAGGGTGTGATTATAAATGATTATAAACACAAGAGAGTGTGATTATAAATGATTATAAACACCAGAGAGTGTGATTATAAATGATTATAAACACCAGAGAGTGTGATTATAAATTATTATAAACACAAGAGGGTGCGATTATAAATTATTATAAACACAAGAGAGTGTGATTATAAATTATTATAAACACCAGAGGGTGTGATTATAAATGATTATAAACACCAGAGAGTGTGATTATAAATGATTATAAACACCAGAAAGTGTGATTATAAATGATTATAAACACCTGAGAGTGTGATTATAAATGATTATAAACACCAGAGTGTGTGATTATAAATGATTATAAACACCGGAGAGTGTGATTATAAATGATTATAAACACCAGAGAGTGTGATTATAAATGATTATAAACACCAGAGTGTGTGATTATAAATGATTATAAACACCAGAGAGTGTGATTATAAATGATTATAAACACCAGAGCGTGTGATTATAAATGATTATAAACACCAGAGTGTGTGATTATAAATGATTATAAACACCAGAGAGTGTGATTATAAATGATTATAAACACCAGAGCGTGTGATTATAAATGATTATAAACACCAGAGTGTGTGATTATAAATGATTGTAAACACCGGAGTGTGTGATTATAAATGATTATAAACACCAGAGAGTGTGATTCTAAATGATTATAAACACCAGAGAGTGTGATTCTAAATGATTATAAACACCAGAGAGTGTGATTATAAATGATTATAAACACCAGAGAGTGTGATTCTAAATGATTATAAACACCAGAGAGTGTGATTCTAAATGATTATAAACACCAGAGAGTGTGATTATAAATGATTATAAACACCAGAGAGTGTGATTATAAATGATTATAAACACCAGAGAGTTTGATTATGAATAATTATAAACACCAGAGAGTGTGATTATAAATGATTGTAAACACCGGAGTGTGTGATTATAAATGATTATAAACACCAGAGAGTGTGATTATAAATGATTATAAACACTAGCGTGATTATAAATGATTATAAACACCAGAGAGTGATTATAAATGATTATAAACACCAGAAAGTGTGATTATAAATGATTATAAACACTTGAGAGTGTGATTATAAATGATTATAAACACCTGAGAGTGTGATTATAAATGATTATAAACACCAGAGAGTGTGATTATAAATGATTATAAACACCAGAGCGTGCGATTATAAATGATTATAAACACCAGAGTGTGTGATTATAAATGATTATAAACACCAGAGAGTGTGATTATAAATGATTATAAACACCAGAGAGTGTGATTATAAATGATTATAAACACCAGAGTGTGTGATTATAAATGATTGTAAACACCGGAGTGTGTGATTATAATTGATTATAAACACCAGAGAGTGTGATTCTAAATTAGTATAAACACCAGAAGGTGTGATTATAAATGATTATAAACACTAGCATGATTATAAATGATTATAAACACCAGAGAGTGATTATAAATGATTATAAACACCAGAAAGTGTGATTATAAATGATTATAAACACTTGAGAGTGTGATTCTAAATGATTATAAACACCAGAGAGTGTGATTATAAATGATTATAAACACCAGAGCGTGTGATTATAAATGATTATAAACACCAGAGTGTGTGATTATAAATGATTATAAACACCAGAGAGTGTGATTATAAATGATTATAAACACCAGAGCGTGTGATTATAAATGATTATAAACACCAGAGTGTGTGATTATAAATGATTATAAACACCAGAGAGTGTGATTATAAATGATTATAAACAACAGAGTGTGTGATTATAAATGATTATAAACACCAGAGAGTGTGATTATAAATGATTATAAACACCAGAGAGTGTGATTCTAAATGATTATAAACACCAGAGAGTGTGATTATAAATGATAAATGATAATGGAAAAAAGCCAATTTCCATTCACACATTAGCAGCTGGCATTACAGAGTCAAAACAGATCAGTGTCTTCACGTGCTTTTTCAATAATGATCCTTTTAAAAAAATTTAAAAAATAAATAAAAAAAGATCATGTGACTTTCCCATAAGGGTAATGTGGTAAAAACTTCTGTACATAATGTCTTCCTGCATTCATACAGTATACAGAAACCCCAGTACTAAGTAGAAACTGGGTAAAGTGCTGCCTATATTTGTGACCCTGCTGTGCATTAGCAGTGGAAGCTATTATAATAAAGCAGAAGGGAGAGATTAGGGGAAAAAAAAAGAAAGTGTAATGACATCCTGGGTGTGATTGAGACACACACTGAGGTTATCCAAGATATGCAACTAAGAGGATTAGACGCCATACTTACTTTTTAATCCTATTGTATTCTACGCAGCAAAAAAGGCGACACACAATGTTTACTTGCTTAAGGGGTCAGTGAACCTTTTCCTTTATTTTTTTTGACACACCGTATCACCATCCTAACCTTTTTCTACCTCCGTAAAAGACTGGCATTCTCAATACGTTCAACACAGTGACCTTTACTTCCTCAGAGAGGGGCATTATTTGAAGAGAAGATTCAATTATCACTTTGGGGGAAAAAAATATTTCTACATCTTCTCTTCGGTTTCTTTTCCATATCCTCGCGCCCCTTTAGGTTCAGATCGATGTAAGACGTAGCTGCTTTTGTACATCACGTGGCATTTCTAAACGATTGCAGCCAAGGTCATCTTCATCACCTCCACATTCCAGGGACTTTATCTTAAGATAGCATTTTCCATCCAAATCGATGAACACTTGGTCAGCAACACACAGATGTCACCAGGACTGTGCTGACCCATGCTTTAGATGGGTTATAATTAGTTCAGTACTCATGCAAAACATTACTGGGTGAAAATCCTTCCTGAAGAAGACACCAAACAGCACAGCACTAATTAACCTATTGGCATTTTGATCTATCAGCTTAATTTCATTTTATTATTACAGTCCCAAATGAATGGAGTGAATTAACATTTCACCGCTGTATAAATCAATAAATTGCACAAAAGTCTCAAACTGGACAATTGATTTTCTCATTTTTGGAGAAGAAAGTCAGTGGTAGCTGCTCATGTTGTGTTATAGTTGTAAAATCAATAGTAATAACAGCTTACCTTTGAGGGATATTTTTCAGCACTGAAGCAGACACGCCAACAGCAAAGTCAGCAAATCAAGTCACACTTTCTGCATGGACACAGACAGACGCGTAATGATTTTCTAATAGCTGACCGGAGCTGTTTAAAGGTTGTAGGCCAGGGGATTAGGTTTAGGAAAGTCTGGTGCTAAAGTGTTTATTCAATGACCACAAAAATGTCAGTTTACATTTTTACCACTTTAGTTATACTACTGTTCTTTCATTGTGTTTCGTACTGCACATTCATGGCTAATGGGGTGAGAGACAACGATTGTTCCGAGCATTTCATAGACGGCTCTCTTTATTTCCTGTTTCCCCAGCTGCTGTCTCAGCAACTCCTTCACAGGCTTCCTGATATGTTCTTTGTAGTGTGATATAATAAAGTGGTCCGTGAGTTTTGTGCTAGTTTCAAGACATTCTGTAGAGTTTTAGATTCGGGAATATTTTTCTCAAATCTGGTAACACCTACACTCCCTTATTACCCCATACACACAACCCAAGTTCATCCATATCCCTCCTCCTCTTTTTTTTTTTTTTTTTGGTTTCATCTGGCAAGCTTTAAGGAGAAAAAGACTCAAAAACAACTCGCATATTTCTGTATGTGAATTCATTTTGGACATGTTATGTGTTCATGTTGAGTAATATATTTATACTTGGTTAAATTCGTAATATACACTAACCAGGCATAACCTAAATAGATTATAACCACCTGCCTAATATTGGTGTTGGTCCACCTTTTGATGTCAAAACAGCCCTGACCCGTCATGCACTGTGTATTCTGACACCTTTTTTTTATCAGAACCAGCATTAACTTCTTCTTCAGCAATTTGAGCAACAGTATCTCATCTGTAGGATCGGATCACACGGGCCAGCCTTCGCTCCCCACGTGCATCAGTGAGCCTTGGCCGCCCGTGACCCTGTCACCGGTTCACCACTGTTCCTTCCTTGGACCACTCTTGATAGATACTGACCACTGCAGACCGGGAACACCCCACACGAGCTGCAGTTTTGGAGATGTTCTGATCCAGTGGTCTAGACATCGCAATTTGGCCCTTCGTCAAACTCGCTCAAATCCTTACGCTTGTCCATTTTTCCTGCTTCTAACACATCAACTTTGAGGACAAAATGTTCACTTGCTGCCTAATATATCCCACCCACTAACAGGTGCCATGATGAGGAGATAATCACTGTTATCCACTTCACCAGAATGTTATGCCTGATCGGTGGATATAGTCCAAGTTGGAGGAACAGAATAAGCAGCAAAAAAACACAACTTTAACTGCTATATAGGTGTACAGGAGAGCTGCAAGCATTAGCAGCAAATGCATCAAAGTACAAAGGGTGGTTTAGTATCGAGGTTTATGTTCATTCAGAATTGTTGAACCTTCAGATATGCAGATGCTGCTTTCCAGCCCTCTTGTCTGGATTGCTTAGCAAAAAAAAAAAGGAGCCTTCTGAAAGGGCACCGTCATTTCTGATATAAGAATAAAAATGGATAAATTAAGAAAATCCTACAAACACATGAAAAGAAATAATAAGAAGAAGAAGCTCATGGTGTAGAAATAAAAAACAGAGAAGAGGATATTTTTTTTATAAAGCTTTGGGGCAGCATCCTGCAGCCAAGTTCCAGCACATTAAACTAAGTCAAGGTCTAGACTGAGATTTCTTGATGCCTATAGTATTAGGTCACGCTAAAGCTATGTTAAAAATAGATATTGAAGTATGACAGCACATTGTGAATCATCACTTCTTGCTCTGACATTTTCGCTGCACGTTGTGTTCAGTGTGCATCCTGAGGGAAAGAGACTAATTAGTGTTCTGACTCAAACAGAAGGACTCGGGGCAGACTGTTTATGGTTCACAGTGTGTTGTGGTAATAGCTTTTTGTATGTTTGTGCGTGTGTGTGTGTGTGTGTGTGTGTGTGTGTGCGCTGCAGATGTGGAAGTCATACATATGCTAGACACAAGCAATTTTAAATGCTCGGCCTATGAATACTATTTCATATTTCATGCGAATGAAATATGAATACATTTGACTCCTCAAACTTTAATCTTCTGATCAATAGTCAATTTTTTCCTATTTATTTTTTAGTCAGAAATGGCGTGGAATAATCCGCTTTGCGGCTCAAGCATTAGGCTTATATAGTTCATTCATACAGGGCATAAAGAGCAGAAAATGTTATAAAAATTTTAATTAAAGACTTAATTTCATATATTTAGTGCTATAAATAGCCCTATATGATCCCATAATCATCGGAAAATGCAGCCTATAGATGTATACTGCCTTTCACAAGGTAATTGGTCACTGAAAAGTCTACATCCTCTTTTGTGCCCTATGTCTGTGACTTATAGGCCAATTAGTCCATGTGTTGACAGCAAAGAATACTGAAGCTGAGACGAAAAAAAAAGAAGGCCTGGGGAGAAAACGAACTGAGCTCTGTGAGACGAGGAAGAAGTTACTGCCTTATTGTTAGACAAAAACAACAGACACTAAGTATACCTCATGTACAGTCATCAACACAGAAAGAAATAGCCAGTGTTATTGAGTAATCAAAGCCATAACGAATGCTAGTTTTAAAGAGCATTTTAAAGAAATGTGGACCGGTCTCACAAGACCCATTAACATTCAGACAAGCTTCATTGCCTTTCACTAGAGTTTGTTAATGGCTCAGTTCACTGTATTTCCACTGAGAATAGGCAACACTCTCAAGCGCATACTGTAGACTGCTAAGTAAATGCTGAGAATTAGCTCTGTTTACTCTCAAATAGGGAAAATATATAAGACCTATCCCCATTGGACGCCTCATCAGAGGTACGGTCTAAAGAAAAAACAAGCATGAAACCATGCAACACTTGGTTGAAATATGACTTTAATTCAGAAAAGCTTGCTTCGGTGTAATTTTACACCATCTTATGTTTTTCAGTACAGGGAAGGAAAAACATGGAGGCAAACGACATTTTTAAAATAATCTTTAATGACAAAATACAGACCCAGTTGGTATAAATGGGTTGAGGAGCCTTTAACCCTGATAACTTATTATTATTATTATTATTATTATTATTATTATTATTATTATTATTATTTATATTTTTTTTTTATTATTATTATAATTATTTATTTATTTATTTATTTATTTAATTTATTTTCTTTTACATTTGCACCCTTCACTCCTAAGCCACAATATTTAACACAACTTTTTTTTTTTTTTTGCTTTATTTTCAAGTCTATAAAGCAACTGAAAATGGCTAGCATCAGTAAAGCTAGGCTTACAACACCACAAATGCTTAACCTGAGGTTTAATTCCTTAAAACGACTAGTTCCAAGCAGACTGAGTGCACTGATGAACTCGAGAAGCTATCAGAAGAAGTGGAGCACATGTATACTAGGGCTGGAGTAAACCACAAAAACTGAGCTCGAGGCTTTAAGTGAGAAGTGCACTGACCTAGAAAGCCAGAGTCTTTTAAAGAATGTCCGCCTCTTATTTCGTTATTGTCTTTTGCAGAATGTCTACATGCTGTTTATCGTGTTATTGTTTGTTGTGTGTGATTTATGGACCCGATTTTATGCTAAATTAAGGATAAGACGTCTTATTAAAAAGCCACTCGGTTGTTTAAAGGCCAGCTATGTATTTAGGCACTGAGTCATTCCTTCAATAAAAGGACAGTCATAAGAAAATAGAATAAAATAGTGCTAAAGTCATTAATGTAATATTATTTGCAATACTAAATCCTTTCTTACCTTTTTACATGTGCTACCAGTTTCTATTTCTGACTTCATACCTGCTTCTAACCTTTATATTTTTATTTTTATACATTATATTTTTATTCATTTATTTTGCAGTGGATCTGAATTCACTCCAGATGGGATGCTGGTCCACACACATTCACACCTAGGGGTAATCTGCCTTCTGGACAGCTGCAAGTGTTTCAGTTAATTTAACATATTCCTCAAACACCTAATGAATCTGAAAATTTGTTCAAGATTTGCAGCTAATGGGGTCTGGAGCTCAGGCTTTTTTTTTTTTTTTTTGCTAATGTTACAAATGTTCACCGAGGCCCAAAACATCCTGTTGCATCATATCATACGCAACATTTTGTTGCTGATCAAAAAAGGGAGGTTTTTTTTGCTGTAAATGAAGGCAAGCACAGGCCAACAAAATTACTGTCGACAATAATGTCATTGGTGCACATTTATCTTTAACAGTACGCATAAATGTTTTCCCAGAAATTCACAGAGAGATGAAAATAACAGCAGTGAAGTGTATGCTAAATCTTCCAGTAGTGCAGCTCAGTCACCGCAGTGCATCAGCTACCACAGACACATGAACTAACTCCTCCTCCTTTTACAGCATATTACATATTACATATCTCTCCAATTACATATCTCTAGTCTCATTGGTCTTCATTTATAGATTTGGTTTGGATGATACGGATCTGCAGTGGTCAGTATCTATCAAAAGTGGTCGAAGAAGGAACAGCGGTGAACCGGCGACACGGTCATGGTGGTCCATGACAAAGGGTCATTGATGCACGTGGGGAGCAAAGTCTGGCCCTTTTCTATCAGAACCAGCATTAACTTCTCAAATTTCTGAAGAAGTTAATGCTGGTTCTGATAGAAAGGTGTCAGAATACACAGTGCATGACGGGTCGGGGCCGTTTTGGCAGCAAAAGGGGGACCAAGCCAATATTAGGCAGGCGGTCATAATGTTATGCCAGGTCGGTGTATATGTTTGTTATTTTCTTTAAAAGATTTAATCTAGCCATGGGGGTCACAGTCCAGTGACTTCTGTGATGGTCCCAAGCCCGGATAAATAGAGAGGGTTGCGTCAGGAAGGGCATCCGGCGTAAAACATTGCCAAATTTAACCATGCGAATCGTCAGTACGAATTTCATACCGTATCGGTCGAGGCCCGGGTTAACAACGACCGCCATCGGCGCCGTTGACCTACAGGGCGCCGGTGGAAATTGGGCTACTGTTGGTCGAAGAAGTAGAGGAGGGAGGAGAGTGTGCAGACAGAGAGAGAAGAGGGAAGGTAAGAGTGTAGGACTGAGAATAGGAACTCTGAATGTTGGTACTATGACAGGGAAAGGTAGAGAGCTGGCTGATATGATGGAGAGAAGGAAGGTGGATATACTGTGTGTACAGGAGACCAGGTGGAAGGGTAGCAAGGCTCGTAGTATAGGAGCAGGATTCAAGCTGTTTTATTATGGTGTGGATAGTAAGAGAAATGGGGTAGGTGTGGTCCTGAAGGAGGAGTTTGTGAGGAATGTTCTGGAGGTGAAGAGAGTGTCAGACAGGGTGATGAGTCTGAAGTTAGAGATTGAAGGGGTGATGTTGAATGTTGTTAGTGGTTATGCCCCACAGGTAGGTTGTGAGTTGGAGGAGAAAGAGAGATTCTGGAGTGATTTAGATGAGGTGATGGAGAGTATTCCCATGGGTGAGAGAGTGGTGATAGGAGCGGATTTTAATGGACATGTTGGCGAAGGGAACACAGGGGATGAGGAGGTGATGGGCAAGTTTGGAGTTAAGGAAAGGAACCTTGAAGGACAGATGGTAGTGGACTTTGCTAAGAGGATGGACATGGGTGTGGTTAACACTTATTTTCAGAAGAAGGAGGAGCATAGAGTGACTTACAAGAGTGGAGGTAGGAGCACACAGGTAGACTACATCCTATGTAGAAAAGGCAATCTGAAAGAGATTAGTGACTGTAAAGTGGTAGTGGGAGAGAGTGTAGCCAGACAGCATAGGATGGTGGAGTGTAGGATGACTTTGATGGTCTGTAAGACGAAGAGGTCAAAGATAGAGAAGAAAACCAAGTGGTGGAAGCTGAAAAAGGAGGAATGTTGTGAGGAATTTAGACAGAAGCTGAGGCAGGCTCTGGGTGGTCAGGTAGTGCTGCCAGATGACTGGGAAACTACAGCAGAAGTGATCAGGGAGACAGGGAGAAAGGTGCTGGGTGTGTCATCTGGAAGGAGGAAAGAAGATAAGGAGACTTGGTGGTGGAATGAGGAAGTTCAGGATAGTATCCAGAGGAAGAGGTTAGCCAAGAAGAAGTGGGACATGGACAGGACTGAAGAGAATAGACAGGAATACAAGGAGTTACAGCGCAGAGTGAAGAGGGAGGTGTCTAAGGCCAAGCAGAAGGCATATGAAGAGTTGTACACTAGGTAAGACACTAGAGAAGGAGAGAAGGACTTGTACAGGTTAGCTAGGCAGAGGGATCGAGATGGGAAGGATGTGCAGCAAGTTAGAGTTATTAAGGATAGAGATGGAAGGGTGCTCACAAGTGAGGAGAGTGTACAGAGGAGATGGAAGGAATACTTTGAGGAGCTGATGAATGAGGAAAATGAGAGGGAAAAAACTCTGTGGAACAGAAAGTAGATAAGATTAGAAAGGATGAAGTCAGGAAGGCTTTGAAGAGGATGAAAAGTGGGAAGGCAGTTGGTCCTGACGACATCCCGGTGGAGGTCTGGAAGTGTCTGGGAGACGCAGCAGTGGAATTTTTAGCTAGTTTGTTCAACAGGGTTTTAGAGAGTGAGAGGATGCCTGAGGAATGGAGAAGAAGTGTCTAAGTGCCGATCTTTAAGAATAAGGGTGACGTGCAGAGTTGCAGCAACTATAGGGGGATAAAGTTGATGAGCCATACAATGAAGCTATGGGAAAGAGTAGTGGAAGCTAGGTTAAGGAAGGTAGTGGAAGTTTGTGAGCAGCAGTATGGCTTCATGCCCAGAAAGAGCACAACAGATGCAATTTTTGCTCTGAGGATTTTGATGGAGAAGTATAGGGATGGTCAGAGGGAGTTGCACTGTGTGTTTGTAGACTTGGAGAAAGCGTATGACAGGGTGCCAAGAGAAGAGCTGTGGTACTGTATGAGGAAGTCAGGAGTAGCGGAGAAGTTTGTCAGAGTGGTGCAGGACATGTATGAGAGGAGCAGGACAGTGGTGAGGTGTGCTGTAGGTCAGACAGAGGAGTTCAATGTGGAGGTGGGACTGCATCAGGGATCGGCTCTGAGCCCCTTCCTGTTTGCTATAGTGATGGACCAGTTGTCAGAGGAGGTCAGACAGGAGTCTCCTTGGACAATGATATTTGCAGATGACATTGTGATCTGTAGTGAGAGTAGGGAGCAGGTGGAGGAAAACCTGGAGAGGTGGAGGTTTGCGCTGGAGAGAAGAGGAATGAAAGTCAGTCGTAATAAGACTGAGTACATGTGTGTGAATGAAAGGGAGGGAAGTGGAACAGTAAGGTTACAGAGTGAAGAGGTGAAGAAGGTACAGGAATTTAAGTACTTGGGGTCAACAGTCCAGAGTAATGGAGAGTGTGGGAAAGAGGTAAAGAAGCGAGTGCAGGCAGGTTGGAATAGGTGGAGAAAGGTGTCGGGAGTTCTGTGTGATCAGAAAATATCAGCGAGAATCAAGGGGAAGGTGTACAGGACAGTGGTGAGAGCGGCCATGCTGTATGGTTTAGAGACAGTGTCACTGAGGAAGAGACAGGAGTCAGAGCTAGAGGTAGCAGAGCTGAAGATGTTGAGGTTCTCTTTGGGAGTGACAAGATTGGACAGGATTAGGAACGAGTACATCAGAGGGACAGCTCATGTTGGACGTTTGGGGGACAAAGTTAGGGAGGCCAGATTAAGATGGTTTGGACATGTTCAGAGGAGGGAGAGTGAGTATATTGGTAGGAGAATGTTGGACATGGAGCTGCCAGGCAGGAGGCAAAGAGGAAGGCCAAAGAGGAGGTATATGGATGGAATTAATGAGGATATGAAGCTAGTGGGTGCAAGTGTTGAGGATGCAGAAGATAGGGATAGGTGGAGAGAGATGATTCGTTGTGGCGACCCCTGAAGGGAAAAGCCAAAAGAAGAAGAAGAAGAAGATTTTCTTTAAAAGATTTAACGTTGCACTATCGAAAAAAAATGGTTTAAAGTGAAGGCAGAACTCCGCACATGTACAAGAAATAAAGTTAGATGCACAATTTCCTACTTCTTGCATATCTTTAGTGACAGATGTCTCGTCCAATCAGTAGTAAGAATTCCATTCCGGTTTGTCTGAATTGTCCTTGTGTTTTTGGATATCACAGTTGAGCTGCATATTAAAGAGGGAGGATTGATATGTTGAGCAGAATACAGGGGCATAATGGGTTATATATAAGGTTACTGTCATTATGATGGACAACGGAATTTTAGCAACTTCAAGGCATACACAAACAACACTTACACAAACAGTGATTTATGAGAATAATTTCACAATTGACTTGATGTGTGGTGTGGAGCTGCGAAAGGGCTATAGAAGCGTGGCTGGAGATGATTGTCCTTTCATGAAGGAGGAATCAGGCAAGAAGAATACACACTGTAACACTATAGATTTTCTAAGGAAGATGGTTTTGTGTATGCTTCCTGACCCACATGAGTCCATTTGTGAGGGTTTTAATGTGGGTGATAAAACAGAGGTGTCCTATGGGTCGGGAAGACCATGAAAGGTCATCTCTGAAGGTTCCATTTAAGGGAAGGAAAGTATACATGTCTTTTAATAATTTAGTGAGCCCGGGACTGATTGGAGACCAGTAACAGTAGTAGAAGGTTGATGAAGATTTAAGAGAGCTTGGAAATGCATAACCATGAATACTGATGCCTCAAAAATGTTCTTTCACTATTTCTCCAATGAGTCTATATTTCTGTATGGTCAGAAATTGTACAGTAGTCATGGTAGTGGTGATGTGCTTCATAAATATATACATAAACTCTGCTTATTTAGTGTAAGAGTATACTCCAAGCTTGAGTTTCCTCTGTGAAATCGTGACAGTTTGCTTGCTGCTCCAGTTAATTTCTTCAGCTATTGTTGTAGCTAGTGGTCAAAAATGAAAACTCCATTTTTGACCACTTGGTCCATTGGGGAAAAAAATCACACTGCTCCATGATGATGAGAGAAGCAGAGGACAGAACAGTTACTGGGGTTGCTTAGATGTGCTATATTACATCATGGCTGCCATGATCATGTTTTATAGCAAATGATATATGCAATTTTTTAACTAAACCTGGCAACCCTGGTTAGTGATATTAACTCTTCTGTGTGTGTGTTGCTGGCAATGGGAAACACACCTGCTGTATCAAATAAAGGTGAACAGATGTAAGTCTAAAGCCATTAAAAACAAGCTGCTTGACTGTGCTCTGCTCATTATGGGGTTACTCAAAAAAAATTCAATAGATAGAAGCCTGTAGCGTAAGTTGTGTGATAACGCTTGATTTCGTTTAGTTTGAGGCGTTGATAATGTCCTCATTTATGTCAGCCTGTGACACCAAAGTCTATGGTCATTAGCTGCTGCAGGCTAAAAACGTAATGTTAAAGCTACACTGATGCTACAGAGTACAGAGTAGACTGAAGATTGAATCTTGTTATATTTGGACAATGACAGCAAAGGAATTTTTAAAAGATCCCCTGCTGTTTTGATCCCATGTCCCTTATGATATTGCTGAGCCTTTAATACAACTTTCTATGACTATATGCAGAGTTATATATAACTATATATATATATATATATATATATATATATATATATATATATATATATATATATAGTTATATATATAGCTATATATATAGTTATATATATAGTTATATATATAGTTATATATATAGTTATATATAACTCTGCATGGTAATTTCTATTTGAGTAATATATGAAGCATAACATTATGACCACCTGCCTAATATTATTTTGGTCCCCCTGCTGCTGCCAAAACAGCCCTGACCCGTCATGCACTGTGTTAGTGGGTGGGATATATTAGGCAGCAAGTGAACATTTTGTCCTCAAAGTTGATGTGTTAGCAGCAGGAAAAATGGACAAGCGTAAGGATTTGAGCGAGTTTGACGAAGGGCCAAATTGTGATGGCTAGACCACTGGATCAGAACATCTCCAAAACTGCAGCTCTTGTGGGGTGTTCCCGGTCTGCAGTGGTCAGTATCTATCAAAAGTGGTCCAAGGAAGGAACAGTGGTGAACCGGCGACAGGGTCATGGGCGGCCAAGGCTCACTGATGCATGTGGGGAGCGAAGGCTGGCCCGTGTGGTCCAATCCAACAGATGAGCTACTGTTGCTCAAATTGCTGAAGAAGTTAATGCTGGTTCTGATAGAAAGGTGTCAGAATACACAGTGCATGATGGGTCAGGGCTGTTTTGGCAGCAAAAGGGGGACCAACACAATATTAGGCAGGTGGTCAATACATGAGTTTTTCAATTGATCATACCTTCCATTAGCAAATTCTTTTACATACTTACATACTTGGGGTTGGTGCAGTGGACCTTACAAGGTGCATATTTGATTTGTCAGCATTTTATCTGGGATCCCAGGCTGCAGTGGCGAGAGTATTTTGTATTATGTAATATCTTAATATTTCACTGATTGCTTAAGTAATACAGATTGTACTACAAATGACAGAATATGCCTCATAACTTCTTCTAGACAGATAACAATATGATCATTAAGAGTCAACTGTACGAAGCACAAAGGTATAAATATACCAGAGCGGCATATATGTCATGACTATATTGATCTGAGATATGCATTCAAGGTATAAAGGTGTACATTATTGCCCAGAAATGCATAACTAGATTCAGTGAACTGAATCAATTAAATCATCATCAATTTCTACATGCTCATGAGCTATAGATTCCTCAGCAAGGCATTGTAACAGAGAAGAAAAGAGCAAAATCTGCATGGTAATAGATAGGAGCTGTAATGGGAGTCCCCAAGATAAAGCCTTTAGCGGAAAAATCTCGCATCACACATGAATAAACGTCCTATAAATGGCATTTAACAGCATCTGAGCAATGTTAGCAGTCTTTAGGTTACACTTTGTTAATAGAGCTAAATTCTGTTCCCTGGGTTATATTCTGAGGAATGTATATTAAAGCTACAGTGTCTGGGAATCCTTCTGGTTTACTGATATATTTTGAATATACACTATAATGCCAAAAGTTTTGGGACACCCCTCCAAATCATTGAATTCAGGTGTTGTGTTTCAGGGGTTGGGCTCGGCCCCTTCGTTCCAGTGAAAGGAACTCTTAATGCTTCAGCATACCAAGACATTTTGGACAATTTCATGCTCCCAACTTTGTGGGAACAGTTTGGGGATGACCCCTTCCTGTTCCAACATGACTGCACACCAGTGACCAAAGCAAGGTCCATAAAGACATGGATGAGTGAGTTTGGTGTGGAGGAACTTGACTGGCCTGCACAGAGTCCTGACCTCAACCTCATAGAACACCTTTGGGATGAATTAGAGCGGAGACTGCGAGCCAGGCCTTCTCGTCCAACATCAGTACCTGACCTCACAAATGTGTTTCTAGTGGAATGGTCAAAAATTCCCATAAACACACTCCTAAACCTTGTGGAAAGCGTTCCCAGAAGAGTTGAAGCTGTTATAGCTGCAAAGGGTGGGACAACTCCATATTACATTCATGTGCATGTCAAGGCAGACGTCCCAAAACCTTTGGCAATATCAGTGTATCTTGGCATGCTCTGTGCGCACAAGCGCTCCATGGTCAGCCCGTCTGTAAAGAGATATCTGCCCCCACCTCTGTTGACACCTTTAATGTCAATCATTAATGCCTTTTGTTACCCATGGACAACACCTTTTGTCGTTAGCCCACCTGTAGTGACCTCTGAAACCATCTCTGTAGACACCTTTGATGCCAATCCCCTTTCGTTATACATACAGTAGATAATGACAAGCACCATGTCTTTGGTTTTGTCTCTAAAGGACATTGCTACCCGAACTCTGACTCTGTGTGCTTCCTTTGGCACTGCCTTTCCCCCGATATATATAGGCTTGAAGTGGCAGGCAGCACGAACCGGACTTCTTCTCAAAAAGTGAACCCAAAAGACAATTTCCACCAATTTCAAAAATAACAAAAATTAAAATTATATTAATTATGTTAATGATGACCATTACCCAACCCACACTCCTTGTCATACAATCTGTGAAAAACATTCATATAGAGATCTGGACTCTGCTGTGATAATAACTCTAATTTTGCTGCTACATACCAATGTTTACATACTGCACAACAATATTCTCACTTTAAGTTTAATTTATTAACATATGCATCCATCTGTTTCTTCTACTCTCTTCTTCTTCCTCTTCTTTTGTTTCGGCTATTAAGCAGTACCTTTTTACACACTTTAAACAGTTTATATTTATCTGCAGATATTTTATACAGATGTTTACTCAAAGCTTTTTGCACTAACGGACTTATTTTATTTATCATCATTACAACAATTGTATTTTACTTAATGTTATTTCATTTTTATTTTATTTTGTATTTGCTCTGATCTTTTTTAACTACTCTGCCTGCCTTAAATTGCCCCCTGGGGATAAATAAAGTTTTCTGAATTGAATTGAATTACTAAAATTCTCTGCAACATTCATTTAAAAAATATTTTATTATTTTTTTCTTTTCTACTAATACAAGGCTAGATGCATTTAAACATTGAGGCTGTCTAAATGCTTTGCTCTTTTTGATGAGTTACAGTGAATGAGAGGATGCTAATAAATTCTTGGTCTGATTCTTTGGCACTGTGATATTGTTGTGGTTCTACAATGCATGATTTCAGTCATGCTTCATATCACATGCCAATATTTTGCTCCAAAATGTCTTTATCTTTGGTAACAGAAGTGCTCAGTCTTTGTAATGAATGCAATTAACAATTATTAAATGAAAAAAAAGGACTTTTGTGATTTTTCCGGATTAAAAGCCGTAGCCGTTTGGATAGTAACGTCTGTTTACTGTGTTGGCTATTGTACAATTTTAGTCCCACTGACGCATCATTTAAACACAGACAGAACAGTAACATGCATGGCCGCTCGAACCTTTTTAATACACCTGAAGTATTTCTTGTTTTAGTACAGTTTCATCACAATTACTGCCACAGACCCAGAGGAAAATTGATCTGCTTTGAGGTTTCTATCTGGTACGCCAGTGATTTTCCCTTCGTTTTATTTAGCTATCACTTTTTGTCACTACCATTTCTCTTAAAAGTCTTTATTTCCATTAAAGGAGTCCAAACAAAGAGAAAGTGCCAAACTTGGCACTCAGAGAATTCAAACAGAATAAACACATTTCTGCAACACCACCTGGAAACTTGTTAAAACAAATATTATTCCTTTTTATTGTTCACTGGTTAGTTTACTGAGTCGGATTATTTTTTTTTTCAAGCGTTTGCCAAAAAAAACATGATAAAATGATATTGAAGAAAAAAGGGATTGAAATTCTCCAAATATAATTAAAAATTCTTAATGTGTTCTGTAAAAACAAACCCTGAACCCCGTAACCATATCATTTATGTTTTGTTGTTATGAAAGCCTTATATGTGTCATTTAATGTGTAGAGTAAATATGTAGATATTTATTACAGCTGCTAGCTTACCACATAATACCCTCCTTAACCACTTGAGCTGCTAGTCTTTAGTGCTGTGGTGTGTTTATGTAGCATCAGCGTCCTGGAGCAACGTTGTCTGAATTGCACTGCGTCAGCTACATATGGTTAAAAAGACAATAAAAGCTTCTTGGCTTGACTTGAATACACTTGTGTACGTCTTTTCAAATTTGCTTAGACATGATGGTACGCCAGAAGCAAATTGTTCATCTCTCAGAACATAAAGTAGTATGTTGATAGTAAACCTGGATAAGTAAACTAATCAGCAAAAAGTTATTTGAATGAACTTGACATTCCAGTAAGATCCTAATCTGAATATAGTCTGTGACTCTGTTGACATTTCCGCTGCAATACGAGAGGACACACATACAAGGTCACCGGGATAGAAAAAAAAATCGTAGAGAAATGGTCTTGCTGTCTAGGAGATCACTCTGAAGGTAATAATGAGATTTTATCGTCTTTATTTGTCACATATACATTACTGCACAATGACATTTCTTCTTCACATAGCCCATCCTTGGGGGTTGGGGTCAGAGCGCAGGGTCAGCCATGATGCAGCGACCCTGGAGCAAGGTGGGTTGGGGGTTGCCGATCTTCCGGTCAATGACCCAGAGCCTTAACCACTTGAGCTGCACATCAGCATGCTGCTCTTTTGGTGTGCACCAAACATACCTTTTTGTTGTTGCAACTTTTGGAAACATAATGATACAGAACAGCAATTAAACCAGGTGAAGTGAATAACAGTGATTATCTCCTCATCATGGCACCTGTTAGTGGGTGGGATATATTAGGCAGCAAGTGAACATTTTGTCCTCAAAGTTGATGTGTTAGAAGCAGGAAAAATGGACAAGTGAATTTGACGAAGGGTCAAATTGTGATGGTTAGACCACTGGATCAGAGCATCTCCAAAACTGCAGCTCTTGTGCGGTGTTCCCGGTCTGCAGTGGTCAGTATCTATCAAAAGTGGTCCAGGGAAGGAACAGTGGTGAACCGGTGACAGGGTCATGGGTGGCCAAGGCTCATTGATGCGCGTGGGGAGCGAAGGCTGGCCCGTGTGGTCCGATCCAACAGACGAGCTACTGTTGCTCAAATTGCTGAAGAAGTTAATGCTGGTTCTAATAGAAAGGTGTCAGAATACACAGTGCATGACGGGTCAGGGCTGTTTTGACAGCAAAAGGGGGACCGACACAATATTAAGCAGGTAGTCATAATGCTATGCCTGATCCGTGTAGATTTTTCTGATAAACTCAAATCATTTCTAACATTTTTAATAATTTCTTAACCTATAATGTGAAAAAGGTAAAAAGAGTAATATGAGATCATTTAAACACAAATGTTATCTAGTAGTAGTAGCTGAGTGTATTTAAACCCTTAGCTCTCCAGCAAAGCACCATCTGCTCGAAACATCTATGTCATTGATCACCTGATCCATTCACTCGTGCAATTAACAGACAGATTCTCATCAGAGCATAACAGAGCTGTTGTTAAATTTTACGTGTCCTGTTTTGCCGTGTTATAAATAAGTGTATAATTTATTCATGATGATACTGTATGTTCTTTACTGCAGTAATCAAGTTGTCATCAGACCTAGAGTGAATATAATACACAGTGCTAGTAATATACAGTGCTATATGAATACCAGCAGCAATGGAGGTTGCGATTTATCTCATGGTTTTGTTTTTAAAATATATACACTGATCAGGTATAACATTGTGAGCAGTGCCAGGTGAGGTGAATAACACTGATGATCTCCTCATCACGGCACCTGTTAGTGGGTAGGATATATTAGGCAGCAAGTGAACATTATGTCCTCAAAGTTATGCCTGGTCATTGTATATTATAAAATATATATCATTTTTAAATAAAAGATTAAGAAGAAAATGAATGCTAGCTTCATTAATGCTAGCTGAGCTTTTAATCTCTGCCCCTAAGAACTGAACTGTTAGCTATTAAAGTCTTCACTGCTGCACAACATTGATTAGCGCAAACATACTGATCATTTTTCTCCCAGTTTAACCAAGCAGGACCGACTTGGTCAAAGCGGAAAAAAGTCATCTAACAAGTCGAGTGCTTTCAGGAGATCTGAAGTGGCAAAAATATTTGGTAGGACTTTAACTACTATCTCTCAAACCATAAATGGAGGCTGAGAGATAGTCATTAGTGTGTTGTGGCTATGAGGAGAGATAATTGGCTGCTGTCCACTCCTAGAGAAATATAAAAAAGGTTCTTAGTTAGCGCAGCCTCCTGTCTGTCAGCGAGCCAATTAAGTGTGATGGACTAAGATCAAGACGCCTCACAAGTAAAGGCTCTTGAATGGCTTTTGTGATGAGTGTTAGGCCAGGTGAATGCACGCATTGTAGTAAGCATGAAGTCGTCTTCGTCAGTGTGATCAGACCTTGAGTAGAGTTATACTGCAGTCTATACAGTGTGTTTACACTAGAGAGAAGTTACCTGCCTACAGCATAGCAACATTATTCAATTATTCTAAAAGAAGCTTGCAAATTCTGCTAAGGAAGCAAAAACCGGACCAGAATTGTGCATCGTGGGGGGATATCATTAAGGATCTGGGAGCAATGCCAAAAAATATTAAAACAATTTCATGTGGCTTCTCGCAAAGAAAAGACGGCTATTATAGCAGGCGGTCGAAGACAAAATGAATATATAAAATTACACACCCCTGTTGAAATGGCAGGGGCTCTTGTGATGTTAAAAAAATGAAACCAGGATCAATCATGTCAGAACTTTCCCTACCCTCCATGTGAAATTTCAGTGTATAAAACAATCAGAAACCTAGTAGGTAAAAAAATAAATAAAAAACTTAGTTGTGCACATTTCTAAACGTATACTTTGTCTTTTTGTAGAAGACTCTATCAGCATGGCATAGCTTCACTTCTCCTTTGCATAGATTCACTTTGATTCACCCCACAGATTTTCAGTCTGGTCACTGGGTCTAGGTCATTCAAAAGCATTAATCTTCTTTTGGTTAAGTTGTTTCTTTATTGATTTGGATGTATAATTTGGGCTAATGTCATGCTAAAAGCTGAAATCCTTTTTATTTTCATCAAGTTTTGCACTAAAATTTTTTTTGCACTGAGTTTTTTTTTTTTGCGAGAATTCATCTAGCCGTCCCACCCCACAGGCCAGACATGTGAAGAATATGAGAGATTGTCGTCACTTCTCTGATATTCATGCGACTCCTTTAATGTTGCCATAGGTCTCTTGGGAGACTCCCTTGTAAGTTTCTGTCTTTTCCTTTTATACATTTTGGAGGGACTTCCTGTTTCTGGTGACATCACTGTAGCACTCCATTTTCTCTATTTTCTTTTGTCAGTAAGTCAGTAAGTAAGTAAGTGAGTAAGTCAGTCAGTCAGTCAGTAAGTAAGTAAGTAAGTAAATAAGTCACTAAATATGTAAGTAAGTAAGTAAGTCAGTGAATAAGTCATTAAGTCAGTAAGTCAGTAAGTAAGTCAGTAAATAAGTCCTCAAGTCAGTAAGTAAGTAATTACGTAAGTCAGTAAGTAAGTCAGTGAGTAAGTAAGTAAATAAGTCAGTAAATATGTAAGTAAGTAAGTAAGTCAGTGAGTAAGTCATTAAGTCAGTAAGTCAGTAAATAAGTCCTCAAGTCAGTAAGTAAGTAATTACGTAAGTCAGTAAGTAAGTCAGTGAGTAAGTAAGTCAGTAAGTAGGCAAGTAAGTCAGTAAGTCAGTAATTAAGTCAGTAAGTAAGTACGTAAGTCAGTAATTACATAAGTAAGTCAGTAAGCAAGTAAGTAAGTCAGAAATTCAGTAAGTAAATAAGTAAGTACGTAAGTCAGTGAATAAGTCAGTAAGTAAGTCATTAAGTCAGTAAGTACATAAGTAAGTAAGTCAGCAAGTAAGTCAGTATGTAAGTCATTAAGTCAGTAAGTATTTTACGTAAGTCAGTAAGTCAGTGAGTAAGTAAGTACGTAAGTCAGTAAGTAAGTAAGTAAATAAGTCAGTAAGTAAGTCATTAAGTCAGTAAGCAAGTATTTTATGTATGTCAGTAAGTCAGTAAGTAAGTAAGTCAGTAAGTACGTAAGTCAGTAAGTAAATAAGTAAGTACGTAAGTCAGTGAGTAAGTAAGTCATTAAGTCAGTCAGTAAGTAAGTAAGTCATTAAGTCAGTCAGTAAGTAAGTAAGTCAGTAAGTAAGTAAGTGAATAAGTCAGTAAGTAAGTCATTAAGTCAGTAAGTACATAAGTAAGTAAGTCAGCAAGTAAGTCAGTATGTAAGTCATTAAGTCAGTAAGTATTTTACGTAAGTCAGTAAGTCAGTGAGTAAGTAAGTACGTAAGTCAGTAAGTAAGTAAGTAAATAAGTCAGTAAGTAAGTCATTAAGTCAGTAAGTAAGTATTTTATGTATGTCAGTAAGTCAGTAAGTCAGTAAGTAAGTAAGTCAGTAAGTACGTAAGTCAGTAAGTAAATAAGTAAGTACGTAAGTCAGTGAGTAAGTAAGTCATTAAGTCAGTCAGTAAGTAAGTAAGTCATTAAGTCAGTCAGTAAGTAAGTGAATAAGTAAGTATGTAAGTCAGTAAGTAAGTGAGTATGTAAATCAGTGAGTAAGTCAGTAAATAAGTCAGTAAGTACGTCATTAAGTCAGTAAGTAAGTAAGTAATTACATAAGTCAGTAAGTAAGTCACTAAGTCAGTAAGCAAATATGTAAGTCAGTAAGTACATAAGTAAGTAAGTCAGTATGTAAGTCATTAAGTCAGTAAGTAAGTATTTTACATAAGTCACTAAGTCACTGAGTAAGTAAGTAAGTCAGTAAGTAAGTAAGTGAATAAGTCAGTAAGTCAGTAAGTACGTACAGTGGTGTGAAAAAGTGTTGGCCCCCTACCTGATTTCTTTTTTTTTGCATGTTTGTCACACTTTAATGTTTCAGATAATCAAACACATTTAAATATTAGTCAAAGATAACACAAGTAAACACATCATGCAGTTTTTAAATGAAGGTTTTTATTATTAAGGGAAAACAAAATCCAAAACTACATGGCCCTGTGTGAAAAAGTATTTGTCCCCCCCTGTTAAAACATAACTTAACTGTGGTTTATCACACCTGAGTTCAATTTCTCTAGCCACACCCAGGCCTGATTACTGCCACACCTGTTCGCAATCAAGAACTCACTTAAATAGGACCTAAGTAGACCAAAAGATCCTCAAAAGCTAGACATCATGCCGAGATCCAAAGTAATTCAAAAACAAATTATAAAGATCTCAAATACTTTCTATCAGTCTGGAAAAGGTTATAAAGCCATTTCTAAAGCTTTGGGACTGTCGTGAACCACAGTGAGAGTCATTATCTACAAATGGCGAAAACATGGAACAGTGGAGAACCTTCCCAGGAGTGGTCGGCCGACCAAAATTACCCCAAGAGCGCAGCGACGTCTCATCCAGGAGGTCACAAAAGACCCCACAACAACATCCAAAGAACTGCAGGCCTCACTTGCCTCAGTTAAGGTGAGTGTTCATGATTCCACCATAAGAAAGAGACTGGGCAAAAATGGTTTGCATGGCAGAGTTCCAAGACGAAAACCGCTGCTGAGCAAAAAGAACATAAAGGCTCGTCTCAGTTTTGCCAGAAAACATCTTGATGATCCCCAAGACTTTTGGGGAAATACTCTGTGGACTGGCGAGACAAAAATTGAACTTTTTGGAAGGTCTGTGTCCCATTACGTCTGCCGTAAAAGTAACACCGGATTTCAGAAAAAGAACATCATACCAACAGTAAAATGTGGTGGTGGTAGTGTGATGGTCTGGGGCTGTTTTGCTGCTTCAGGACCTGGAAGACTTGCTGTGATAAATGGAACCATGAATTCTGCTGTCTACCAAAAAATCCTGAAGGAAAATGTCCAGCCATCTGTTTGTGACCTCAAGCTGAAGCGAACTTGGGTTCTGCAGCAGGACAATGATCCAAAACACACCAGCAAGTCCACCTCTGAATGGCTGAAGAAAACAAAATGAAGACTTTGGAGTGGCCTAGTCAAAGTCCTGACCTCAATGGTGGTTCATGCTCGAAAACCCTCCAATGTGGCTGAATTACAACAATTCTGCAAAGATGAGTGGGCCAAAATTCCTCCACAGCGCTGTAACAGACTCACTGCAAGTTATGGAAAACGCTTGATTGCAGTTGTTGCTGCTAAGGGTGGACCAACCAGTTATTAGGCTTAGGGGGCAAACACTTTTTCACACAGGGCCATGTAGTTTTGGATTTTGTTTTCCCTTAACAATAAAAACCTTCATTTAAAAACTGCATGATGTGTTTACTTGTGTTATCTTTGACTAATATTTAAATGTGTTTGATTATCTGAAATATTAAAGTGTGACAAACATGCAAAAAAATAAGAAATCAGGAAGGGGGCCAACACTTCACCACTGTAAGTCAGTGAGTAAGTAAGTCATTAATTCAGTAAGTAAGTACGTATGTAAGTCAGTAAGTAAGTAAGTCATTAATTCAGTAAGTAAGTAAGTATGTAAGTCAGTAAGTAAGTAAGTCATTAATTCAGTAAGTAAGTAAGTATGTAAGTCAGTGAGTAAGTAAGTACATAAGTCAGTGAGCAAGTCAGAAATTCAGTAAGTAAGTACATAAGTCAGTGAGTAAGTAAGTCATTAAGTCAGTGAGTAAGTAAGTCAGTAAGTAAGTCATTAAGTCAGTAAGTACATAAGTAAGTCAGTAAGTATGTAAGTAATTACAAAATTCAGTAAGTAAGTCAGCAAGTAAGTAAGTAAGTACATAAGTCAGTGAGTAAGTAAGCAATTACGTAAGTCAGTAAGTAACTACGTAAGTCTGTCTGTCTGCCTGTTTGCCTGTCTGTCTGTCTGTCTATCTATCTATCTATCATGGCTTCAGCTTTCAGATGAAACCAAGAAGATTTTGGGTTATTTGGGGTCCATTAGGATCTTTTCATTGATGATGGCTGTAAGAGAAATACTTTTGGTTCATTCAGAACACAGCCACATCTCCGATTATGAGTATGTACACTTATACAATCAGGTTGTTGTAACTTTTTTAATTTCCTAAAATCTGAGGGTGAAAGAAGTTCTGCCATGATTTATCTCATTTTTTTTTTTTTTATACATCACAAAAACATTTTAACAGTGATTTCATGATTAGTGTACCATTTGGCTTGCACTGTAATAAGACTTACAAATATCTATGGAAAGTAAAATTTTAAGCATAGGAAAGTGTACTTTACAAGAACGGACTTAGGTATGTTTGATAAATAATTGAATGAATAAAACGTTCGTAAAACCATTTGAGCACAGAATTGTTGCTAGTTCTAACCCTCTATAGCTAATAAGAATGCAATAATTCATTAACAGCTGTTCTGATGCATTAATGTGTGAATCCATTTAACATCTCATGCTTGAAGCATCCTTTTCCATGGGTCATTAATCCTGGTTATGAAAAATGTAGCATTTCAGCTCTCAACCCACTCACCTGAACACAAATAAAATATTTGGAAAATATTTAAAATATATAGAAAGTTTCACATCAAATGGAAACTGGATAATCTGAATTTCCTGAAGATTATAGGAAAAAGAAAGGTATGCTCTCTTGTTGTTGTTGTTGTTTTTTTAAAGTTAAATTGTGGTATTGACTGACAAGATAACATGTTGCCCAAATAGACTGAAAATAAATCATTAAAATATTCTTAACACCAGCCTGCTTGGATGCTAGTTGTATTAGTTAATTCATTATAAAATCTCAGCTTATTTTATAGCAAAACTTTTGGCAGCAATGTAACCTTGTAAGAAATGAGACTGTCATCTCAGATGTGTGAAGTTGCATTAGTTGACAAACTAATGAGCATAGAATTCTTACTAAATCATTAATTAGACCTTAGTGTTAAATATTATTTTTACCTGAATCATTGGCTGAACCTGATAAGATACCCAATGCCCGAATAAGCTGATATTCCACATTCAGAATATACAAAGCTCAGTCTTTATTGATTAGACAAAGCTGGACACAGAGCACCGGTCATTTGATAGTCCAGGAGGAACAGGCTTAGGTATTGGTCTAAACTGCCCTTCTATTTAACCTGGAAGATTGTGTATCGAGTGTGAAAAATGAGATCTGGTTCCATTGTGCACAGAAACTAAACAAACTCAGGAGTTAAACACAAGTGTGAGATCAGATTGTTTGTTATACATATACTTATTACATTTTACTATGCCTTTAAGCAAGCCTTTGCATTTTGGAATAAGAAGATTGGGCTTTAAAATATCGACCGGTCCACATACACCGATCAGGTATAACATTGTGAGCAGTGCCAGGTGAAGTGAATAAGACTGATGATCTCCTCATCATGGCACCTGTTAGTGGGTGGGATATATTAGGCAGCAAGTGAACATTTTGTCCTCAAAGTTGATGTGTTAGAAGCAGGAAAAATGGGCAAGCGTAAGGATTTGACCGAGTTTGACGAAGGGCCAAATTGTGATGGCTAGACCACTGGATCAGAGCATCTCCAAAACTGCAGCTCTTGTGGGGTGTTCCCGGTCTGCAGTGGTCAGTATCTATCAAAAGTGGTCCAAGGAACTAAGAGTGGTGAACCGGCGACAGGGTCATGGATGGCCTCATTGATGCACGTGGGGAGCGAAGGCTGGCCCGTGTGGTCCGATCCAACAGACGAGCTACTGTTGCTCAAATTGCTGAAGAAGTTAATGCTGGTTCTGATAGAAAGGTGTCAGAATACACAGTGCATGACGGGTCAGGGCTGTTTTGGCAGCAAAAGGGGGACCAAGACAATATTAGGCACGTGGTCACAATGTTATGCCTGATCTGTATATAACGTCTACGGTCATGTCTACACATATGCTTTAAATTGAAATGTTTAAGTTAACACTTTTGCTAAACAATAAAAACCTGTTCTAAAACACTGCTTTCAACTTTCCCCAAAGTGTCAGCTTTCATTACTTTGCCGTAGTCCAAAGACCAAGTGTTTACAACCTTCTCAATTGGTTCCTTTAATTGAATTTTTTTTTTTTAATCTTTTGGATGCAGGGCGTTTTAGTATTTCGAGCTGCATCCACACAACAGAAATAAAAAGTACTGTGTACTTCTGGCATACCAAAATTGAACAACTTGCCATTTGCTATATTTGGAATGCAGTACTGCAGCTCATAAATAATATATTGCCCAGCTATGCTTTTTGCCCATGTCTGGGCTCACCTGCTAAGAAAATTAGTTCCATATAGTAAAATCTGCCTAATTCATGTTATGTATGAGTATGTAGAGCTTCTAATCCTTATAATGTAGATGATTTCACTCTGTTTTCGCATAAGGTTCAAATTTTTGTGTTGTCAACATAGTCGACGTCCACTAATTGTGTAGCCGGATGACCGTAAACCTGCTGAAACTGTCCAAAAAGCACAATATGTGACTGCTCCTCCAAGATCTCTAGACATTTCAAAAACATTCCTTTATTATAAATAAATTATTTGTATAAAAATCAGGCATGCTTCAACCATGGCATATACACACTTAACAAACCAGCGGTAATTGACCAGAGTAGCCGATACAAGAGACAAAGGCATTTTCCAACGCAGATCTCACACCGTGGGACAAGAATGAAAAAATCTGCACAACCACAAAATACTTACAATTAGAATAACAACTAACATGGTTGACTCCAACATTTCCTTAATTTTCTTAGATTTCTTTTTTTTTTTTTTTTAATATGTATATATGTATATATTTTTCTCCCTCTGCTTCAACGCAGTCCCATTTCCATGTGTGGTTATGCCAGCAGTGAGCGCTGTCCCAGTCACTCCGTTGTACGGCCAATATGTTTTAAACTGTTAGAAAAAACAGGCAAGATTTGTCTCAGGACAACAAACACTCTCTTTATCATGAACAACATTAAAGTCTCATGCTTCAGTTCCAGTCAGTGCCAGTAATCCTTCCCAGAATCTTCTACTCAGGATCTTCACATGGCGTGATTGGTGTAGCTGACATACGTCGTTTTGGTGGGTAATGCTGCAAAAAGAGAAAAGAAGGACAGGTTTTTATCCTGCGTAAAGAAACGTTTTTGTTTGATGGTGCTTTGTAAGGAGCCAGAGAAATATAGCAGCTATTTTTAACACAGACTTGTGGCATCACTTTCTGAAAGTGTGACTTTGAACCTCCAATATCACACTTCTCTACACCAAATTAGATTAACTCAAGACTCAGTATGCCTGGTGCTCATTTCAGCTGTATGAAGACAAAGGAGTTCCTACTCTTTATTCCTCACGCTTTTCTTTTGAGAATCGAGTCGATAAGATTAAATCGGTCAATGTTGTGGTCAAGTGAGAATAATTAAGAAAGGATGAAAAGGAATAGGTCGTAAATTATAAGCTCACTGTCTGCCTTTTGAGGTCACATGGTATATCGGATCGTGATAGCATGCAGTGACATGCGGGTTATAGGCTTATGAACGCTCAGAAATATTAATCTTCGTAAATATTCAACATAAAGGATTGACACTGAAGAGACAGACTGGCACTGCGTCACAAGATGATTGTGTTGCTGCTTTGAACGGACTGGATCGGATCGGATCTGCTAAACTGATGGATCAAATCCGGCAAAAGATCAATCAATATGTCTTCTCCTTTCAAATGCCAGGCTATCCAACCCATTGCATAGCATTTATGTTACCAATTATGATTTGGCGCACTAGCAGAGCGTCTTCTGGCACTGAACATTTTGGATTCTCTTCTCTTCTGTATTAACAGGAAGATCCACATCCCCTGTCACGGTTTCTTAAACAAACCAAGTTGATATTCAAGAGTACGGCTAAGAATTGAATTAAGAAAGATTTGCCAAAAGTTCAGACTATAAATACTTCAGAAGCTGAGTGAATTAGGCCATCTGTTCAAATCTACATTAAAAATGCTTGAACTGTTAGCAGAAATTGCACGTTGTGCTGTAACGAGCGTTATGAGCTAAACCGATTTTAGACACCTGAAAGAAATTGTTAGAGAGTAATTTGAGCTCTACTCACTGCTGTTGTCCACACTCTCGCAGAGCTCGGTTTTCACCTCGCCGTTTGGCCTTTCACTGGCCAGCTGACTGAGCTTGCTGGACATGGTGGCAGCTGTGACAATAGCCTTGAAGCTGCGCTTGCGTTTGGGCACATTTTGCTCGGGGTGAAAGATAATTATATAGACTTTGGGCATGTAGAGCATTCCCAGTGACACAGATGCACTCAGGCTCAGAGACATGGTCAGAGTGGTCGTCTGGATGTACATCTACAATGAAGAGAAGAAGAACATTAGCAAAGGTCTGGCTAGTCTCTGAACTAATGCAAGGTTTGTTCTTTTCTTTTCCAGATCACTTGCAAGTTCAGCTGGTTTTAAAAATACAGAAGCATATACTGTGATTTCCTCTGTTTCCTAAGCTGCATTTTGTTTATTAATACCATAATCAATAGCAATGTGGTTTCAGCACACAATGTAGATTCATACCGATCTCTACATCTTCATTAAAAGTTCAATTTAAACCTTTATGTATCGCTATGGCTTTTTGGTCCATTAGTAGTATCTAGGACGCTAGAGAATATCTGATTGTTACAGAACCCTGATGGTAAGAACCAGCTTTACTGCTTTACTTTACTCAGAACCAAGTACCAAGCACTTGGGACCTTCGATGAAATGAAGGTAGACATCCACAGAGAAACTTTCATGGCTGTTCAGGGTTTAGTTTAGTTTGTTAAGTTGTTCATCCAGCTGTTAGCTTCCATTATTTTCCTCACACGCGCAAACCCCGAATGAAATGAAGTCAAAATCTTCTAATAATAAAAGAAATGATTGCACCTGAATAGAACAACTCTGTATGAATTGCAGTTCAATCAATCCGTGCAGAGGATTAAAATAATACACGCATTGTGCTTGCTTATTAATATTTGTTGTTGTTTCTCAAATGTTTTTCAAAGAATAAGATTAAAAAATTTTAAATATATATATATATATATATATATATATATATATATATATATATATATATATATATATATATATAAAATTCTCTCTTTTATTGTTATACTAGGATTGCTTCTACATTGCTCTTAAAACACTTCCTGCCACATGTTTTTTTATAGCTTGCAGACACACAATTAAATGGTGAGAGAGTGCAGAGTACAGAGACTGCAAAACCTACACTTCTCTTACATTTCCTTTCATTTTAGCCCTGTTATCTTATTATTTTTGGTGTATCATGCCTACTATTCCACCGCACTGTGAGAAAATGCAAAGAATTATTCAGGAGCCACAGCAGTGGGTTGATGTTAAAATGGTTGGCTGATTCTTTTGCCACTTCAAGACAAGGATTACAAAAAATTAATCACAGGAAAAGTAAATTAGCCTTATTAATAATACGCTTCAATGAGTGCACTAGCTAGACCGAAACTGTTCAGCACACTATCTCTATAACACTCCACATTTTCAGGCCAGGCTTTTTTTTCTTTCTTTTTTTGTTCTTTCTCAGGCTAAGCTATAGATGTCCTGTATTAAAAGAACGTACTTATCAGTAGTCATAGCCAGTATGACACAGAAATCATTACCAGGCAAAAATATTCACAGCAAAAATCAGCCTGTAATATCAGAAATTAGATTCACATTAAGTATAATCATTTATCATACTCTGAAAGAATTCCAGATGGTGTTGGAGCTCATTTCCTTTGCACCATTGGTATATTACGCAAATATAATGCTAAGATGTTTTAATAGAACATCTGAAGCTCGACACAAACACATGAAATTGCAATGAGGAACGTACAAGCAAATATAGCATTCTTTTTAAAACAGAGAAGTAGGTCAGCTTAATATGCAAATGACCGTACCTTTAATATTTAATCAAATACATAAGACGACATGTTCTAAGCTAGCTTTTCAACGTGTCAGTGGATGCACATGATCCATCTCCCCCAAACCCCTCACCCCTCACCCCCACAGACCTGTCACTTCCTTTTCTTTCTGGTTATATAATATATGATGCAATTTGCACTAAAGAGGCCAAGGCATTATTATTGCACACATAATTATCTGATGGTCTTAACTAGCACTATGGATAAAGAACATGGGAATAGTGAGACATTACCCTGCGGATGTTTTTGCACTAGAACACAGAGAGATGAGGTGAAGCTATATGCAGCCACACTTCACTGCCTCATTGCATCATTTAATCTTCTGACAAAAAAATAAAATAAGGAAAGATCATCACAAAAGATGAGATATGTGTTGCTGATTTAATCCTGTTCAATCACGGCGTATTGGCATTTTGTCAAAATGAACAAAATGAACCCTTACATAATGTTATAAAATAATTTATTACGGTCTACAGAGTATGAGATGCTTGTCAAGCTATTCGGGTTTTTTTTGAGCCCTCTGAGGGGCCTGATACAGAATTCTGGCTGGTAGCTTGTATTGATTTCTGAGTTTATGGGGATGACCTGTTTTGCACCAGCCTGTTCATTTGCTCATTCTAATAGCTTCATAATGGAATGTTGGTGATGTAAATGAGACATGAAATATAATCAATAATCATAAAATGTAAAAATGGCTGAAAGGCCTAGATTAATTATGTGGTAGAAAAAAAGGGAGGTGGTGTCGAGTCCATTTACATTACATTACACACAAAATCCGATGACACAGCCTACATCTATATGCCCTTAATGCCATGTTCATATTTTAAATGATGTTGGCATTGCTTTACCATTAGTAATGTTCATTCATTCATTGTGTACCACTTATCCGATCTATTCTTGGGTCACGGGGAGCCTGTATCTCAGGCGTCATTGGGCATCAAGGCAGGATACACCCTGGACGGAGTGCCAACCCATCACAGGGCACACACACTCTCATTCACTCACGCAGGTGTGAGGTGGAGGTGTGAGGCAAACGAGCTAACCACTAAGCCACCGTGCCCCCCTATATTATATTATATTATATTATATTATATTATATTATATTATATAAATGAAGTACTGTATCCTGTAACTAATGAATAAAGAAGAAGTAACACATGTTTCAGGTTTAAGGCAAACTTATATTTTATAAACACATTTTTTAAGGTAATAATGCAATGTCAAAATCCTCCTTGCTTTTCCGAGAGACATTTTATTTGGTCACTGACCTATTCATTCATTCATTTATTTTTTTTATTCGTTCCTTCGTTCATTAATTTGTTCATTCATTCATTCATTCATTCATTCATTCATTCTTCCATCCATTCAGACATTCATCTATTCATTCATTCATTCGTTCATTTGTTTATTCAGTCATTCGTTCATTCATTCGTTAGTTCATTCATTCGTTCCTTCATTTATTCATTCGCTTATTCATTCATTCGTTCATTCATTAGTTTATTCATTCCTTCCTTCCTTCATTCATTCATCCATCCAACCATCCATCTATCTATCCATCCATCCATCCATTCGTTCATTCATTCATTAGTTTGTTTGTTCATTCATTTGTTTATTCATTCATTAATTTATTAATTCGTTCGTTCCTTCCTTCCTTCATCCATCCATTCATCCATCTATTGATTTGTTCATTAATTAATTCATTCATTCTTTCGTTCATTCATTTATTCAGTCTTTCGTTCATTCATTTATTCATTCACTCTCACAATATTCACTCTGTGTATGTGGACACCTGCCCATGCACCCATATGTGAGCAGCCTTCCCCAAATCTCTCAAATGCTCCAAAATCTAGCGAAAGGCCTTCTCAGAAGAGCATAGGAGACCAACTCCATATTAATGCCCATGGTTTTGGAACAATTTGCTATGGGTGTAATGGTGTGGTGTCCACATATTTTTGGCAATATTGCGCACGTTATTCTGGCAAGGCTGATTCCAGAGCTTATTTTAGGAATACACTCTGAACAGGATGCCAGCCAATCAAAGGGCACCATGCACACATTCACACCGACGGGCAATCTAGTGAAGCACATCCTCTTATTACCATATGTTTTGGGAGGTGGGAGGAAACCAGAAAAATCTGATGAAACCCACACAGACACAGCGGAAAACTCCACAATAACCCAAGCTCATTATCAAACCAGAGGTCCTGGAGCCACTGCATCACCATGCAGCCCTTAACCAAGCATTCAAACTAATGATATATGTTTGCATGAATAAGCTAATAAAATAATGCAATTACAGGCTAAAGAATCATCTTTCAAACGGCAAGGAAATAATTTTTCTATGACAATACTCTCTTATGAAAAGTACACACAAAGCTAATACAGATAAATACACAACCTAGCTAATATGAGAGAAATTACTACATATGAAACAGAGAGATTTTAAAACTAAGAATTATTAGCCTTACCCAGTAACTGTTTTTTTACCCTACCAGGCTACACTAAAACTAATAATCTCTTGCGCATTATATTTTTATCCAGTTAAACTCACACAGGGAACCTTCGTGTAAATTCTGTGTTAAAATATCCCGTCCTTCCAGATCTGGCCTGTCTGACCTAGCAGTATATAACAGAAAGCCCAGTAAGATCCAGAGAGACTGTCCTCATGTTCAGACGCTAATATCCGTTCGTGCGAACTGTATAACGTTAGCCACTTTTCTTTTTGTTCCCATATCATTGTATCAGTAACAAGATAACACTCCTCCAGCAGAAGGCATCATGCATCGAGCAACTGGAATTGTCTAAGGGAGAAAATAAACAATCAGCATGGATATTGCTCAAGCAGAGACTGCGTAATGATGCTACTGGGTTATTCGCAGACACAAAACAACTGCACTAATGAGTAGAAGGATGAAATATTGTGTGAGGAAAAAAAAAAGTTTATAGCCTTCCACTCATCAGCTGTAAAGACTCAGCAACTATAAAGAACTGAGCTAACATCTGAGCAGGGAACACTTTCACCTGGATTTGTCAGTTTATTTGTTTATAACATAATGGTTAGTTAATATAACCTTTTGGAATCGAATTCTTATGTATGTTAAAAGTCTTCTTCTTCTTTCGGCTTTTCCCTTCAGGGGTCGCCACAGCGAATCATCTCTCTCCACCTATCCCTATCTTCTGCGTCCTCAACACTTCATATACTCATTTATTACATCCATATCTTATGTATGTTAAAAGTACATACAGAAAAGAAAAAATACAGCAGGGTGTGGCGATATCAGAGGCAACAGTTCGATATTTATCGATTTAGTAGACTCTTATCGCTATGTGTTAACGGTGTACAGAACCTGGTGAAGGCCTACGTTAATAGGTGCATGATGAAGGCGTATTAAACTTTAGAATTAGGATCACAAGCAAATCACCTTGCTATCCCTTTATACATCAGTTTTAAATCTGAGTTTTTGCAGGTGGTGCCTTTTTCAATCCATGCATCGGCCAAAATTGTCCAGTCGTTACATCTCTAGCTGGTACGAGAAAATTACAAAGGCTGGTTCGGTGTGATGCAGCCAGGCGTAAAGATTGAGCAGTGTTACCACAACAGAGTTAATAATTTTCCAATAACAGTATGGCATGTAGTGTTTAATTCGTCTAATAGCGTAGCGTTTTGCCAACGATTTGAAATTTTCATTTATTTCAGCATGACACCTCGTAAGTTCTTGTTATCACACTCATTATAGCAGGTGCAACCAGTCTTTCCCTCACCAGGCTCTCTTCTTTCTCTCAATTGGTCATGATACACGATATTGGTAAACGTTTTGGGACACCCCTCCAAATTATTGAATTCAGGGGTTGTTTTTCAAGGGTTGGGTTCAAATGTGCTTCTAGAGGAATGATCAGAAATTCCCATAAACACACTCCTAAACCTTGTGGAAAGCCTTCCCAGAAGAGTTGAAGCTGTTATAGCTGCAAAGGGCGGGACAACTCCATATTACATTCATGTGCATGTAAAGGCAGACGTCCCAAAACTTTTGGCAACACAGTGTAACATGAGCCCACAATGCTCTCTTTTGATAAGGAATTGGAAAACTTCCTGGCCATAACCTGAGACTGCTTCCATAAATCTCCTTATAGAGAAATAACCATATCAATGCTTAATTACCTTTGTTACATCTGAAAATTATCTGTTTACTAGCTTTAGATTGTATGGAGCATCTGCCATACATGTTTTTTTATATAGGTTTTAACTACAGAAATGATAAAATATCAGCACAAGCACATTCATAGAAACCTGTGATTTGAAATATGTCTGAAAATAGTTTTAAGAATTCTGTGGGATAAACTGATTTTCTTTCTATGACACAAGAATAGATTAAAGCAGCTTTTGTTTGAACTGAGCCAAGTGGTTGTTGTTTTTTGTGTAGTTGTTGTACACAGACTAAGGTTTGGGCATTTTGCATATATTAAAGCTATTTGTTTTTGTGGTTTGCTCTTAGTTTTCCTTCTCTTATTCACACTCACAAAATTAGTTATTAGAATTATTGTGTCAGTGAGTAATAATCGCATCTGTTACGCTTCAGTTATGACAGTATGTGTAACAAAACAAAACCTTTTAAAAAAAAAATTTAAAAAATACTAAAACTCTTTTTAGTACTACTTATCCATTTGGGGGTGTTTGTCACGCAGAATAGGCCAGCAACCGTTCCATAGCTCGAATTTTATCATCTGAGACTTCATCATCCAAAAAAACATCAAAAAAGTAATAATGTAAAGCGAAATGGTGTGGAAAGGTCCGGCGCCCAACTCTCAGTCCCAACTTTTTCATCTCAGTCAAGAGAAATTCCATTATTAAGATCTATATCTTTCTTTCAATTTGTAAATTGTCATTTTAGAATTTTCATTAAAAAGGTAGATCAAAAACCTCATAAAGCTATGAGTATAGCTTATATATCAAAAAAACTATGTAGGTATGTCTAGCCCATATATGTGGGTGTAAGAGGAGCGAAACAGGACACTCAAAAATCTTTAAACTCACCCGCTCTGCAGATTGTGCCGTCCCAAAGAAGATTGGTATGAAAGCAAGCCAGATGATGCAGGTGGTGTACATAGTAAATCCAATAGGCTTGGCCTCATTAAAGGTCTCTGGTACTCCTCTGGTTTTGATGGCATAAACAGTGCATGTGACCATTAAGAGAATGCTATAGCCTAACGAACAGATGAGGGAGAGATCCGATATGTCGCATTTGAGTACGCCGCGGGCGTTTTCAGGGTCCTGCGTGCGCTGTTCACCATAATCCACAAAAGTGTGTGGCGGGTCGGCGATGAACCACACCAGCACACCCATGAGCTGCACTGAGATTAGACTGAAGGTGATGAACAGCTGGGAGGCGGGGCTGATGAAACGCGGCGCTGCCACCGAGCACTTACCCTGCTCGAAGATGCGGTGAATGCGGTTGGTCTTGGTGAGCAGTGCGGCATAGCTGAAGCACATGCCCAGGCCAAGGAAGAGCCTGCGGAAGGAGCACACGGCCACTCCGGGTGCTGCGATCATAGGAAATGTGGTGATGTAGCAGAGGAATATTCCCGTAAGCAGCACATAGCTCATCTCCCTGCCTGAGGCGCGTACAATTGGTGTATCATTGTACCGTATGAAGGTGATTATCACAAATGTGGTGGCTATGATACCCAGAATGGCGATGAAAACAGGTACCATGGCCCAGGCAGAGTGCCACTCCAGCTTAATGATAGGGATGGGCTGGCAGCCAGTGCGGTTGTGGTCAGGCCGCTGCTCGTACGGACACAGCTGGCACATGAACTCGTTGGCCTGGTAGTGGTATCCCTCACAGCGCTCACAGTGCCAACAGCATGGCACGCCCTTCACCACCTTCTTTCGCTCCCCAGTCTGACAGGGCATGCTGCACACCGAGCTGGGCATCGACGAGTCCCCACTCACCCACTGCATGACACCCATCTGGAGAGGTACACAAGTGTAATTATGAGTATCCAATATAAATTAGGACGTGTTCTTAGTATGCTTTTTTCGTTATTTAATTAAACGGAATTAATTCAAATGAAACGTAACTGAATTTCATCATCCATACACTGACTGTGAATACAGCGAAAAGCAGCATCATTTCTATTATGGTCATAAACATTTACTCTCATTGACCTTTTATGAAATTATTTCAGCCGAACCAAATGAACTGAAACGCAATAGCATGTGCCATTCCTCACATTTAAATGCAGCTGATCTGTCCAGTGCCCGATGACTTTGTACTCAGCAGAATCGTTAGTGATTTGATACTGGAAGATGTCGTATCGTCCGGGAGCATCTCCGTTCTCGTTGAACATTACAGGGGTTTTAGCACTACCTGTTGGGGGAAAAAAAGTCTGTTAAAATCATTATTCCAGTCCTTGTTTAATATAGAATCTGGTTATCCCTGTCTCCAGTGTAGAAGTGCGGATTTAATTCTGACATTAAGGCTAGCCTTATAATAATCACTACCTCTCCCTCATGGGTTAAAATATATTTATCCAAAGCAGGCTATATGATTATAATCAGAATAGAATTGGTGTCCAGGGTTACGCTGCACGTGATGAGCGATTCACTAATCCTTCCTAAAGCCTCAGCAAATGTTTAATCATTTAATTATTATGCATTACAGCTCCATCACTGTGAGCCATACTTGACTTTCTCCCAGGCCTTTTGGAATTTCAGATCAAACATTTTTAGGCTACAACAGAATGATTAGCGAGGACAGTAACACAAACGAGCATCTCAGGGGAACAGGATATGATGCATCATTAAAACACCTGCAGAGAGGCAGCTTGCACAGGAGCCACGGGCCTGCAGGACTCAAAGCATACAAAAAATACAGTCCAGCTGGATTCAGTCATCTGTAAAAGCTCATGAGTAAAATGAAAACTTTCACACATGCATTATGTCTATAGCACATTATTGCACCATAACACCAGGCAACACAATTCACCGCCGAATCCCATTAAAGCCTCCATATGTCTCCTCATCGAAGCACACGGCTGTGACCATTTCTCTAGTAGCCACATGATTTTCCTGCCTCGACCAAAGACTGATTCGGTGATTGAATGACTACCACACTCACAAGATGTTGTGATTAAACAAGGCCATGCTTAATCACAGGTTAGAGCCATTTTGTGAACTCAATTAGAAAGCTGCTCTTCAGAATGGGCTGCATAAAACCTGACAAGATAAAATGGATGTTTCAGTAATTAAGAAATCAATCTATTAAAGATGGCAATTAAAGTCTCAACCTTTCGTAATTTAGCCTTAATGTATGTACACAAGTGTATCCACTTACTGCCTACATTTTAGCATAAGAACAGATGCGTTGTAAAACCTCCTCCACGGCTTATGAAGCACTAATCGCCTGCTTAAAAAAATATATTAAGAAAAATCAGATTTTAACCCCGCCTCAGTTCAATTGCTTTACACAGAATAAAGATGTCACATTTCTCTATAATTGAACTGAATTAACATTATTGAAGAAGTACATTAAGAAAGCGCCCTAGGAAATAGAGCGAGACAAACAAATATAATGTGCACAGTATGTCTTTAGTCCGGCACAGAAAGGATTTAACTAAATGCTAATGAAACATCCCTAACACTAGCCTGTCTTAATCATAAACAGTTTCATTCCATTAAACTCACTAAGTGCGACCTACTAGTGTGTACAGAACAGCTTCTAAAACATATGGCGTAACACAGGAATTAGCATAGCTCATGTGCAATAATCAAGCAAGACACTGCTGTTTAGAGCCGTGCGCTTTTCTCAGCATCTCATAAAAATAAACGTGTGCACGAAGGCAATGAAGCGTCTGTGACTGCAGATGAGCTGGCAATTGCCCACAGGCAGCTGCAGAGTTTGCTGAGATTCAGAGCTTCATGCTATTCTGGATTCATTAATTTGCTTGCTTGTTCAGATCGTCCTCTTGTCACTTAGGACGGAACAATGATAGCAAATTGTTGGTAAAGGTTCAATCAAACAAAGGCTGTACACAGAAACAGGATGCGTGACGTGAAGATGTGTGACAAGGCACAGAAAGTTATAAAAACTTCACCTGCTTGTTATGTGTAAAAAAAAATCGATAGCAGTATTTAGCATCTAACCTTTGGGGTTCTTGTCACAGATAAAGAGAATGTATACAGCATATAAGCCAAGCTGCAGCATGTATATTTATGTGAACCACCCTGCTGGCAACTTCTGTTATTATGCTCGGATTGGAGCATACATCTGATTTAATAGCTATGTTTTACTGATAGAGTTTCCTTCCGCAATATAGCAATTTCCACCAGTGTGCTGTTACATGAGCAGTATTCTCAAGTGGAATGATTATCAGCTTTCCTTCAGTAAATACTAACCTATCTACACAAATAGACGGTCGGTGCAGGAGCTCACAGATTACTGGATAAATGTGTTTCAAGGAATAAGGGTGATTTCTCAGTTGGAGTGTTGTGTATCTTGTGTAACACTTTAAAATGAAACTTGTAGTAGTTTTTATCTTTTACGACATGAAAGTGGAGAAAACGTGTTCCAAATTATACAAACCTAGCTCTGATATAAACTTGTACAAGGTGCTTACACTGACAGTTAGGCTCTGTTTTGCTCTTATATGAGTAACATCGTTGAAAGTAACAGGGTTGAGGGGATTCTTTAGCCTTGTACATATACACAGTGTGGTTAACAAGCCTGATGAAATACAGTTATTAAGGTTAATTAAGTTAATTAAGTTATAATTTTCTTATACACCAATCAGGCATGACATTCTGAGCAGATGATCTCCTCATCATGGCACCTGTTAGTGGGTGGGACATATTAGGCAGCGAGTGAAGAGCCAAATTGTGATGGCTAGACCACTGGATCAGAGCATCTCCAAAACTGCAGCTCTTGTGGGGTGTTCCCGGTCTGCAGTGGTCAGTATCTATCAAAAGTGGTCCAAGGAAGGAACAGTGGTGAACCGGAGACAGGGTCATGGGCGGCCGAGGCTCACTGATGCACGTGGGGAGCGAAGGCTGGCCCGTGTGGTCCGATCCAACAGACGAGCTACTGTTGCTCAAATCGCTGAAGAAGTTAATGCTGGTTCTGATAGAAAGGTGTCAGAATACACAGCGCATCGCAGTTTGTTGGCTGCATAGCCGCAGACCGGTCAGGGTGCCCATGCTGACCCCTGTGCACCACCGAATGACACTTTACCCAAGAATTATATATAGATTTGGGTTCACAAAATCTTGGGTAAAGTGTCATTTCCAATCACTATAACTAAAAAAAAGAAAAGAAAAATGATTGAGAGAACTTTTCTTCTTCCCACGATCTTAAGAAACTTCCTGTTCTGGAATATTCCACATATTTCACACAGGCATATGTGATTTGGTAACCGTATCGTGTGAATGTTTTTGGAATATAATGCACAATTTTTTTTATAGCCTATAACAGAAGAGGCAGAACCTGTGAATTTGTATTTTTTTATGTTTTATGCTAAAAATATGCACACTGTAGTCTGGTATAGAGCATAGGATGGTTGTAAAGAGCTTGTGAATTTCCCCGATGATTAAAATACCATTTACCTTTCCTAAATTTGCAAATATAATTTCAGTGGGACACAAAATCATGGACTCATTCAAAGAAAGGAAAAGGAATTTCCCGATGCTGTGGGATTTCTTGTTTTCTAACCTATTAAAATATTGCATGAGGCTCTTTATCTCAGCAGGGACATCATCTCATCACAAACACTGTAGTTTCTCTCCGTGTATTAAACTAGTTCATTGAATCAGTTTTGCGGCATTTCTGTCCAGCTTTTGAAAAGGTTATCCGCATTGGAAATGTGGGGAAACTCCCTGAGGCATGACCTTTGACCTCATAAAGTCATCTACAGTCTGGCAGCAATCCCTCACTCTGACAGGAGTTGATATTGGATGATTTTGTCCTCGGAAATACGACCAATAAAAAAAAGGAGAAGCAGAAGCAGGGCCGAATACGACCACGTCACGCTCGCCGGGCCTCGGAAGAGCTCGTGGTAATACAATTGTTTAGAATCTAATGTGAAATGGCTGTACCTCGAAGCTACAGCAAACAAAATGTCAAGCAAAAGCTCTGCGTTATTTTATGTGGAGCTGATTAAGCGTCTTGCTTGCACTGTGGATTCCGTCGTTGCTTGTCACACATCATTTTTAACCTTTTAGCCCTGAAGTTAAACATAAAATACCGGATTTGTTTGGGGAAAAAATGATTATCAGACCTAGCGCCTGCAGCATGCCTCTCAGTTCCTAGGAGCGACCTGGTGATGTAGACATCGCAACGAACACTCATTACAAGGAGATCTAAAAATAATGGCAGACCCTACGACAAGGAAGGTCTTCTGTTGTCCACAGCTAGTGACAAAAAGATCTTTCTCATGACACTATGGAATTAACGTCGGAAAGTCAGCCGTAAATGTATAGAAAGTTGTCTTATGAACTCGCAGCATTTCTGAATAAACCTTAGAGAAAGTCAGAGACCAGACGGTTTCATCATCAGGGGAACGTTTCCTTCCAAAATGCTCCCTAAAGGTTAATTAGCATGTCTGTCTGTGCGTTTGTGTGTGAGAGAGAGACACAGAGACAGAGAGGATATATATATATATATATATATATATATATATATATATATATATATATATATATATATATATATATATATATATATATATATATATATATATATTTATATAAAAGAGTTAGGACTAGTGGCCTTTAATAAAGGTCAGTGGACAGTATAGCTCAATATCCTGGAAGTAATTTGAATTCTTGAAATATAAAAGCAGTAAAACAACCCAAACAAATCATTACATTTCATTCACACAAAATGACATGCGGTCCAGCTCAAAGAATCTTTTGAATATGGAGTAAAAGGAAGAATCTGGACTGGATTAACTGTAACGCTGATCAACACTGGACCACTTCCAATCTGTTTCTTTTTAATATCGGGTGTAAATCCTTTGACCTGTGTGGGCACTGTGATGCTTTGGAAGTCAGTAAGCAGGAAAAAAGTGTTGGTTTACATTTGTTATGCTGGAGTGAAAGGCTGAAAATGAAATTTATACAATTCCCATGACATGAATTACATGATCAAGCTTGATGCATGACGTTTGCCTCACAGGTAATGATGCTAACAGAGCTTCTTCTTCTTCTTTCGGCTTTTCCCTTCAGGGGTCGCCACAGCGAATCATCTCTCTCCACCTATCCCTATCTTCTGCATCCTCAACCCTTGCACCCACTAGCTTCATATCCTCATTAATTCCATCCATATACCTCCTCTTTGGCCTTCCTCTTTGCCTCCTGCCTGGCAGCCCCATGTCCAACATTCTCCTACCAATATACTCACTGTCCCTCCTCTGAACATGTCCAAACCATCTTAATCTGGCCTCCCTAACTTTGTCCCCCAAACGTCCAACATGAGCTGTCCCTCTGATGTACTCATTCCTAATTCTGTCCAATCTTGTCACTCCCAAAGAGAACCTCAACATCTTCAGCTCTGCTACCTCTAGCTCTGACTCCTGTCTCTTCCTCAGTGACACTGTCTCTAAACCATACAGCATGGCCGGTCTCACCACTGTCCTGTACACCTTCCCCTTGATTCTCGCTGATATTTTCTGATCACACAGAACTCCCGACACCTTTCTCCACCCATTCCAACCTGCCTGCACTCGCTTCTTTACCTCTTTCCCACACTCTCCATTACTCTGGACTGTTGACCCCAAGTACTTAAACTCCTGTACCTTCTTCACCTCTTCACCCTGTAACCTTACTGTTCCACTTCCCTCCCTTTCATTCACACACATGTACTCAGTCTTACTACGACTGACCTTCATTCCTCTTCTCTCCAGTGCAAACCTCCACCTCTCCAGGTTTTCCTCCACCTGCTCCCTGCTCTCACTACAGATCACAATGTCATCTGCAAACATCATTGTCCAAGGAGACTCCTGTCTGACCTCCTCTGACAACTGGTCCATCACTATAGCAAACAGGAAGGGGCTCAGAGCCGATCCCTGATGCAGTCCCACCTCCACATTGAACTCCTCTGTCTGACCTACAGCACACCTCACCACTGTCCTGCTCCTCTCATACATGTCCTGCACCACTCTGACATACTTCTCCGCTACTCCTGACTTCCTCATACAGTACCACAGCTCTTCTCTTGACACCCTGTCATACGCTTTCTCCAAGTCTACAAACACACAGTGCAACTCCTTCTGACCATCCCTATACTTCTCCATCAAAATCCTCAGAGCAAAAATTGCATCTGTTGTGCTCTTTCTGGGCATGAAGCCATACTGCTGCTCACAAATTTCCACTACCTGCCTTAACCTAGCTTCCACTACTCTTTCCCATACCTTCATTGTATGGCTCATCAACTTTATCCCCCTATAGTTACTGCAACTCTGCACGTCACCCTTATTCTTAAAGATCGGCACTAACACACTTCTTCTCCATACCTCAGGCATCCTCTCACTCTCTAAAACCCTGTTGAACAAACTAGCTAAAAATTCCACTGCTGCCTCTCCCAGACACTTCCAGACCTCCACCGGAATGTCATCAGGACCAACTGCCTTCCCACTTTTCATCCTCTTCAAAGCCTTCCTGACTTCATCCTTTCTAATCTTATCTACTTTCTGTTCCACAGAGTTCACCCCTTCTACTCTTTTTTCCCTCTCATTTTCCTCATTCATCAGCTCCTCAAAGTACTCCTTCCATCTCCTCTGTACACTCTCCTCACTTGTGAGCACCCTTCCATCTCTATCCTTAATAACTCTAACTTGCTGCACATCCTTCCCATCTCGATCCCTCTGCCTAGCTAACCTGTACAAGTCCTTCTCTCCTTCTCTAGTGTCTAACCTAGTGTACAACTCGTCATATGCCTTCTGCTTGGCCTTAGACACCTCCCTCTTCACTCTGCGCTGTAACTCCTTGTATTCCTGTCTATTCTCTTCAGTCCTGTCCATGTCCCACTTCTTCTTGGCTAACCTCTTTCTCTGGATACTATCCTGAACTTCCTCATTCCACCACCAAGTCTCCTTATCTTCTTTCCTCCTTCCAGATGACACACCCAGCACCTTTCTCCCTGTCTCCCTGATCACTTCTGCTGTAGTTTCCCAGTCATCTGGCAGCACTACCTGACCACCCAGAGCCTGCCTCAACTTCTGTCTAAATTCCTCACAACATTCCTCCTTTTTCAGCTTCCACCACTTGGTTTTCTTCTCTATCTCTGACCTCTTCTTCTTACAGACCATCAAAGTCATCCTACACACCACCATCCTATGCTGTCTGGCTACACTCTCTCCCACTACCACTTTACAGTCACTAATCTCTTTCAGATTGCCTCTTCTACATAGGATGTAGTCTACCTGTGTGCTCCTACCTCCACTCTTGTAAGTCACTCTATGCTCCTCCCTCTTCTGAAAATAAGTGTTAACCACACCCATGTCCATCCTCTTAGCAAAGTCCACTACCATCTGTCCTTCAAGGTTCCTTTCCTTAACTCCAAACTTGCCCATCACCTCCTCATCACCTGTGTTCCCCTCACCAACATGTCCATTAAAATCCGCTCCTATCACCACTCTCTCACCTGTGGGAATACTCTCCATCACCTCATCTAATTCACTCCAGAATCTCTCTTTCTCCTCCAACTCACAACCTACCTGTGGGGCATAACCACTAACAACATTCAACATCACCCCTTCAATCTCTAACTTCAGACTCATCACCCTGTCTGACACTCTCTTCACCTCCAGAACATTCCTCACAAACTCCTCCTTCAGGACCACACCTACCCCATTTCTCTTACTATCCACACCATAATAAAACAGCTTGAATCCTGCTCCTATACTACGAGCCTTGCTACCCTTCCACCTGGTCTCCTGTACACACAGTATATCCACCTTCCTTCTCTCCATCACATCAGCCAGCTCTCTACCTTTCCCTGTCATAGTACCAACATTCAGAGTTCCTATTCTCAGTCCTACACTCTTACCTTTCCTCTTCTCTCTCTGTCTGCGCACTCTCCTCCCTCCTCTACTTCTTCGACCAACAGTAGCCCAATTTCCACCGGCGCCCTGTAGGTCAACGGCGCCGATGGCGGTCGTTGTTAACCCGGGCCTCGACCGATCCGGTATGAAATTCGTACTGACGATTCGCATGGTTAAATTTGGCAATGTTTTACGCCGGATGCCCTTCCTGACGCAACCCTCTCTATTTATCCGGGCTTGGGACCGGCACAGAAGTCACTGGACTGCGACCCCCATGGCTAGATTGATGCTAACAGAGCGATATGCTGAAATAAAAAGGCTTAAGACGTATGGAAGGCTAATATTGATCAGATTTTAATAAAAATCTTGCCACTACTCGATCCGTACCGGAAACGGTATTTGTTCTGCGCATGAGCAGAAATGCGTCTACTTCCTGTCTGAAGTATGACGAAACGATTTATGGCAGTTTCGGGTATTTCTAATACTGCTGTTAAAATACCACTACGCATACACACACACACACACACTCACTTAGAAACACATTATAACATGAATGAGGTTAATGCTGGGAAATTACTGTCAATTTTGTTTTTTTTTTTTTTTTTTTTTTTTTTTACAGACAGTTAAACCTGTGGTGGAGACCAGTGAGTTTCTATATCATATTTATATTTTTAAATATACATTTGATATTTATTACAAATTTATGAAATTGTATGAATATACGTATGTTAAGATTGAAATTCATTTTAAAGTTGTCCTTTTTTTGGAAAATATTGATTATTTTAATCTTTAATACATTGAATAAATAAATAGATAGATAGATAGATAGATAGATAGATAGATAGATAGATAGATAGATAGATAGATAGATAGATAGATAGATAGACAGACAGATAGATAGATAAATAAATATTTTGTCTGTTCCTTAGATGCAGACATTTGTTAAAGTATGCTGAAATAAGTAGAACTGTGAAGTAGAACATGAAGGACGGAATCCATTTACAAATAAATAAATAAACAAACAAACAAATAAATAAATAAATATTTTGTGTGTTTCTTAAATTCAGACATTTGTTAAAGTATGCTGAAATAAGTAGAACTGTGAAGTAGAATATGAAGGACGGAATCCATTTATAAATAAATAAATAAACAAACAAACAAACAAATAAATAAATAAATAAATATTTTGTGTGTTTCTTAAATTCAGACATTTGTTAAAGTATGCTGAAATAAGTAGACCTTTATCTTTATGAAATTAAATATTAAATGTAAAACAAACACACACACACACACACACACACACACACACACACACACACACACACACAGACACACAGACACACACACACACACACACACTGCATTACCCAAATGGAGTTTAGCAAATGTAAAATATTTAATGTCATTTTTTCATTTATTTAACATCATTTAATCCATTGAATTTGTGCCAATTTAATCAATATAATTTAACTGATATATTTTACCCAAAAAATTGTATTTACAATCAAGAGAATCACTAGTAAAGAACTATTTCCTTGATCCGCACGGACCATTATCAGTAGTATTAGATTATTAGTAGTATCATAACAAGACTGTTATAAATACCCGAAACTGCCGTAAATCGTTTCGTCATACTACAGACAGGAAGTAGAACGTTCAGTACGTTTACGGCAGAAAACGTACTGAAGCCAAGAGTCCTTCAAAATAAATCAATAATCTAAATGGTAAATAAATGTCTCCTAACCAAAAGATACTCTGGATCAAGAATTATATATCTTTGTTAAACAACACAGTTTTAAAGATCTGTCTATTACTACGGCTTAGATTATACGGAGCGTCCACCATACAAGTGAATCCGTTGTTGCTATGGCGATAAGAAAGTAATTTCGATTACCGTGATGAGCGATATCGTGTCAGAACAACATTATTAGAATTAAGCGATCATTTGATTTGAAACGAATCAGCAGCCTCTGACACGTACAGGAACTCCTGAACCTGAACATCCACAGGATCCTGAGCTCCTTCCAGAACCTGACAGGGTTGAAAACACTGGAAGCTGAGAGCATGTGGAAGCTGTGTAAAGATGGTGGTAAAGTTATATAGAGTGTTTCATTAGCTGGGAATGAGCAGCAGGTGTTGAGGGATCTGGTGCTGAGAGTGTGATGTTGAGGTGTACTGCATGTGTGCGTCTGACATTACGTGTTGTGGCTAAATACAGCAGACAGGATACAGTTCCGCTGGTGATGCAGCATGAACTGATCAGTATATCTGTGTTTATATCATCTCTCTCTCTCTCTCTCTCTCTCTCTCTCTCTCTCTCTCTCTCAATCTTTGATTCTGTCTCTAACTTCTATCTTTATCTATAACTTCTATATCTATCTATCTATCTATCTATCTATCTATCTATCTATCTATCTATCTATCTATCTATCTATCTATCTATCTATCTATCACTCTTTCATTCCGTCTTTCTCCCTCCATCTTTTGCATTCTATCTCTCTCTCTCTCTCTCTCTCTCTCTCTTTCTCTCTCTCTCTCTTTATGTTTCTCTCATTCACGCTTTCTCTCTCTCTCTCTCCCTCTCTCTCTCTCTCTCTGTCTCTCTCTCAATCTGTGATTCTGTCTCTAACTTCTATCTTTATCTATAACTTCTATATCTATCTATCTATCTATCTATCTATCTATCTATCTATCTATCTATCTATCTATCTATCTCCATCTTTTGCATTTTCTCTCTCTCTCTCTCTCTCTCTCTTTATGTTTCTCTCATTCACGCTTTCATTCTGTCTCTCTCGTGTTCTGTCTCTCTCTCACGTTCTGTCTCTCTGTTTCTCTCACTCTCTCTCTCTCTCTTTCTGTCTCTCTCTCACTCTTTTTTCTGTCTTTCTCTCTCCATCTTTCTCTCTCTCTCTGACTCTTTCGTTCTGTCTTTCTCTCTCCATCTTTCTCTCTCTCTTTTTGTCTTTCACTCTTTCATTCTAGCTCCCTTGGGTTTTGTCTCTCTCACTCTCTCCATCTATAACTTTCTCTCTCTCTCGCTCTCTCGTTCTGTCTCTCTCTCACTTTCTCTCTTTCTGTCTCTTTCACTCTTTCTTTCTGTCTCTCTCTCATGTTCTGTCTCTCTGTTTCTTTCTGTCTCCCTCGCATTCTGTCTCCCATTCTCTCCCTCCCTCTCTCTTACACACACACACACACACACACACACACACACACACACACACACACACACACACACACACACACAAAACTAATAATTCACCTTTTGCTAGCATTTTGAGAGCATTTGGGCAAAAAATCTTCCCTTTTGGCCGCTGATTTTCTGTCCTGTTTACTACATCCACCATCTTTCCACTGTCATGTGACCTACGATGTCATAATAACCATGATTTTTCACCCCTAAAAAAATGCAACTTTTTTTTTTTTTAAACCTTTAGTGAGTTATCAATTTACTCGGGTGTTACTCAGGCTAAACATGTACGGTTTACCCACAAGGAGCAAGTTTAATACCTATAGCACTTGCATTTATAAAGGGCAGATGTACTTCCTTTCACTTTTGGATTCTGACAGCTCATCTGCATCTGTCCCTTTGCCTCATGGGACCTTAAGGCAACCTGTGAGAACCTTGTTGGCTCCAAACCTGGGAGTCTTGGAGGAAGCTGTAGGTCATCCAGGAATTTCTCAACTTCCGTTTTCTGGAGATACTACTCCTTTAGCGTGCTTCTTTTTGCCTACTATATAGTAGAGAAGAAGGAATATTTATATATATTTCGCAGTCTCCGCTAATTCATCCCAAAGGTGTTCTATCAGGTTGAGGTCAGGACTCTGTGCAGGACAGTCAAGTTCCTCCACACCAAACTCGCTCATCCATGTCTTTATGGACCTTGCTTTGTGCACTGGTGTGCAGTCATGTTGGAACAGGAAGGGGTCATCCCCAAACTGTTCCCACAAAGTTGGGAGCATGAAATTGTCTGGAACGTCTCAGTATGCTGAAGCATTAAGAGTTCCTTTCACTGGAACTAAGGGGCCGAGCCCAACCCCTGAAAAACAACACCTGATGACAATGATTTGAAGGGGTGTCCCAAAACTTTTGCCAATATAGTGTACTTCTGGCAAGTAAAAAAGTGTTGATTGTTCCATTTCATGACAATTCCACTGTTCATACACTAGACTGTAGGTTACATATTGCATAGTATAAGTTCACAGTGTATAGTATGTCATTTTTAATGCAGCTATTATCGTTTAAGGTGAACGTGTGAAGCACACTGCTTAATGCCGAATGGATAACTAAAAGCGTCTTTACTTATAGCGAGCTTAAAGAAGCCAACTTAGAGACCAAACATGTCTTGGTTGAATGAAAACGTTTAGAGAAGAGAAAAATATCATTTTTGGCTGAATCGTTGCTTCAAGGGTCATAATACTAAGTGAACAAGACACTGCAGTTGTGAAGAGACTAATTGTCCAATTAATTCAGTGCATTCCACTGAATCAGACTAGGACTGTGATGGCTCTTACTGAAATACAGACAGACAACTCTAATTAGTGCTGAGACCTAGCTGCCTGAGATCTTTACTTTATTGAGTGCATCACCGGCCATTGATCGCGCTCTTCTTTTAAAGCTAATCAGTATCCTACACGCATGCTGTGAAAGTCGAGAGGATATTTGCTCTGAGGATATTCTTTTCCACCTACTTAATCAATTACTTATGTCTCATCTGGTGGGTAACTAAGAGAATATCGATAGCGGGGAAGATAATGGAATGAAATGTTTCTGGGTCAGTGTTAAGAGCACAGCTGGGGGTGTCATGCAAATTTTGTCCTTTCTGTCCTTAAATATTGAATAAAGAGATTTTTTCTATGTAACATCTTGTACACCGGGGAACATTCTGTTCTAACAAAAGAATAAAAAATTTCATCCTGTTCATCTGCAGGACATCACCCGAAAAGGTCTGATCTATAAACCTGAAACTCTCACTGATATAAAAAACATGCCGTTGTACGGTTCGATATACAAGTAGACCTTTAAGAGCGCCCTAGAGGGAAACTTTATAATATTGCAGACATTGTTTAGCTTTGAAACTCTAATGAAACATCCCTGGCACTTGCCTGTATTTATCATAAACAATTTCTTTCCGTTTAACTCACTGAACAGGAGATGATACTATCTAAAGAATCCCCTTGAAAACATATGGCGTAACCCAGGAATTAGCATAGCTCAAGTGCCATAATCAACCAAGACACTTGCTGTTTAGAGCCATGTTCCTTTTTCAGCATCTAGAACCACATAGATAAATAAACCTATGAATGAAGGCAGTGGAGATTGCAGATGAGCCGGCAGTTAGCCACCAGGCAGCTGTAGTTTTTCCAGAGATTCGGAGCTTGGTGCTATTCTAGCTGCATTTATTAACTGCTTGATTACGCTGCCATTTTTTCCCCCCCTACTATCAGAACATACAGTACAGTGAAAGCAAATTGCTGCTAATCCTCAAACATAATGATCAATCAAGCTGTACATTAGATCAGACTAAATAGTATGATCAAAAAACCCAAAGCTGTCTGATATATTATGAAATGTTGGCTCACACACGCACACACACGAATCTACAGTCTAAACATATTCCCCGAACCATTTTGAGCGATATTATTTCTACACTGCAGCATAATATTAAGCAAGAGCTAATTACACTGAGCACAGCCATCAACAATGTACTGAGATTTGTTGGAACACAGATTGCAGCATTAGCCCTGTGGTCACATCCGTGCTTGATGAATTTATCTTTTTTTTTAGTCTTTTTTCTTTCCAGTGCTACAAACCTTTCGAATCGCATTCTCACATTTGTTGAGCTGAGCAGTGCAATCGAGCACCGCTTTAAAAAAGCTCTCACACCCTCCAAAGTGAGATAGGAATCCTAATGCTACTCTCAGGTGGTCTTAAGTGTGGGGAATAGGAGAGAAAAAGGCATCCTGAATCTACGATGTGGAAATGTGCTCTAACATAGCTGTGCAAAACACGAGGAACGCCTACATTTTTACATTTTTAAAGCATTTGGTAGACACTCTTATCCAGATATTTCCCCACCAGCTCAGATTTTTAGTTTTTAAAGTTTACTTCACAGGATTTATCCAGAGGTGTCTCCAATATGTGATCGGTGTCAGGGTGCAGAGGGAACTTTATCTCATTTTTTCTTGCTTTTGCCTGAAACTTCTATATACACTATATTGGCAAAAGTTTTGGGACACCCCACCAAATCGTTGAATTCAGAGGTTCTTTTTCAGGGGTTTGGCTCGGCCCCTTAGTTCCAGTGAAAGGAACTCTTAATGCTTCAGGATACCAAGACATTTTGGACAATTTCATGCTCCCAACTTTGTGGGAACAGTTTGGGGATTGGCACAAAGCAAGCTCCATAAAGACATGGATGAGCGAGTATGGTGTGGAGGAACTTGACTGGCCTGCACAGAGTCCTGACCTCAACCCCATAGAACACCTTTGGGATGAATTAGAGCGGAGACTGCGAACCAGGCCTTCTCGTCCACCATCAGTGCCTGACCTCACAAATGTATTAACCTTATGGAAAGCCTTCCCAGAAGAGTTGAAGCTGTTATAGCTGCAAAGAGCGGGACAACTCCATATTACATTCATGTGCATGTGGAAAGGCAGACGTCCCAAAACCTTTGGCAATATAGCTTTGTACTTTATTTATTTACTCTTTTGCTCATAAACGATATCCCAACAACCCGACATCCGATTCCAGTTGGTGCCTTGTGACATAAGCCTGGTATATGTTGCTGCCCTAATGAACAGAAAATGTAAAATTACAGCGAATTCACTCACTCAGAACTCTGAAACCTGACTGCTAGAGTTTCCAAAACAGATTCAAATGGAAGTGTGTTATCGCTGTCAGTGTGTGCAATCTACTGCCAGTAGCTCACATGGAAATACAGCAGAGACATGTCCAGTATCGGTGTCTCCAATTCACAGAAAACATACACCGGTACTCATACCTGGTCTGAAAAAATGAATAAAATATCAATATCCTGGCATAAGGTCCACCTTAAAAATGAAAAACTATTTTTTAAGACACATGAATTGCATAAAGAGACACCGTATTGACATAAATATTAAAACCGAGTCTGCTTTGAAAAGTAAAACACAGTTACACTAGAACATCTGAAGGAATGGTGGAAAAATGTATGAATTTGAATGCTGCCCCAAGTGAAATTGCTTCCAAACTTAAAAAATAACATCTTAAAATACTTTGCAGATGTATATCTTCCAGTACTACAGAAACAAATCGATGAGAAGGTCTTAAATGAATGTTTCCAGGATGTGAGAAGTCCACAGAATACATATGAATGAGGAAAATAAGCAGGCTGAGCTAAAAAGCAGCAAATATGAAGAAGAAAACGAATGAAAGGGGGGGGGGGGACAAAAAAAAAAAACGAGTGAGACCCTGTTTTGCTGTAGTACGATCCACAGTAAAGGAAGATGGAATGGAGCAATGATGACTGCCAAGGAATTAAGTCGCTAGAAACATACGCACAATTCAGCGCTATAGAGAGCGAAAAAGAAGGCCGCCTCGGCTGATTGGAATTTGTTGATAAGCATTAGAGAGGAATCAACCGCTAAAAAGATGTGAATGGAAGTGTAATTAAGGGTTTTTTGTTCAAATAGAGTACATCATCTCCTCTCTCATCACAAGAGTTAGGGAAATTTGTTTGTTAGCAATAAAAGAAAGGAAGAAACTCACCGTTAAAGCTGACGTTGCGGATGTAACCCAGCAGTTCCTTGCCGTCAATGTTGCTCATGCGGGAGCAGAGTCCCGGACTTCCGGAGCACAGGTCTCGGTGCATGCGGTGAAGAGCGTGAGCCATGGCGTAAACTGCGTCCATCACAAATTGCACCTTCCCCTCCTGCTCGAAGCTGGAGTCTCTCCCCACCTTCTCCAAACCTAACAGCAAGCCAAAAACATGACTAGTTAAAACACAGAGAAACAAAATCCAAGAAATATAATGATGATGTAGCAGAAAAAATAGAAAGTGCAGAGAGGATTGCTGTAAAGAAAGCTTGGCTGAAGAAATGAACAGTTTCTTCCCCCTCTGTTCCTTTGCCACTGTTTATGCTGCAACATTTTCTTTAGGAATACTTTGAATACACAAAGATATAAAGTGCATAGAGAGTCCTTCTCGAGTCTGAGACTTGTTATCTGATAATTTATTCATTTATTCATTTTCCTAAGTCCTCACATCATCCATCTATTGTTGAGGTAAAAAAAAAAAAAAAAAGGAGAAAATCCTAGGACCAAAATCTCAACAAATAGCACTAATCTGCTGAATATTTGCAGATCTGTCTCTTGTTTCAATTCCAAACTGATTGTAATGGCATTATTTTTAATGATAAATTTACAGAAATGGAAAATATTTGCATGCCATAATGTGTGTGTGTGTTCGTGTGTGTGTGTGTGTGTGTCTTCTGAAGTATTAACATTTTCTTGTATTCTATCAGGCTGATTTAATTTAATAAGAAGATTAGGTAAAACTTGTCTCGTCAATCTTCTTGATTATTTTTTTCTTGCTTCTTTTATATTAACAGTATGTTCTATAATATTCATTCATTCATTCATTGTCTACCGCTTATCTGATCTATTCTCGGGTCACGGGGAGCCTGTGCCTATCTCAGGCGTCATTGGGCATCAAGGCAGGATACACCCTGGACGGAGTGCCAACCCAACAGCGGTCTCAATAACAGGAAGTTTGGTGAGTAGTCCATTCTTCTTCGACTCTTTAGTTTAAAGAACGAAGAGATCTATGAGAGACTCTGGAAATGGAAATGTCAGGCTTGTCCAGGAAACTCTTAACCAGGAGTGACAAATCAGCTGGGAACACGCATAAACATCATAAAGGATGAGGGTAATTGTAAAGACATAAATAACGATAGAATGTATGCCCAGGAGTTTGAGTGTGTGAGAAGAACTGGGAAATACAGATACAGGGCATGAGAAAAACAAACAAGAGGGCCCAAAGGTACACAGCATGGAGCAGATTCACAGAAAGACTGCTAACACAAGGAAAATACTTTATACAAGAAATTCTCCCAAAACAGAGAGAATTTTCACTCTCTGTTAAAAGAGAAAAATGAAGAAGAATCAGGAAACATGGACAAGCTATGGGCTTCTCAAGATGGAGATTTAAAGAGCAAGCGAGTTAAAGATAATTGGAAGGATTTAGACAGTACTACATGTAAAAACCTGAAGCCTCCTGGAAATAAAGGGAATTTACATAACCAGAATACGTGTGTAGAATTGTGATTGGATGCAAACAAAATGGAGTTGTGTGATTAAATAAAGGCTGATAAGAAGAACAAGCATGAAATGTATATACGGCTACTATTTTTTGTAACATCACATACACCAATCAGGCATAACATTATGACCACCTGCCTAATATTGTGTTGCTGCCAAAACAGCCTTGACCCGTCATGCACTGTGTATTCTGACACCTTTCTATCAGAACCAGCATTAACTTCTTCAGCAATTTGAGCAACAGTAGCTCGTCTGTTGGATCGGCTCACACGGGCCAGCCTTCGCTCCCCACGTGCATCAATGAGCCTTGTCCGCCCATGACCCTGTCGCCGGTTCACCACTGTTCCTTCCTTGGTCCACTTTTGATAGATACTTTTGATAAGGGTTAAGGGCCTTGCTCAGGGGCCCAGCAGCTGCAGCTTGGTGGACCTGTGATTTAAACTCACAACCTTCTGACCACTTTAACCACTAAGCTACCATATTCCCGCAGCTGGTTTGTTTGCTGTCTTGTTTGACTGCTAATAAACCAAACTCATCTGAATCCATGTTCCATGAGTTTTTTATTTATTTTATGCTTACATTTTTGAGCTAGCTTGGATGAATGTAGGGCGAAGTAACCAATGAAATCGTCATAACCAATATCACACTGTATTACATGAATGAATGAATAAATATCACCATTGTGCATCCAGGGTTTCTGTTTTAGCTTACAGTTATTAACAGATAACACGGAAACAACACTATAAACACAAAAGCTTTAATAAAGAGACGTATATAAAATCCTATCTAACTTTAATTGTGGCTAATCACACCTTGCCCAAAATAAGAGAAATAAGAAAAAGCAATTTTAGTCATATTGAGCATATTGAAAGGTTACCCGTGTTTTAATAATGATCAGCGGAATAAAGTTTTTAGTTTAGTTTTTTTTTTGCATTGTAATAAGGTCATTCACCTACTGTGCTGACTGCTGACCTTTAGACAAGATCATCTGGTCAGAAGGTGTTTCATTTTGTGCAACAGCATGGCAGTGACACTAATTTATATTAATGCGTCACAATTTCCATAGTAACAATACTTGATACTTGTATCTAAGACTAATAAAAAATTTATAAAAAAAATAATTTCTTAGAAAAAAAAGAAAATATATAATTGTTAAAGGAGAAGTTTATTAATCCGTTATGGAAGGAGTTTCGGTTGTCAGCACTTTGTAACGGTCAGTAAGTATTCCAGACAGAAAGGTTGGAACTTTCTGTATTTTATTTATTTATTTATTTTTTGGTCTTATTAACGTCAAGAGAAAGAAGGGAAGCAGCAATAATGTAAGTGATAACAGAACAAAACTCTCACGGACATTTCCCAACATTAAATATAACGAAAAAAGCTGAAAAGCATGACGTCATTCTTTAATAAGCAAAAAAAAATAATAATCGTCCGTTTATTGCTGTAATGCAGTATAAGAGGAATTGAACACTTTGGGATATTCTGTACTAAGATAATGAGAAAAATTTCCTCAACAGCGTGTCCCAAAGCGTTTTATTCTTAATGTATCCAAGCTGTGTTTGCTCTGGCTTTACTTTACCCATAATCCTCTAGGCTATAAGCAAAAAAAGAGACTTTTGTTCATCACTTCATTCGTTGAAAAATCAAACAAATAAGAGTGTGGATAGAAACGGCGTTCAAAGCGTATAGATCGAGGAATTTAATGGGAATAACATCGTTAACACAATTAACATAACATATCCCAATATTCTCTCCTCTTCTAAAGAAATATGGAAATGACAACACTTTCATGACTGCACGCAAAGTTGTGCTCTACCAACAGGATGTAAGAAAAACACGATTTTTTTCATCATATTAGTGGTGAGTGGTGTAACGCATGACCGGCAGCTTAATCAGTGAAACTAGGCTCTCAATTAGCCTTCACTTAGAGAGCTAAATTCAATTTGCCCTCACTGATACCACTGAGCATCTGCTTTGTCTCTCACTGCTTCTTTCCTAGTAGAGCAGATGATTTGATTAGAAAATTAGATAAATGACAAATTAATTAAAGAGATTGTCCTTTATGATGGGATTGATAAAAGAAATGTGCTTGCTTTAGAGAACGGCGCTGAATACATTTCTTTTAATGATGCCTGGCTTCCAACCATCTCTTTGTCACAAATGTTGAAAAGCTCGGGGGTGCCCGTAATGGCGTCACGATGAAGTATAGAAAAAAAATACAGATACGGGGCATGAGAAAAACAAACAAGAGTGCCCAAAGGTACACAGCATGGAGCAGATTCACTGCTAGCACAAGGAAAATATTTAAAAAGGCTTTAAACAAGAAATTCTTCTTGTGCTCCCGCTACCAGCTGCTTTACATTACATTACATATACCATATATATTGTAGATAAAGTGTATTATTTTGTTTGATTGCATTTGATTTGGAATTTTTTTTCGTTTACTTATAAATCTAGCTAGCTCACGGATAACAGCAAACTGCTGGCTTGAGTTTGCTGATTCATTGTGAGGTTATAGCAGGGTGTTTATGATCGGAGCAGGAAATAGTGTTCTACTGATTCAATTAAATTAAACTGAATCAACACAGTTATTGCCAAAATGTAGGAAGACGAAAATTCTCTGGGTTTGCTACACATTTACTTATACACTGCATTTGAAAATAAACCATTCAGTGCAGTACTTTTTTCATCGCTTGTCAAATATTCAGAAATTTCCTACAAGCATTACATTAGTCATTCAATAAATTGTTTGCTAAAAGCTTTGAAATTATCAAATGAATCATAGTGCAGAAGGGAGTCAAGTACCCAAGTCCATGCTTCTGCATTCAGCAAGATCTGTAGAGTACAGTCGTCCTGAAAGCCTCTGCCATTATCATGCGACAGAATAAGCAGACACAATAACCCACTCAAAATGTACAAGAAAGAAAATCACATTCTGATCTTAAGAACACTTTAAGGCGCATACACGAACCGAGGAAGCAGAGCCGTCGTCGTTGCACGGCACATTACTTCTGAGGAATATCTGCGGCTTTAAAAAGGAAAAGTCGATGGGATACAACATATCTTGAGCCTTTTACAAATCCAAATCATGCACCAGAATTGTAGTTAGGACAGGCGGGAATCATAACCAACGGTAAACAAGATAACGCGGAGGAGGTAGGGCGGTCGATAAGCGAAGCAGAAATCAATGCCATGAAAAAACAATCAGGCAAAGAAATGAAGGAAGGAAAACAATGACAAGACTTTTGAAGTGATGTGGTCAGTGAGGTAATATTTGTGGCATGTCTTGGGAAATAAATAACATCTTATCTGCTCATCTCCCTCTACTTTTTTACCCCCAAAAAATCTCATCTACGCATCTACCCCTACATTTTTACCCAAAATACCTCATCTCCCTCCCCACATTTTTACCCCAAAATATCTCATCTGCTCATCTCCCTCTACATTTTTACCCCAAATCATCCCATCTCCCTCTACATTTTTACCCCAAAATATCTCATCTACTCATCTACCCCTACATTTTTACCCCAAAAAATCTCATCTGCTATCGCCCTCTACATTTTTTACCCAAAATATCTCATCTACGCATCTACCCCTACATTTTTACACCAAATCACCTCATCTCCCTCTACATTTTTACCCCAAAATATCTCATCTGCTCACCCCTACATTTTTACCCCAAATCTATCTCTCATCTCCCTCTACATTTTTACCCAAAAATCATCTCATCTCCCTCTACATTTTTACCCCAAAATATCTCATCTACCATCTACCCCTACATTTTTACCCCAAATCATCTCATCTGCATATCTCCCTCTACATTTTTACCCCAAAATATCTCATCTACGCATCTACCCCTACATTTTTACACCAAAATATCTCATCTGCTCATCTCCCTCTACATTTTTACCCCAAATCATCTCATCTCCCTCTACATTTTTACCCCAAAATATCTCATCTACTCATCTACCCCTACATTTTTACCCCAAATCATCTCATCTGCATATCTCCCTCTACATTTTTACCCCAAAATATCTCATCTACTCATCTACCCCTACATTTTTACCCAAATCATCTCATCTCCCTCTACATTTTTACCCCAAAATATCTCATCTGCTCATCTCCCTCTACATTTTTACCCCAAAATATCTCATCTACCATCTACCCCTACATTTTTACCCCAAAATATCTCATCTCTCATCTCCCTCTACATTTTTACCCCAAAATATCTCATCTGCTCATCTCCCTCTACATTTTACCCCAAATCATCTCATCTCTCATCTCCCCTACATTTTTACACCAAAATATCTCATCTACTCATCTACCCCTACATTTTTACCCCAAATCATCTCATCTACTCATCTACCCCTACATTTTTACACCAAAATATCTCATCTGCTCATCTCCCTCTACATTTTTACACCAAAATATCTCATCTACGCATCTACCCCTACATTTTTACCCCAAATCATCCTCATCTCCCTCTACATTTTTACCCCAAAATATCTCATCTACTCATCTACCCCTACATTTTTACCCCAAATCATCTCATCTACTTTTTACCCCAAAATATCTCATCTACTCATCTACCCCTACATTTTTACACCAAAATATCTCATCTGCATCTACCCCTACATTTTTACCACCAAAATATCTCATCTACTCATCTCCCCTACATTTTTACCCCAAATCATCTCATCTCCCTCTACATTTTTACCCCAAAATATCTCATCTACTCATCTACCCCTACATTTTTACACCAAAATATCTCATCTGCTATCTCCCTCTACTTTTTACCCAAATATCTCATCTCCCTCCTACATTTTTACCCCAAAATATCTCATCTACTCATCTACCCCTACATTTTTACCCCAAAATATCTCATCTGCATATCTCCCTCTACATTTTTACCCCAAAATATCTCATCTACTCATCTACCCCTACATTTTTACCCCAAAATATCTCATCTCATCTCCCTCTACATTTTTACCCCAAAATATCTCATCTCTCATCTACCCCTACATTTTTACCCAAAATATCTCATCTACTCATCTCCCTCTACATTTTTACCCCAAAATATCTCATCTGCTCATCTCCCTCTACATTTTTACCCCAAAATATCTCATCTACTCATCTACCCCTACATTTTTACACCAAAATATCTCATCTGCTCATCTCCCTCTACATTTTTACCCCAAAATATCTCATCTACTCATCTACCCCTACATTTTTACACCAAAATATCTCATCTGCTCATCTCCCTCTACATTTTTACCCCAAAATATCTCATCTGCTCATCTACCCCTACATTTTTACCCCAAAATATCTCATCTACTCATCTACCCCTACATTTTTACCCCAAATCATCTCATCTACTCATCTACCCCTACATTTTTACCCCAAAATATCTCATCTACTCATCTACCCCTACATTTTTACCCCAAATCATCTCATCTACTCATCTACCCCTACATTTTTCCCCCAAAAATATCTCATCTCTATCTCCCTCTACATTTTTACCCCAAAATATCTCATCTACTCATCTACCCCTACATTTGTACGCCAAATCATCTCATCTCCCTCTACATTTTTACCCCAAAATATCTCATCTACTCATCTCCCTCTACATTTTTACCCCAAATCATCTCATCTCTCATCTCCCCTACATTTTTACCCAAAATATCTCATCTACTCATCTCCCCTACATTTTTACCCCAAATCATCTCATCTCCCTCTACATTTTTACCCCAAAATATCTCATCTGCTATCTCCCTCTACATTTTTACCCCAAAAATCTCATCTCTCATCTCCCTCTACATTTTTACCCCAAAATATCTCATCTACCATCTACCCCTACATTTTTACCCAAAATATCTCATCTACCATCTACCCCTACATTTTTACCCAAAATATCTCATCTCTCATCTCCCTCTACATTTTTACCCCAAATCATCTCCATCTACCCCTACATTTTTACCCCAAATCATCTCATCTGCTCATCTCCCTCTACATTTTTACCCCAAATCATCTCATCTCCCTCTACATTTTTACCCCAAAATATCTCATCTACTCATCTACCCCTACATTTTTACCCCAAAATATCTCATCTGCTATCTCCCTCTACATTTTTACCCCAAAATATCTCATCTACTCATCTACCCCTACATTTTTACCCCAAAATATCTCATCTCCATCTCCCTCTACATTTTTACCCCAAAATATCTCATCTCTCATCTACCCCTACATTTTTACCCCAAAACATCTCATCTCTCATCTACCCCTACATTTTTACCCCAAATCATCTCATCTCCCTCTACATTTTTACCCCAAAATATCTCATCTACTCATCTACCCCTACATTTTTACCCCAAAATATCTCATCTGCTCATCTCCCTCTACATTTTTACCCCAAAATATCTCATCTCCATCTCCCTCTACATTTTTACCCAAATCATCTCATCTGCTCATCTCCCTCTACATTTTTACCCCAAATCATCTCATCTCCCTCTACATTTTTACCCCAAAATATCTCATCTACTCATCTACCCCTACATTTTTACCCCAAATCATCTCATCTCCCTCTACATTTTTACCCCAAAATATCTCATCTGCTTATCTACCCCTACATTTTTACCCCAAATCATCTCATCTACCCCTACATTTTTACCCCAAAATATCTCATCTACTCATCTACCCCTACATTTTTACCCCAAAATATCTCATCTGCTCATCTCCCTCTACATTTTTACCCCAAAATATCTCATCTACTCATCTACCCCTACATTTGTACGCCAAATCATCTCATCTCCCTCTACATTTTTACCCCAAATCATCTCATCTGCTCATCTCCCTCTACATTTTTACCCCAAATCATCTCATCTACTCATCTACCCCTACATTTGTACCCCAAATCATCTCATCTCCCTCTACATTTTTACCCCAAAATATCTCATCTGCTTATCTACCCCTACATTTGTACCCCAAAACATCTCATCTTCTCATCTACCCCTACATTTTTTACCCTAAAACATCTCATCTGCTCATCTCCCTCTACATTTTTACCCCAAATCATCTCATCTACCCCTACATTTTTACCCAAAACATCTCATCTGCTCATCTTGAAATCATCAATTTCGAAGTTTATTTTAAGAAATGAGTTTTCACTTATGAATATCTACAAAATGATCTGCATCTTAGCCGGCGCAGGAGCTAACCCAAGGCTACAGTCTTTCATCCCAGCCAAATAGGAGACACACTCGATAGCTGATTGGAGCCCGGGATGAACTGATTAAACAGGCGTGACTCCGGCCTGGATGGAATGAAAGCCTGCAGCCACACCAGCTCTTTGCCTCTGCATCACTCTCTGTCTCATCAGCTGAGATAAAAGTCACTCAGTGCATTTACACCCAGGCCTCGTCATCGTCCCATCACTCGGCTGATCTCTGGTCACACTGATATCAGCGCTGATTAATGAGCTCAGATCTGTTGACTAAAGTTCTCGAAAGTTTATTCGAGTTGTTTTACAAAGTTATTTCAACATTTTAAAAACTTATCCCGCTGTACAGAGTCTACAGAAGACTGAATCTAATCACAAACTGATTAGACTATAGCATGTAACTCTCTAACAACTTGATAAAAATGGAACATACAATAAACATATCAAGGTTTTAAGACTGACTGCATTTAATGCTGAGTTTTTACACATCATCTTTCTGGAAGACATCAAGGCAAGTTCAAAAAGTAAGCCTAAAGTAAGGAACAACACATGGCAGTGGTGGCTCAAGTGGTTAAGGCTCTGGGTTCAGGATCAGGGTTCATGCCCCAGCACTGCCAAGCTCCACTGTTGGGCAATTGAGCAAGGCTCTTAACCCTCTCTGCACCAGGGGCGCTGTATCATAGCTGCCCCAGCGCTCTGACCCCAACTTCCTCAGCTGGGATATGCGAAGAAAAGAATTCCACTGTGCTGTAATGTGTGTGTGGCGATAATAAAGGCTTCTTCTTCTTCAAAGCTTCATTATATCATCAACAATTAAACTACAGCGTGTGTTATTATTAGGTTCAGATTATGTGGCACCTCCACTGTGTGTGAGCTACTGCTGAGTTACCATAGAAACAGTAAGAGGTTAGAACGAACCTATTAATGTCACTTATTATTTACGTTACAGCCAGAAATACAATCCATGCAGTTATAATCAAATTAACCCACACCTACTGAGCAATCAAATCCAAGAACTCAACATGCGGTGGTATAAATGATGATATTTTCACGTCATTTTGGTAACACGGAATGTTTTCTTAAAGATGTTAAAGTATATTATTGTCAAAAAACAACACTATTGGTCATTTTCCAGAGTAAGTGGTTTGCAGAATTTTACCAGAGCATCATTTCACAGGGCTTTGCAAACCATCACACACACTGAACACTTCATTAGGAACACTAGACTAATACTGGGTCTCCATTTGCTCAACAAACAGCTTTAGCTCTTCATGGATTTCACAAGATGTTGGAAACAATCCTGTGAGAGTGAGGTTCTTGCTTTTTTGATGGTTAGGCGTTGGCCTTAGTTAAGGTGTTGGATTACTGATAGGAAGGTTGTGAGTTCAAATCCCAGGTCCACCAAGCTGCCACTGCTCGGCCCCTGAGCAGGGCCTTTAACTGGTCAGCTGCGTAAAATGAGATAAAATTGTAAGTTGCTCTGGATAAGGGCATCTGCCAAATGCCAGAAATGCAAATGATGGCATAATACAGATTATTACACAATTATTGCAGATTTTTCAGGTGAGAATCTCACGTTCTACCAGCCCAAAGTAGCCATTAGAATGTGGGTGAATTGGGGCCATGAAGAGATCCACATAGTCAACAACAATACATAAAAATTATGCGGCATTCAGTGATGACTGATTGTCTGACTGTATTAAAGAGTCAAATGTGTGCCAAGAAAATATCCCTCACAACAACACACCACCTCCACCAGCCTGGACTGTTGACACAAGGAAGGTTGGGTCCATGAATTCATGCTGTTGCCAAATTCTGACCCTACCATCTGAATTTGAGATTCATCAGATTCATACATTTTTCCAGTTTCCAGCCGTCTAATTTTGTTAACCCCGTGCCCACCGCAGCTCGGCTTCCTGTTCTTGACTGACAGAAGTGACACCCCACATCGCTGTTGTAGCCTATCCACCTCAAGATTTGATATGTTGTGCATCCTGAGATGCTTTTCTCCTCACCACAATTGTACCGAGTGACTATCTGAGTTACTGTTGCCTTTCTGTCAGCTTCAACCAGTCTGTTCAACAAGGTGTTTCTGTCTGTAGACCTGCTGCTCACTCGATAGTTTTTTTTAACACTAAAAACTGTTGTGTGTGAAAACCTCAGGAGATTATCAGTTATAGAATTCCTCAAAACCCCCATCTGGCACCAGCAATCATAACACGGTGAAAAATCACGTTTTCTCCATTCTGTTGATTGATGTGAACATTACCCGAAGCTGCTGGCTCGAGTTTATGCATTGCACCGTTGCCCACACAACTGATTAGGTAATTGCATGCATAAGCAGGTGTACAGGTGTTCCTAATAAAGTGCTGAGCGATTATCAATCATATTCTTTCATTTTAATAAAATAAAAATAATTATATGCGTATTTAATTTTGAATTTCACACGGTTCACCATTAAGCATGAAATCGCTCAAAATGACAATTTAAAACTGAGAAAATTCAACTTTACATTTTTGCATTTCCATTCAAATTACTAATAAAATGATTAGCTTGGTGGGGGGGCACGGTGGCTTAGTGGTTAGCACGTCTGCCTCACACCTCCAAGGTTGGGGGTTCGATTCCCACCTCCACCATGTGTGTGTGGGGTTTCCTCCCCGTGCCTCGGGGGTTTCCTCCCCCAGTCCAAAGACATGCATTGTAGGTTGATTGGCATCTGTAAAATTGTCCGTAGTGTGTGATTGCGTGAGTGTGTGTGTGTGCCCTGCGATGGGTTGGCACTCCGTCCAGGGTGTATCCTGCCTTGATGCCCAATGACGCCTGAGATAGACACAGGCTCCCCGTGACCCGAGAATAGTTCGGATAAGCGGTAGACAATGAATGAATGATTAGCTTGGTGTCTGGGAGAGAGAGAGAACATTCGGGCTGGAAGCAGTAGCAGAACCAGGCTACAGCTGATGAAGCTCTGGACGTAACATTTGCAAAAAACTACAAACCCAACCATCTACTTTCTGCAATGTGAAACGTTAGGATTCTCTGAAAAACTGTTGCTCATGGACATGGACATTTGGTTTAAGAAAACTGGTGTGTACGAAAGGGCATCCTATAACAGATAATAGACTGCAGAGACATTGCTGTGTTGACAGAAACAATGTTAATCAGTGGAAACTGGTTGACATATCGTATTTACTGCTTTGTTGGCTCTGCTTTATGGATCGTAACAATGTCTGTCAACCAGGAGAATCCATTCACGGTCTCCTGAGTATGTCACTGACTCATTTGGCCAGACTTAGTTTTGTTAGCTTGATCTCTTGCCAGTGTTGATCATGAAGTCTCTCACTCAGGCAGCCTTAACTGACTTGGGAATGCAGTAACTCTGAGCTCTCTTAATGACTTCCTCATTGCCTGCATTAAGAAATTAAATATTTATGGTAGCCATAAACAAACAAGTGCTCAATTATAAGAACAAATGGGTTTAAAAGAGATGTCTATAGTACAGGATACAGGTGGTGGATGCTGTATTTAGTTCCTCCATGTGTATTTTCTCCATATTTAGCAAAGGGAACAGGACAGTGTAATATTTCTGGAGTAAAATGCACAACAAGGTGCGTGAAGGCAGGAACACTCCCTCATCACGACTTTGTGTTCTGATATAATGATGCGTTATATTACTGTAACATGATTGTATCAGTCAGGAATATCACATATCATCGTTCCAGCCGAAAATGCAGGGTATGAACATAACGATTATACACGAATAATGTTTCTCGGGTTTGGTAAACGGTGGAAACGGCGAGCATCTCGCTCGTTTCTTTTTCGATATCGAATCAGGACGGGCGAGTTAGAACAGGTGTTTCAGTCATTGTTTCACTTGACAGCATACATCCATTTCTGCATGCCTCGGTGTCTTGTGATAATACTAGGAGAGAGACAGAAACTAGAGAGTGAGCCATCAAATTCAGCTGAAACTGAGAGAAGGTACTGAACAAAAGATCATGCAATATTTATAGCAATTTTGTTATTTCCCCAAAAAGCATGACTAGCGGTGTGCTTGACGAAATGCCTTTGAGTGCCCTCCACTTAGCAGTCATCTTTGGCTCACTAACAGTCCTTCCCTTGACACCCATTTTGCTCTCAAATAAAGGGCACAGAGCCATTAGAGGAAAGGCTAGTGGCCAGGACCAGAGTGAAATACACCGCCGACAACAGGCAACGCTTTTGTTTAGACGCCTATTGATATGGAAATGTTGCGCATCAGACTCAAGCCAAGCAAAAAATAAAAACAAAAAAGGGGTCACATATATCAACAGGCACTGCAAAAAGTTTAATGCGAATGTAAGAACTTTGTGTACAAACATCTCTGCCCATTAGCCTCAATGTGAAAACAGCGAGTTAATAGCTTTTGAATAAAAGTCTACTATGCAGTGGAATAATAATGCTCAACGGCGCATAAATCTCCAATCAAATATTTATAAACCCTGTCCAACTCTGCCTCTAGTGTATTGTCTCTCAGACACATGAATATGAATAGAAATAGCCATTTGTCCACTTTTTTTATGAAGCAAGGCCACAGCCTCTGGCATTTTCCAAGTCTATGTGTTGTCTGCTCAATTACTGTGATGCATAAACTTTAAGAGATCCACTACAGGTCACTATTATAAAATTTCCACTCCACTGACTTGAAAATGAAATTCACCTAACAGCGGTCTTTGCAGTTCTGCTAGACAAGAAATAAACATTATTGACAAGGCAGATGCAATTATCCAATTTTTCAGTTCTGTGAGAGCAGAAGGAACAAATTATTCTGTAAAGCTTGGTATTCTACATTACTATATTTATTTATTTATTTATTTAGCTTAATATTCCCTACTCATGTGTTCATTCTCTTAGGAAAGTCTGCCTTAATTTCACAGGAGACTGAACGGTGAAAAGCAAAGAGGCTTGTTTTCTTCCATATTCGGGTTGAAAGCAAAACGTTCTGGAGTCAGATGCTGCCAGAAATATATATGTATATGTATGCAAATGAATCCAGATCACTTGTGTTTGTCTGTAAGTATCTACAGAGCAGCAAAAGGAATCTACGTTGGGTTTTTCCCCCCCTTTCTCTGTCATTTTATTCCTGCTCTGTACTGGCAAAGAGTCTGATACCTGTTCTAAATTAAGCTTGATCCCACATGAGGACGATGAGGCGCATTTATTTATTTTTTTTACCATACATGGTGGAAAAATGAAAACACAAAAGGATAAGCCCTTATTGGCTTATAATAAGTATTTGCTCGTGACCTCACTCCTCAAGTAGACTTATTATAGGTTATTATTATGCAAAACGCTGATAATGTGGCTAATGACCCAAACTGGCGAATGAATAAATTACAGGCTACTGTAGAGAAAATGTACAGTAGATTTATACTGTAA